>WOVY01010445.1:0-239670 GCA_013436015.1 Rhipicephalus annulatus
TATAGTGAGCTGTTACATCTAATGACGAAGGAGATAGGAAAGAGAAGAAAACTGTTTGCTGGAAAGGAAAAAGGAAGCCAAAAAGTTGGTGGAACAAGGAAATCCGGGAGGCGATCGAGAAGCGACGCGAAGCATCACGGGAGCATAGAAAGGCAAAAAAGGAGAAGCGGCCGCAGGACGAAGTCAAAAAAATATGGAAATATATTTAGAGAAAAAATCCCTTGTACAGAAATTGGTAGAGGCAAAAATTAAAGGTGAAAGTGAACGCTGGATGACAGAGATACACGAAAAAAAGGAGGCCGCGCCTAGGATTTTTTTGAGCCACATAAAGGCGCTAGGTAGGAAGTCTGTCACAACAAAACAACATATTCTAGATGAAGGAGGAAATCAATTGGAAGGGTACGAAGCGCTAGGTTACATCCAAAAGGTAACAGCCGATTCGTTTCAAAAGAGCCTCTCCCGGTGAGTAAAAGTGTGGCGGAGAAAGCAACAGAGGAAGAGCTAGTACTTGATAATTTCAACTGGAAAAAGGCCGAAGGAAAATTCCAAGCGCACTGCCGCGGGTTTAGATGGGATTCCCGTTAGCCTCATTAACGAACTAGGACATAACACTAAAGAAGCATTGTTAAAAGCAGTAGAAAAAAAGCTTAAAGGACGGACAAATACCGGACAGTTGGCGACAAAGTAGAATGAACTTAATCTATAAAGGCAAGGGAGAAAAGGACAAGATTCGCTCGTATAGACCACTAACCATTACATCGGTACTATACAGGTTGGCGATGCAAGCAGTAAAAATGAAAATAGAAACATGGGCCGAACATAACGATATTTTGGGAGAACTTCAGAACGGATTTCGAGTCGACAGGCGGTTAGACGATAACCTGTTTGTTCTCACTCAGTGTATAGAAATATCTAATATAGAGAATAGGCCCTTGTACGTGGCTTTTCTAGACATCACTGGGGCATACGACAACGTTAATCAGGAAATTTTGTGGGATATATTGAAAGGAATGGGGCATGGGCGACGACTGTATACAGCTTTTGAGGGAGATATACCGAGAAAATACAGTTTGCATAGAGTGGGAAGGAATGCGTAGCAAAGAGAACGTTGAGGTTAGCAAGGGTCTGAGACAGGGATGTCCTTTGTCCCGCTGTTATTCATGCTGTACATGGTGAGTATGGAAAAAGCGCTAGAAGGTAGCAACATTGTTTTAATCTGTCACACAAACAGGGCGGCATGATGATTGAGCAGAAGCTTCCAGGTTTATTTTATGCGGACGATATCGTCTTATTTGCGGACAGTCGAGATGATATACAGCAGCTGGCGAATATATGCGGAAGGGAAGGTGAAGCTCTTGGACTAGGATTCAGTGTAACGAAGTGTGGATTGATGGTATTCAATGATCCCTGTGATCAGACGGTGTCCATTACAAGGCCAAGAAATACCGAGGGTAAGTGAATACAAGTACCTTGGAGTATGGGTAAATGAGAGTGATAGATACATGGAGGTACAGGAAAAAGCCTCGGCAGCAAAAGGAAAGAGGAATGCCGGCAATAATGAAGCACAGAGCGTTGTGGGGATACAATAGGTATGAGGTGCTTCGAGGTCTGTGGAAGGGTGTAATGGTTTCCAGGGCTTACTTTTGGGAAACTCAGTGGTGTGCATGAGGGCAGAGGTGCAATCGGGAATGGATGTAAATCAAAGGACTGTGGGACGCCTCGCGTTGGGTGCTCACGGGAAGACGGACAAACGAGGCTGTAAAGGGCGATATGGGGTGGGCAGGTTTTGAGGCGAGGGAAGCGCAGAGCAAAATAAGGTTCGAAGAAAGGCTAAGAAATATGAAGGAGAGTAGATGGGCAGAGAAGGTGTTCCGTTATTTGTATAGGAAGAGCGTGGACACACAGTGGAGAAAAAGAACTAGAAGACTCACTAGTAAATATACGGCTGGTATTGTAAGCCATATGTCAACAAAGAGCGTTAAGGGAAAAGTCAGGGAGGCGGAGAGGATTACTGGATGGCAGCTATGGAGAAAAAACCGGCTTTGAGTAACTACCGAAAGGGCAAAAATGAAATAAGGAGGGAGGCATTTTTACGATAATTCAAGGGGAAGCGCTTTACTGTTTGAAGCGAGATCGGGTTGCCTTAGAACGCGTAGTTTATAAGCAAGATTCAGTAAAGAAGAAGAACAATGCACATGCTGCGGGAAAGATATGGAAACGGCGGAGCATGTTCTGATTGAATGTGGAGATATCCACCCAGGTGTACGTTTTGGGCACGAGCCTACAGGAAGCCTTGGGTTTTAGGGACAACAATGGAAAGCTGAACACACCCGCGATTGAAATAAGTAGAGACGGTTAGAGTATTGGTGGCAGAAAATTAGAGAGAAAGGACAAAAATAAATATTGGAAAAATAAAATATGGACAGTGTGCCGTAAATGGCAGAGAACTTAAGCTGAAAATTTACCTTTTTTCCATTAAGATAGAATTTATCGAAGTAGAGGCATTAGGCCAACATCAAAAAAAAAGAAAAAAGGTTTTTTTTTTTTTTGTCGAGCCTGGTGGCATACTTGTCACCACCCCGTTATAAAGGGGACGCTCATAGCATCCATCCATCCATCCATCCACTCGGGGGCTTTAGGTAGGGCCGCTTCAAGGAGGATTAAAGAAAAATTGCTGGAGTGGAAGCTGCTGCATTGCCTTGCCAGCAGAAGTGAAGCCAGCTTTTGCCTTTGCCAATATGGCGGAAACATGCTCTTTTCTGATAGTGCCCACTTGAAGATCAAGTGGCTTTGATATGTTATGTAAATGCTGCGTTAGTTCTATATTAAAAGATAGTTGTTCCCGACGAAATAACATACAGAAACGAGTATGGATGACTGAATCTTCAAAGAACTTTGCCTCCCATTAGAGGCTCACTAAAGAAAACTAGTAACTCTAAGACGCACTTGGAGCACTATGTGACCCGAAAAAGTTCCCACAGTAAACTTGTTGGGCGTGCGAGGTTAACGCCCCGTTTTAATGCCCCTAGATTGCCGCTACAGCCGCCATCTTGCCAGAGGAACGGCTTCACTTCTGCGCAGCCATTTCCACTCCAGCAATTTTTTTAAATCCTCCTTGGGCCGCTTGCGTCATCCCGCGCTTCCGAGCACCTTCTCACGGATACGCGATAGACGTGTGTCCTTCTCTAATATCAGGCGCCTGTCAGATTTGTCCCTTCATGCTCCTTTTTTGTGGCTGGAAGCAATTTTCGCCGCCACCTCACAGCGCTAGTTATGCAGCGGCGTCCCCATGACGCGGCGTCTCCATTGGTTGCTTGCATGTCACCACGATCGGCGACATGCTATCTCATAACACCGTATCACTTACAGCCCGCGTGACCGCCGACATTGTGATCAAGAGGAATGCAAGACGCTGCCCCACGGATCTGTACACAACTGAACAAGAAATTATATTATTCCCGGCGTGAGGCGCTGCGTGAGGGACTCTCTTCCCCATGACCGTGGGGCACATGAAAGAGAGCAAGAAAGGGCTGGAGGAGAGGGTGGTGAAACGGCCGGATGGGACTCATCTGGCTGGCATTGATAAATAGAGAAGGCGCTGGGCCAATTATTTCAATTCAATTTATGTGACATCTTAGCACGTGTTGTATGCGTGGCTTTTGGAACGTCCCTTGCGTGCTCTAAAGTTGGGCGTGTTGGTAAAACATAATTATTGACGTAGCGCTTAAAATAGGAGAAACGCAGGAGAAGGGAAGGGACAGAGGGGAGCGCTTACTTTCAACGAAATTTCATGTTCGAGGAGCGTACATATATATGCTCGCGAAATTAAAAAAACAGAAAAAACAGACGAAAAACCCTCCATTGTCATGCGCGAAAAACTTACAATTCTCGGGAAGGGCAGTCCTTCTTCACAAAGACCGAGATAAGGCGTGCTGACGCAGTTCAGCACTAATTTTCTAATCCTGTCTGTTTCAATAATCTCCCTTGTCACTTTATTTCTGTTTTTACCTAGAATCATCGTACCATGAAAAAGTGGTTTGCAGCCACATATGCTGCATGCGATGCAGTGCCAAAAAACCATCGCGATGATTTCTTACGTTACACGCGGGTTCACGGAGCCAGTCATTAATACACCGGCCAGTTTGTCCTATGTAATGCTTGCCACATGACAGAGGTATCTGACAGATTACATTTTCTGTGCACGAGACAAAGAGCGTTATGTGCCTTTTAGAACATCCTGGTTTTGCGTGGGAAACAACCTTCATACACAAGTACGAGAGCTTTTTCGGGGCAGAAAAGACCACCTTTACATTGGCCCGCTCCCCAACTTTTTTCAAGTTGCGGGAGATTACACGAAGGTAAGGCACACACCGCACCGTCTCACCGATGTAACTGGCACAACAATTCATGCAGCTGCTTTGTATACACCACACCGCTCTGTTCCACAGGAGGAGTGTGGTCCATGGGTTTCGGGAACCCATTTGCAAGTGTTCGCGTGAGTTAAAGTATACAATTCAAACACCCAAAGTCCTGCGCCATGCTTCTGACACACCGCGGAAGTAAGGAATCCACACAGCCCCGCCGCGGTGGTCTAGTGGCTATGGTACTCGGCTGCTGACCCGCAGGTCGCGGGTTCGAATCCCGGCTGCGGCGGCTGCATTTCCGATGGAGGCGGAAATGTTGTAGGCCCGCGTGCTCAAATTTGGGTGCACGTTAAAGAACCCCAGGTGGTCGAAATTTCTGGAGCCCTCCACTACGGCGTCTCTCATAATCATATGGTGGTTTTGGGACGTTAAACCCCACATATCAATCAAGGAATCCACACAAAAGAAGTTGCCCTGATTTGTGCTGCTCTCGCGAGGTCGCTGCATGCGGCGTCACGCATTGTCGACAAAACGCCGATCACGGTAGCTACGTTTATTCAAAACAAAGATATGTTTGTTTATTCATCTTTCCTCGGGGCATGTGTAGACGACAGCGCATCGCAGTGTGAAAGAAGTGTGCGCACAACAGCATACTTGCGCTTCATGGGTGGTGCGAATAAAACTCAGCACATTGCCGCTATCGCAAGATTTGCGGCGGTGTCCAACAAATTGCCGTCCCTTCGACGTAAAAAACGCTAAAGTGTCATCATTCTCTACTTCACAAGTGAACTAGACGGCGGAATGAACGTTATCAAGAGCCCCATGCATTGCAGCCGATTGTGCTACTCTATACAATGGCGAAACTTCTATATTTTCTTATTTTTATTGTGTGAAGCCAGTGACGAAAAAACGTTAAATGTCAGGCACACGGCCAAATTAATTTCAGATAAAACGGGGGAGGGGGTACGCGTGCGCCATGTGGGAGACCTCGTGGCTATACGCCACAGTAAGTGGTCAACGAGTATGAACGACTGTATAGAAATAAAAGCTTTAGCTATAACTTAAGTGACGCTAATATTTGGTTGAAGTAGCGCATACGAGACGAGGAAAAGGAAAGGGCGCACAGAACAGGCGAATGTTATAAGCTTCTCTTCTTCGTCCTCGTCCCGTGTGTGCTGAACAAAATATGAGCGATTCTTCAGAAAAATAGCGAGTCGAGCAACATTGATGATTGATATGTGGGGTTTAACATCCCAAAACTACGATATGATTATGGGAGACGCCGTAGTGGAGTGCTCCGGAAGTTTAGATCACCTGGGGTTCTTTAACGTGCACCCAAATCTGAGCACACGGGCCTACAGCATTTCCGCCTCCATCGGAAATGCAGCCGCCGCAGCCGGGATTCAATCCCGCGACCTGCGGGTCAGCAGCCGAGTACCTTAGCCACTAGACCACCGCGGCGGGGCGAGTCGTGCAACAGTTCTGGTCTCAGCTCGTCTCAGTGAAAGATGATTATCGAGACGCGGTTTGGTTGACAATGCAGGGGTATACGTAACACTTCCAGCAAGTACGAAGTAGTAGATGATCACGCAGATTCATTGAAATGTAGAGAAACCTTCTTCTCATCTTCCTTAAATAGAAGTGGGTACACGCGAAAACTATATGTATACTGCGTTCGGACACCAACAAGTTTTAACGAGACACCAACATAAGGCAAACACGAAATATTGGCGAAGCACCCACCACGGTGGTCTAGTGGCTGAGGCACTCGGCTGCTGACCCGCAGGTAGCGGGATCGAATCCCGCCCGCGGCGCCGCATTTTCGATGAAGACGAAAATACTTAAGGCTTGTGTGCTTACAGTTAGGTGCACGTTAAATAACACCAGATAGTCGAAATTTCGGGAGCCTTATACTACAGCATCTTTCATAATCATATGGTGGTTTTGGGACGTTAAACCCCCAACAGTAATAGCGATGGGTGAAGCGTTCTACATTCATGAGTCCCGTGACACGTGTGTTGCGAGGCTTTCTGTATCACTGCATGAATCAGTATATCTGGCCAGGAATCTTTCAGTCTTGTGTCAATGTTAGCCGATAAATATCGAGATTTTACGTTCCAAAAAACACTATATGATTATTAGCGACACCGTACTGGAATTCGCCGATAGACATCCCCCCCCCCCCGAGTTCATTAACGTGTGCCTAAATTACACGGGCATCAAGCATATCACCTCGATCGAAGTTCAGCCGTGGCAGCCAAGATTCAATCCGGTGACCTGCAGGTCGCTGTATGGAATCGACGACGGGTGGTGTATTAATGTTGCACTTATAAACTTTCGCTCGCCAGTCATTAGACTGAGTGTGAAATTCGCATCATCCACTTCTTTTAGTACCTCTAAGACTGGGTATTAATTAAACTGATAACGCTAGCTTGCAATACGTCATTATTGTACCTTTCCTCTGGCACTATACTGTAGAGAATGACAAGAATATGACGATAGCTTGTCGCTCCCGTACCATCCGGCTCCGACCAGCTGGTAGCCCCATCACCGACGCCGATCTCGGATAACGTGCTGATTTCGAAAGATTCGCCATCCACGGAACCCTTGCGTTTTTCGTGTTGCTGTCGCGCGTTTTTGCCCTCGATGGCCGTCTCCTCTTCGTCATCGCTGTCCTCGTCTCGCCTCTTGCCGAGAAGCGGCCGCCTGTCCAGCAAAGCGTACGACACGCCGTGCATCGAGCTCCTGGCCCCTGAGCCGCCTCGGATAGCGTGGAAGGCCATGAGCGTGACCAGCAGAACCACGCCTGTGAGCACGCACGAGCACGCTATGTAAAGGATAATCTGTAATGGAAGGACAAGGGCGGAACTCGGAGTTCAACTGAAGAATTAGTGCGCTTCCATGAATTGACTGGGGCAAGACACTTGCCGCTTTTATGTCTGCTAGTGTTAACGTACGCGTTATCTACTATGGTCACTGAACTGTACGATAGGCGTCATTCGTAACTTTGTAACTAACTTCCTATACCTCTGTAGACCACAAGAGTAACTTCGTGTCTTCTTCACCACGAAAGTAGTGTCCAGAAAGTAAACAAAGGCTGCACAAATGGCGTCGCATCCTCTCTTCAACTTCTCCCCTCTTACTCCTCCCTTCTGATGTACACGATCACAATAAAACTCACTTTTGCAAATCTTATATACTCACTTACTTCAGTTCCTTGCAAAATTCTTGAGCACATAATTTTTTCCAACCTTGTTAAGCATTTAGAATCAAATAAGTTCTTCCATTACTCGCGGCATGGTTTCCAGAAATTATTTTCGTGTGAAACACAACTAGTCACGTTTACTAATGATCTGCATGTATGTCTTGATTCAGGTTTTGTGACTGACTGCATATTTCTAGATTTCGCAAAAGCATTCGATAAAGTAAATCACCAGCTACTATTACATAAACTCAGCCTTTTGAAAATTGATCCACAAGTACTACAGTTTATCCGAATTTTTCTTGCTAACCGCACGCAGTAGGAGTACCTCAGGGTTCTGTGCTGGGGCCTTTACTGTTTCCAATATACATTAACGACCTGCCTTCTAACATTTGTTCTCCAGTTTGCCTTTTTGCTGATGACTGTGTGCTTTACCGTAAAATTACTAATGATACTGATATTGCCTGTCTACAATCCGACCTTAACAACATTATTTCCTGGTGTAACCTCTGGCACATGGATCTTAACGTTTCTAAATGTAAATCAATGAGAATTTCGCGTAACAAACTACCTAGCCCTGATTACTTTCTTAAAGATACCTTACTAGAGTCAGTTGAATCTTACAAATATCTCGGTGTGCACATAACCAATAACCTATCCTGGGCGCGCCAAATTGAATATGTAACATCTAATGCAAACCGCATGCTAGGCTACTTGAGAAGAAATTTCTCGCTGTCCCCGTCTTCCTTAAAAAGCAGCTATATATAACCTACGTGCGCCCTAGGCTTGAATATGCTTCCTCAGTTAGGGACCCTGGCTATGTAACACTATCTAATAAAATTGAAGCTGTGCAAAACCGCTCCGTGAGGTTCATACTTTCCAACTATCACCGCACTTCCAGTGTTATTAACATGAAATCCAGCCTTGACCTTGCTACTCTTGCTACTCGCCGGAAACTTGCTCGCCTTTGTGTGCTGCATAAAGCGTATCACCATAACCCCATACTTAAATCACGTTGGCTAAACCCTCCTTTTTTCCTATCTGAACGCCTCGACCATCATTACAAGGTTCATATTCCGCGCCAAAACAACGTAACAGACTCCCATTCTTTTTTACCAAAAACACGCCATGATTGGAACAACCTGCCTGCGTCACTAGTCACGATTACTAATCAGGAACGCTTTCGGGTGGCACTCGAAAATTTTATACATTGATGTGCTCAACGCATTTTTTTTAGATGCGGAAGCATCTTATACTCGCGCCTTGTAGTGCGCCGTCCGCGCCGTCCGCACCGCTTCTCGAACATTCGACAGCTGACGCGCGCGCATGCGCCGTCGCGCCGTCGCCCACCATCTGTGCCGCGCGCGCTTCTCCTTCGAGAACATTCGACAGCTGACAGCGCATGCGCCGTCGCGCCGTCGCCATCTGTGCCGCGCGCGCGCTTCTCCTTCGAGAACATTCGACAGCTGACAGCGCATGCGCCGTCGCGCTTTATATATACTCAAGGTCGGCGCTCGCTCGCTCAGTTGCCGCTCGTCCGTTGGTTTGTACGGCGCGTCGACGTCCGAAGTCGCCGTGAAATGAATTCCAACGAATCCACAAACACAATGATCGATGTCCCTTCGACCAGCGCCGCCCTTTCGCATACGTGTGTACGAGTTCACTCATTTAACACCCCCTCCTACAACCACGTTAACCAATTTAGCCATCGACCCAAGTAAGTCGCAATTTAACACCCCATTTCACAACCACGTTAACCAATTTAGCCATCGACCCAAGTAAGTCGCACTTTAACACCCCGTTAACCAATTATATGCTCCGCATCCTCCTCAGTGTTCCCCCGAGGGAAGCTGCGGGCAATTTTTTTCCCTGGTTTTGTTTGCTGCTGTTCGGTTACCGTTCATTTGTGTATCGCAGATTCGTTGTGCCATGTTGTATTTTTTTTTTGTCGCGGTGCTTCCTTGTTTGATTTTTTGATTCCTTGTTTGATTTGTCGCGGTGCTTCCTTTTTTTTAGATATTGTGTAAGCGTTGTCATTTACACGTTGTTCTCGAGTGTTGTACACATGTACTGAATGTGATTTGTTTTTCATGTTTCAATTGTATTTTTTGTCTTCTAAACCCACTCCCCTCTATAATGCTGTATGCCCTGAGGGTACAATAAACAAATAAAATAAATAAATTATAGACACTCGGTTATTATGCGAATCCCAACAACCAGCAAGACAAGAGAACCAATTATAGTGCAGAGGGTGACTCTCTTGCAATACCTGGTGGTCCTGAATGAACTGGAGCACCTGGCGACGACGGTCAAAACTAGAATCATCGGCTGCCCGCCGACGGTCACCAGCCGCACTATCTTGCCGTCCACCTCTGCCGCTAAAGCTCAACCATACCGGCTTGCTCACTCGAATGCGAGGTAGAAAGCGCGCGTGGCTTGTTGCGCTGGTGCTGCTGTCGCGCTCACGCAGCTGTCGCGCCTGCTCGGACCTGAGGCGCTCCACGAAGCGGTAGGTGTCGTAGTCGGGTAGATCGGAGAACTGCCTCGTGTACGGCGCCGGCGTCGTCTTGGTTGTCCGTGACGTAGGCTCACGGGCCAAACTCAGGGCCACCAGGCTGATCAGAGACAGCGTCGCCACTGCCGGCGGCATTTCGACGTGCGAGCAAGGCGTGTCACCGGCAAAGCTGTGATTTGAAAGCTCACGTACGGCTGGGACAGAATGACTGTCGGGAGCACCGCCGCGAGCGAATATGATGATGATGATGATGATGATGATGATGGTGATGATGATGATGACGATGATGATGATGATGATGATGGTGATGATGATGAGCAGGAGGAGGAGGAGGAGGAGGAAGTTCAATATATGGCACGTACCCACACTGGTGATTCAATAAAGATGAAACGGCAGCATGCAAGAATCTGGGGTAGATTAGCGCACTGATAATTACACGAACAAACTGGAAAGCTCGAAGTTTGGAAGCAAATGAAGGTAAACTGTTTGCTGAACACGTTATCCCACTACTCTGACTCTTTTTTTTTTACACAGAGCTCGTGTAGCGGCCTTACCTAACTGTTCTTTTTGCGGAGTACATGAGACAACTGAACATTTTCTGAGTTTCTGCAAAAGATATTCCACGTTGCGGAATAATACTTTGGGTACCGTTTGCCGACTCCTTACACTATATCCCAACGCATTTTCGTTCTGGGCTTTGTCCCTGGGCCACATGTAGTGACGGGAAGGTTTCAGATGCCTTGTCGGAGTTAATTAGATGTTCAAAGAAATATAGATCGTAGAGCCAACTCACTCTCCTATTTTCTAAATTGTGTTCTAATTCCTGCTTATTATTTCCTGAATTACGCAGCTCAGAGTGATTGCCTTTGTTTGTACTCATTTATTGGTGGAATTTTCAGTTTTGTTACAATATTACTACTTTCATCTTTAACTGGCATTTAATCAAGTAATTAAGAATTTCTTCTGAAAACTACCCGGTTCATGACCAATCCCCCAGCGTAGGTGTGTGCCACTGTCCAACGTTCTACTCTACTCTTCTCTGTTTTTTTTTTTTTTGTTCATACTTCAAGCTTTACGGAGATAACGTTCCATTGCGCCTGTAGGAACGATTCGTTGTTCCGAAGGCGACCTGCTTATGCTTCTGCTTGTCTTGCAACTTCTGAGTAACTCATACATGTTGGTAGTAAAGTGATGGCACTAAAACGACAACACTCCTGTAAGGCCCCCCCCCCCCACCCCCGCGGTGGTCTAGTGTCTAAGGTACTCGGCTGCTGACCCGCAGGTCGCGGGATCAAATTCCGGCTGTGGCGGCTGCATTTCCGTTGGAGGCGGAAATGTTGTAGGCCCGTGTGCTCAGATTTGGGTGCCCGTTAAAGAACCCCAGTTGGTCAAAATTTCTGGAGCCCTCCACTACGGCGTCTCTCATAATCATATGGTGGTTTTGGGACGTTTAACCACACATATCAATCAACAATCCTGTAACTAACCATTTCCAACTCTAACATTCCTGTGACAATTTCCTGTAACTCTTTTTTTGCGTTTTAGTGTAATGTCATGGTAAATGTAATGATACATAAGAGGTTGCGTAGTAGAGATCTAGGTAATCCGCCCACAGCTGCGCTTTCGAGTGATATTTGTATCTATGGACAAAAGCTTTCTCAGCATGTGTGAATTGACAGTGTGTCATTAGGTGCAACGCGTGTACTTTTGAGCACATCCTACCAGCAACAGCTAGTTCACATGCTGATATACTTGATTCTACATAGTAAGGCATGAACAAACTCCGCATGTATATCAATGATGTTGATTAGTTAGGTGGTGTGAGTTTAATTCAGTCCACGCATGTTGATGACTCCAGGACGCGTATAGCCAAATAACTCTTGCGGACAGCGTATTGAAAACACGAAGCTTTATTTAGTAATAGTGGCACAGTATAGTATATACCTAGTCTTTGCATCACGTAAGGTTAAAAGAAACGCAGTTAGATGCTTCAATAGCTCATTAGCAGACGCATAGCGCGTACGCTGAAAACTTTTGTACAACATTCGTGTCAAAACTTTTCTGTCGCAGACATCTAACACAGTAGGATGGTTTGTCCAGGGGCGCATCCAGCCACTCACTTTAGGGGGGGGGGGGGGCGGTCGCCGGAAGTAACATTGGAGAGGGGGGCGTGGTTATGACTTCTTGTTTTTACTAGTATAAAAACCACATCATAGCTTAAATACTCTTAATGGGTGCTCACAGTGGTTTCACTCATTTGTCCTGATTGCTGATAGGAGGTGGACAACAAGCACTGACGTGAGGGGGGGGGGGGTGCTGTCACAAGCTTTGGGGGTAAGCAATCGCCCGTACGCCCCCCCCCCCCCCTTCTGAATCCGCCACTGGGTTTGTCCCCGGCTGGTGCATTACATCAAGAATCCTCCGGTGACTTCCATTGCAGCTCCAGTAACGAATGAGCTGGCGGTGGGTGAACAAAGGAACTTGACGGCTTCTGCGATTTCACTAGGCTTCGCGAACCTCTTAAGCGGAGTCAATGACCGAGCCTCTTCCTTGCTTTCCTCTGGCAATGGATCTGTCAAGGGCGTCTTCGTGAGTCCGGGAAGCACGGCATTGCATCGGATGCCGTGAACCGCCAGTTCCTGAGCCGCAGACTTGGTCAGGGCCACCACGCTGGCTTTGGCAGCGCAGTAAGCAGCGGCTAGGGGCCAACCAGTCTTGGCTCCGACGCTGGAGATCACGGAGGAAGGAAAAGGTAAGGAGAGGCCCTGACGTCACTCGTTGTGAAGCCGCAATGAAGCCGGAAGTCGGCCATATTGAGTAGGCAAATTCTCCTCTCTTGTTTACATATGAATGCGAAGCAGAAGGCGCGACTCTCTCTCCGGCTCGGAAAGCACGTGGGCTGCGCAGCGCGTGTGTCGTGACGATCCGAAACTAATGGAACTGGGCTCATCACTCAGAGCCAGCGGGACACCTTCAGCAAAATCGCTTCGTCCGAATAATAACAAAGAGTAACAGCTCGCCGACAACGAAGCAACTACGAGAGAACGCGCGCTAGATGCACTGACAACGGCGAGTGCTTCACGTCAATAATTCAGCAACTGTACAGACAACACGATTGGTCGTGCGCCTTCTACGGTTGCATTCCGCCACGCGACTGACATAGCGTCCTGCCACTGTGTCCGTGTTCCGCGTGAAACTCACCTGCGTCAGCATTCTGCGACCGTGGTGACTTTGAGCACGGTGCTAGTGACAGTTGAACGTGGTTGATGTTACGTTGAGATTGCATGCAATGCTGGTGGAGAGTGTACCAAGCGGAACAGAAAAGGTGTTTTAATACGCACATGCAAGTTGTTACTGTATACACACAACACGAAACTACGTATGTGCACATGGTCCTCACGGCGCCTTGCTGGGCTCAACAGCGTCGTCCGTTGTCACAAGCAGGAGCACTGCTCAACCGTCACTGACCTGCAAGACGTTCGTCGTCATTCAGCTTCGTCATGGTGCCCAACGCCATTTCGCTGAACACTAGCTGCTTCATCCGCGTCATCCGCCACACGACACATGGATATGCACTTGTTCTACGCACTGTTGAAACCCCGTGATGGACAGAGATTTGTAAACGTTGCTAAGAGTAATGTAACAGCCAGACGAACACTGCGTAACTAATAACGCGGCGCAGAGCACAGATATTGTCCGCCACGGCTCAGCACGAGACCTGGGGAGGCACACATTCCGCCGCCAGCCGCGGCCGCTCACTGCTAGACCAGCTTCACTGCGCAACATGTAACCATAGCAACGCCGCCATTGTGCCTAGTGAATATGGCCGCCATGATGTCATTTCCGCCACATTTTTTACGCCCTGCGCCGGCTGGGCATGCCCTCTCCTTACCTTTTTCCTTCCTCCGTGCTGGAGATGTTCACGATGGCCGCGCCGCCTTCGGGCAGAACATTCTCCGAGCGCGTCATCTCGCGGGCGGCTGCACGGGTCACCAAGAAAGTTCCCTGCATATAGAAGTCGAAGCGCGTTTAAGCTAGCTTAAGCCAGAATGCCTTTCTCTCCAAGGCGACTGCACAACGCACAGTTACTGAATGGAAAGTACAGCACAAAAAATTTATGATGACGATGTGGATGTGCTTTGAACACGTGGACACAGATGTTAGGGTGAACAACTGGGCATGTTTTTTAAACACACACACGCGCGCAAAGGAACAAACAAACACACAAACACACACACACTTTTTTTCATACATGTGGCAAAAAGTGCGTGGGCCTAACTGAGCAGTGCTTGAAGGGATTAACCAAAATTTGGGAATTTTGCGAAAGTGCTATAAAACTGAGATTTCAGTCTACCATTACACCGATCGAAAAGTAGTCGTCACTTATCTAACTTCTCAGCGGGTAATCTTATTTTCTACGTTTCTTTTTTTTTTGTGAGCGTGCGCCAAGCCACTTGGCTCACACGAATTGAAAGCCGCGATAGCATGACTCCCTCTTTCGACAGCCGGCCATCCGCAGTCTATAGAAGTGTGCGCGTCACCACGTAACTATACATGTGCACTGTGTGCATTGATGTCGTGATAGTGATAAATTCACCTCTGATCACCCAAACCATTTCAACTTGACACTTTTACGAGCTCCTGTACCCAGCAATTAAGAGGAGCAGGAGGCCTGTGCCATTCAGGCAGTCCGGATCAGGATCATGCATGGTCCAACGTGCAAAGGCAGCAGCAGATAAATTAATGCTACGGAGGATGTAAAATGCGTCCTTTCATAAGCTTAAGGCAGAAAGACAGTTATTATGGCTGAATCGAGACATACCGTGGTTTGTCGTTTTGTGCGTACCTATGCGGTCAGCGTTCGACCTCTGCGCAGTTCGTTCTTTGCACACGACGTTGAACCGCATGTGTGTAATTTGTAAGCCATTTCATTGATCTGTGCATACGTCAGCTACTCGCACATCCATGCTACCGCAAGCAATTTACAATATTAACTAATCGAAATGGCGAGGTTGACTTCATCACGATGGAGAGCGCGGAATAATTGAAAGCAAGCCTGATTTGCCCGCCTTAGTTAGATAGCGTTATCGTCTCATGCTTTTGCTTATCTTCTTTGTTTTCATTTTCATCTGACGCAGCCAAATGAAGAGTCAAAGTGTTCTGAGCTCAGCTACCCAATGAAGACCATTATTTAAAATATGTTTAGGATCGGCGTAATCGCTGGGCAGCACATATCCATACACGGCTTGCAACCTCTGGTAAATGTATGCGACGGTACTGTGTCAAGACAGGCTATCCCGCATGCAATGACAGCCGTCAGCGCACAAGTAGCTTGGCATTTCCATTTACCGCAAGGAACGCTTCAAAACCGAAGACTGACCGCGACGCGTCGGGGAAACGTCGAGAAAACGACATCTGAAATGTCGTTCCCCCGACGAACAACGGTGAACAGGCACCACAGCCCCAGTGGCTGCTGCGGCCGTGCGGGGTGTCAGCATGTCATGGCGTTTCTTGTCTTTTTTTTGTTAAATAACATTGTTTTGTTCGCCATGTTAGAAGCTGAAGTTCTGCTGCGGAACACGGCCCACAAAATTATCACGACAGACTTTAACAACACTGAAACAATGTTTGTAATGGTATAGGGAAGGGTCACCAGAGATCTCATATGTGCACCGGATTTTAGCGCCTGAGCTGTGAATGTCAAGACGCGAGATAAGTGAAATAAATAAATGATTGAGGTAAGAAAGATTATTGAATTAGGTGATCTTTGCCTGAGTGTGGCCTCCATATCTTTACCGCAGAAATAGCTGCGATTTGTGAATGCGACTGCACAGCGATAAAACGTGACAACGCTGTGTTCCTTATATACTTCGATTAAATTGTTCTTATTATGACAAAAAATATAGATCCATGGTCCATCTCTCTGCTTCTTCAGGCAGAATGACCTCATTTTCCCACTTTTTGTGTGTTTTATCTTTACTTTTCTGCCACCAATACTCTAACCGTCTCTTGCTTCTATCGCTGGCGTGTTCAGCTTTCCATGGTTATCACTAAAACCCAAAGCTTCGTGTAGACTTGTACCCACACGTATACTTAAGTGGAAATCGCCAAATTTAATCGGAAAATGTTCCATCGTTTCCTTGGCTCCCCCACAGCATGCATATTGTTCTTCTTTATTGAATCTCGCTTTATGACTACCATAGACTAGAGTTAAAGGTAGCATAATACAGTATCTCTATCATGGACGAAAACTTCGCGCCATTTCGCGAACAATCTGCGAACAATTTTCTGCAGTGTTCACCCAGCTGAGAGACGTTGGCATGGTTGAGCTTAAAGGTTATATTCACGGAGCGAGCCGTTTTCTTGATTTGTACCAGGATGTATAGAACTGTCGATCTAATACAAGGTTGAAGAAATTGTTCACACAATTTTGAGACGTACTTAGACAGGATATCAGGAGCACGAGTCTGCATCACCGTCGACCACTTTGGCAAACGTGATACCAATCAAGTGCGAAATTTTCTAGAGGTTCGAGACTACAAACCCGTAAAATTTTCGTCCAGCGCAGAAAAATAACTATTAAAGACGCTTATGAACACAACTTGGACTTTTCATATTCACGTCTTAGCTCCTTGTCATGTCTTTCACTCCGACACTTTTTTTTCTTTAATTTACAGTGTCGCTGACTGACAAGGACGGTCGAGCCAATTAGCAATGTCCCTCGCGTCCCATTCTTTTAGCCATGTTGAGCCCGTGCTAGTACACTCTTAGAAAAAAGGTAGTAGTACTTGCTAACTTTGGGGTAGTAATGGTTTGTCACATATGTTACATTCCTGGTAGTAAGCGCAGTTAGTAACGGCGAGGGTGGTAACAGTTACAACATTTGTTGTTCCTTCTAGCATTTAGTAAATGTAACTACCCTAGACATTACCACCCATGGCTAGTAACTTTTCAAGGTTTCAAGGAAAAAAAACTAGCAAGGCCCTCGCGTCGCATTGTTTTAGCCATGTTGAGCCCGTGCTAGTAGATACACTGGCTCGACTTCATACGCCCACTTACCCGAAGGTTCACCCTTATGGTCTCGTCGAACATTTCGTCACTGGTGTCCACCAGTGATGTCCGGATGTAAATGCCAGCCGAGTTGACTACGATAGCGAGAGGCAGAACCGACGTGCTTCTTATGCAGCTGAACAGTTGCTCCACGGAAGAGGAGTCACCCACGTCCACGTAAATGGCATGGTGCTTGGCGCCTCCTGCACAACAGCGTTCGCGATTGTAGCATTATATTTATGATGCCAACATGAAATTGATTGAGTGATTGATATGTGGGGTTTAACGTCCCGAATCCCCCGTATGATTATGAGAGACGCCGTAGTGGAAGGCTCCGGAAATTTCGACGCCCTGGAGTTCTTTAACGTGCACCCAAATCTGACTGCTAACCTGAAAGTAAACGCGCAAATGAATGCAAAATGCCGTTTCTACAATAAACATCTAATCATCGCCAGACACATAGCCTATAGTCATTCGCCACTCGAACCATATGTGTTCAAGAACTTATTTTCTCTCGTACAAGTCATACTTTGCTTTCAAATGAGTTTGCAACGTTCTTTTTCTCTTCTTACGTCACCTCATCACCGTCGATGCGCCGTTAACACCATGTATCCTTGCGAACTCGCCCCAAGCTTCAGTTCTTAAACGTGTACGCGTATCCAAGAGTATTTAACGAGAACAGTGCGTGTCCGCCTCGCGGGATTGAATCCCGGCGGCTGCATTTTCCATGGAGGCGGAAATGCTGTAGGCCCGTGTGCTCAGATTTGGGTGCACCACAGGTGGTCGAAATTTCCGGAGCCCTTCACAACGGCGTCTCTTGTAATGAAACGGTGGTTTTGGGACGTTAAGCACCACATATCATCATCAGTGTGTGTCCGTCCACCACTCTCTGTTTTACGTAAGACGAATCGGTATAGAGAATACGTCCTTCGCGGTGTTGGGCTTTCAAGGCCCATGCTCAGACACCGAGGGTGCTACCCACTGTACTAAACGCCCGCGTTTGTTGAATATACAGAAGCCACATGAATGCGCTTTGCCGGTGTGATTTAAAAAATGTTAGAGGAGAACACTTTGTATGAAGGCTTGGTTGATGATGTTGATGATGATGACAGCAGGTGAAATAAGATCGAATTTCCTCCAGACACGCTGTTCTTGTACTTGTGTACCACTGACACTTATCCTGTCTTTACTTTTGTATACAGGTGTGTACAGTAAGTGGCATGGTTTCCCGTAGAATTACATGTACTACGAGAAGTATGATTGCAGCTTTGTGATAGCACTCCAACTATGTCTGCCGATCGACTGTGGCCCATGTCGAAGTTTCCGACATTTTGAGAAGCCGTGTTACTGCGATTGCATACAGGTCGCTTTCAGCTCAATTGCTGTCCAACGACAGGCCTTAAAGGGCCTGCTTTGTTTTTTTAATCAAAGCATATATGTTATCGAGGACACCAAGATTGTCTCACTGTGTTTCAAGTTTACAGCCCCTCCATCCACATGCCAGAAAAACGGTCCTTTTGTGCGGACAACATTGCAGATAAAGTTTCCTAACACGTGGTGCGTATAGACGCTTTACTTAATTGGCATTCTGTGGTGATTCAAAGTACGAAAACAACAAGAAAAAAGATAGTTGTGTGGTCAACAGTGCGGACCCCACCACTCCTGAAGCATAAATGTATGCAGTCACCTGTACTTAAGGTGACCACATTGCGCAACATGCCCGGCTAAACTATGAGGTTTTTGTCAAACTTCTCATTCGTCGAAACAGTGCCGTCCCGCTTCTGTTCGAATTACTGTATACCATGAAACGCTGCCATATCTAATTCTGGCACCTTCTCTAGAGGTGGTCGATCGTGTTCTGGCAATATCTAGATACGCATACCTTTCTCCGCATACCGACATTCAGATACGCATACCTTTCTAAAGCAGGCGAAGTTGTTCATGATTTTAACACAGATATTTTACCGCTAAATGTAGCCCTCAATTTTCTGTGCGCGTTACAATCAGGCTCAAAAGCGAAATCTAAATATTTTTTTTTATTTCATAATGTAAAATTACCCGTGCGTTGCAATAAGGGGAGCGCTATAATCTCTTGAATTTGTAGCATGGGCAGCTCAACCTCACATTATGTCAAGCGGCTGCTTCTAATGCAAAAAATATATAGGTATGCCCGAAGTACTCTGCTCACCCTCCGTATCCGTGACATCTGCAATCTCATCGCTATCGCCACTATCATCGTCTTCAGCGAGACCAATGGTAGTATATAGGTATCCTGTGGCGAGACGCCAACAGTATCAAAGGATCGAGCTGCTAGGATTAGTCATAATATGCCAGAAAATACTACATATCAAAGTTTGATTCAGCAATAAGCCAACCTGGCAAAGACTCGGCCACTTTGGTTGCTTCCTCGAGCTGCTTGTCGGCAACGACCACGATGGCCCCTTCATTTGCCAGGGTCTGACAAACTGCTTTGCCGATCCCGCTGGCACCGCCCGTCACAAGAGCCAGGCGTCCACTGAGAGCCATAGATGTCGCGTAGACTCTACCGTAACGAGCGTAGTCTATATTCAGTCAAAATCAACAGCTCTTACAACCACTCAAGATCATATAGTGCAAAAGGGGGGGGGGGGGGCGTTAGAACAACGCTTTCAGAGGGCGGGCGGACACTCCATCGAACTCCTTTATTTCAAGTGCATGCGCCTCCACTCACGCTTATCTTTGCTCCGAATACTTTGCTTGAAATTTTAGCGGTGCCTTGACCGATAGTACAGTGCACGCGTATGCGATTCAAGGTTGTCGATGACGCGTCGGGAAGCAAAATGCTGCTAGACGAGACTGAGGCATAGAATTTGCGCTAGGTCAAAGATAAGTAATACAAAAGAAAGGAGCAAGTTCGAATTACATTCACAAATTTGCCGCGGGAACACGACGCCTTCAACGGGGGAGCAGTGCCATTCACCTTCATCGGCAGCGTTTTCTGACCATGCTGATGAATTGTTGCATCATTTTTCGTCTACCGCACATAAGCACTCCTTAACTTCACGAGTTTCTTACATATGTGGCAGAGTATGAAAATATTCGTTCACGCGGAAAGCAGCACTAAATTTATAAAGGTTTATAAAGATGTGTTGCACGCTGCAAGGACGAGGAAGAAACTTTATTGAAGAAAAAAAGAAAATGTCAATGCAGGTACTTGTGGTCGAGCCCTCAGTTCATGGGTTAAGCATTGGGTCCCTATCAAAACGCTGAAATAAAAAAAAGCCGGACTATGAAAAGATCGAATGTCAGAACGACGAAAAATTGATATGCTGAAAAATTGAAATGCCGAAATGGCAAAACGTCGAAAAACCGAAACATCGAACATACAGAACGCCGAAACAACGCGCAGCAAACTTTATTGAATCACGTGAAAAATAAATGACGTGTTTTGTAAACTGTGACTACCACTTGTTCATTTTCCGCCGTGTTACTGTCCATTGATCTAGCTGTTTAACTTAATCTGCAAATGTACCAGCATCAGAATATCAGACTGATGTGAAATTTCGTATTTTTCACCTGTTGTGAAGTTAGGCATATCAGTTGGACAGGACGGCTCTTACGGGTCAGCAGAAGAAAAAATATAGCAGTGCTGTCTAGCGTTCGGAGTACAAAAGCAGCAACAATGTGAGATAGTTGTCATTTGATTGAAAATGGAAGAAGAAACTGTTGCGGCGTGCTCCCAGAAGAGAAAAACAGAACTTTGGTGCAAATATTATTGTGTGTAGATGCTTAAAAAATGTATTTTCTATAGACTACTGGAGGTGCGAGACCCCCGAGTGGGAGAGGGGGGGGGGGTGCGGCGGTTACCAACATTTCTTTGATTTGTAGCTGTGATGGATTTGCCTTTAGCGACAAGCATAATCACGCTTTGCCGCCATAAGTCAAATCGGCGCGCTGAGTTATTTTCCTGCATTTTTGTCACGAAAAGAAAAAAAAATCGTGAGGAACAATTGGGAGGGGGGGGGGGGGGGTCCAACGCAAGCGCAAACATTGGCCCTGCAGTCTCATAATGGCTTGGAGTGGCCGAACAAACGAGGGTAGGGTTTTCCACTAAGGTGAGAGTCTATAAGGGGTGCGCGAATACTCTCCGCCGAAATTTCGCGTCATCAACACGACTAGCAAAATATATTTCCGTCAAAATAACTCGCGTATGTCTTCCTGGGACACACGTCAACGGATGACATGGCGCGGCTGGCTGCCGCGAAAGCGCGGGTAGGGTGGCTAGAATGGGGAGGTGTGATGAGCGCGGCGCTTTTTGCTTGCCGGAGAAGGCCCTTCGGCGTGCCGATGCCGCTAGGGGCGCTGATGGCAGTGGCGTGGGTGCGGTTTTGTGCATGAGATCAGAAGTTCAAGCAAGATTAGAAATTAAGCAACTTGGAATAGGTAAGCTTGCTTTAGGAGCTCACGGGAATACACCCAATCAGGGAGTACAAGGTGATATGGGATGGACATCATTTGAGGGCAGGAAAGCCAGCAGCAAGATAAAATTTGAGAAACGATTGAGAGATATGGGGGAAGAGCGTTGGGCTAGGAAGGTTTTCAGCTACTTGTACGTGAAGAATGTCGATACAAAATGGAGGAAGCGAACCAGGAAGTTGACTGGTAAATACTTAGAAAACAGCAGGTGGCCAAACCAAAAATAACTATCGGTTAAGAAGAAAGTGAAGGAAACGGAGACTGACATGTGGAGAATGGGCATGATTAAGAAGTCCGCACTAGAGATCTATCGAACTATTAAGCAAGAAATTGCCAAGGAAAGGATCTATGATAATACTCGGGGTAGTTCTCTACTGTTTGAGGCCAGGACGGGAGTACTGCGAACCAAGACATATCGGGCCAAATACGAAGGGGTAGACACAGTATGCAGTGTGTGTGGAGAGGAAGAAGAAACTGCCGAACACTTGATAATGTTCTGTAAAGGGCTTCACCCTATAGTTCAGGATGATGGCGCAGAGTTTTTCAAAGCACTGGGGTTTAGAGACCGGTAGGGCAAAATAACTTTAAGCGGGTAGACTTAACTAGAAGGAGGTTATCTGATTGGTGGCTAAAGTCAAGGCACGAGTGAAAATTAAACTCTTCACTGCAAAGTACGAATCCTCAAACTCACTTTTTAAGGAAAAAAAATAAATATAGTTTTTGGTTCATTAGGTATTACGGCTTGGTGGCGCTAGCCACCGCCCGATCTAAAGGGTACAGCCATATCCATCCATCCATCCATGGGTAGTGAGCGACGCACTTCGCAGAGTTTTCCACGGGTGCGCTGCTTTTTTTTTTTAGAGGTGGTAGCTGCTTTACAAGTACTTCGTCAATCGGTGATTGCGCTGGGTTACTCTGAAATGTCTGAAGGCGTCAACGACAAAAAAAAAAGTAGATCCAGCGTCGCTGCATTACGCTTGTCCGCAAAACTTAATGCTTTAGTTCAGCCTCTTGAAGAGTCCCAAGGGTGGCAACGTGGATTACTCAGTGGAAGAGTCGCTCTGTCTGTAGAAAAAATGCTGCATAAGATGGAATAAAATGAGAAAGACTACGAAAGACTTTCATCTGATGCACCAGCAGTGTCTGTCGCCCATGAATCGTGCACCGCTGAGCGGTGGATGGTCTCCCTGTATATTATGTGGCAAGCTACGATGTGAGAAATCTGGTACTTCGTAATAATCGTGATGAGTGCAAAAACTCCCGCCTTGTTTCGCAGTGTTGGTGGTTACGCGTTATAATTAACACTGTTGCTGGTGTAGCACGTTACTTCGGCAATTCGTATTTGACGCACTCGTTATACATGTAGAAATGGAGCTGCTGCTTGAATTGTGCGAGTTGTAGTTGTCAGCAAGTCGTTCCTACAACACGGTAGCGCTGTTTATCAGTAATGTTTCCAAAATAAAATTTGCTTCTGCTGATAGTACAGGTCGCGGAGCACTAAGTTTGCAGTACCTGGAAAAGCAAAGCTCACGTTTCCATAAACAGTTGCAATTCTAGCGGGCCCAGTGAAGGTTAAAGGGGCAAGAATTATTTACACTGCAAATATTTTACACTGCAAATACCTGCGATTATGGTCCGCTAGCAGATGCAAGCTGCCAGAATTACTGTAATTTTTTTTATGTCAGTGATCATATCTTTGCGGAGAGGGTTGACGGTGAAATAATATTTCGGCTTTCTGTAACAATGAGAAATAGATTTAACATGCGCCACGTTGTTATAAGCCATCATATGCAACTCCCCGGTGCACATTAGGCCACTGTGTTCTATGTCCGGCATCTTGTGCAAAATTTGCTAGTTTGATTCACCTAAATTAGCTATAGTTGTTTTGGTCAGAAACTTCATTTCTTTTCTTTCAATAGGTCGAAGAGCACGGGACTAAAAGCTCGAGGGATGGACAAAGTACCGATCCAGTCACAAGTTGGCAAAGCTGCATAACACGAGAGACATTCATGCTTGTAGAATAAAAAATAAATTTTACAAGTGTAAAATGGCACCAAGTACGAATACAAAAGTTATGAAACAAAGTTCCACAACTAGAGAGCGAGGGAATACACATGTATCATAACTTGCCATGAACATTAAGATCAAAAATAAATAAGTAGAGTGATCAAAATTCCGCGAGATCTACCATACGGGAAAGTGAATTAGCTCGGCGAAGCTTCTAGTGTGACAATTTTGATTATTTAAAATTACATATATCTACAGCGCTATAGATGGGAATCATTCGTAAGAAATAAATCCACCTAATATTATAATGAAGTGTCAGAAATCATCAGGATCAAAACTATACACTGATACACAGAGCCATCACAGTAAAATATACAATACAGTAATAAGAATTATTTTTAAAAAATGCGCAAGGCAGCCAATCGCAGCGACGTTTTTTTGCATTATTTAAATAGATTCATAGGAAGTTCTCAAAGGCAGAAGAAAGGACAAAGTGCCAATGTCTTCGTGGTTTAAAGTGGTTAATAGGTAAGGTAGTCTGTGGGAGAATGTTCATCCTAAACGCTTCTAGGAACAGATAAAATCCACGTGCCTAGTGAGACAAACACTTGGGTTTACGTTTATCTTAGCAAGATAAATTATGGTACTACAACCATGTTTAACGAATGCTTTATGACATGTCAATTATAAATACGAGGCGCAGGTACATTGATTCATACTTCTGATCTTGGAGTATAATCGATAAAGGACTCCAGGTGGTCAAAATTTCCGGAGCTCTCCATTACGGCATCTCTCATAATCATATGATGATTTTAGGACGTTAAACTAAACATATCAAGGCCTTTTCAAGAATAGTTTTCAGAGATGAGACTTTAAAGAGCTCAGGTGCCATGTACTGCCATACAATTGCTCGATCAAAATTATTTTACCAAAAACGGGTCACCACCACACAGTGTGGGAGCAATTTTTGTGGAGAGTGGCGCGTGCGGTCTCGTTTGTCTCCTCCGCAATGTTACCCATATGGATGGATGGATGGATATGGCTGTACCCTTTAGATCGGGCGGTGGCTGGCGCCACCAAGCCGTAATACCTAATGAACCAAAAACTATATTTATTTTTTTCCTTAAAAAGTGAGTTTGAGGATTCGTACTTTGAAGTGAAGAGTTTAATTTTCACTCGTGCCCTGACTTTAGCCACCAATCAGATAACCTCCTTCTAGTTAAGTCTACCCGCTTAAAGTTTATTTTGCCCTCCCGGTCCCTAAACCCCAGTGCTTTGAAAAACTCTGCGCCATCATCCTGACCTATAGGGTGAAGCCCTTTACAGAACATTATCAAGTGTTCGGCATTTTCTTCTTCCTCTCCACACGCACTGCATACTGTGTCTACCCCTTCGTATTTGGCCCGATATGTCTTGGTTCGCAGTACTCCCGTCCTGGCCTCCAACAGTAGAGAACTACCCCGAGTATTATCATAGATCCTTTCCTTGGCAATTTCCTGCTTAAAAGTTCGATAGATCTCTAGTGCGGACTTCTTAATCATGCCCATTCTCCACATGTCAGTCTTCGTTTCCTTCACTTTCTTCTTAACCGATAGTTCTTTTTGGTTTGGCCACCTGCTGTTTTCTAAGTATTTACCAGTCAACTTCCTGGTTCGCTTCCTCCATTTTGTATCGACATTCTTCATGTACAAGTAGCTGAAAACCTTCCTAGCACAACGCTCTTCCCCCATTCCTCTCAATGGCTTCTCAAATTTTATCTTGCTGCTAGCTTCCCTGCCCTCAAATGATGTCCATCCCATATCACCTTGTACTCCCTGATTTGGTGTATTCTTGTGAGCTCCTAAAGCAAGCCTACCTATTCCACGTTGCTTAATTTCTAATCTTGCTTGAACTTCTGATCTCATGCACAAGACCGCATTGCCGAACGTCAGCCCAGGAACCATGACCCCTTTCCATATTCCTCTCACAACATCATACCAATTGTGATTCCACAGTGCCCTATTTTTCATGACTGCTGCATTCCTGTTACCTTTAGTCGTCACGTATATTTCGTGTTCCCTCAGATACTCGGTCCCATTGCTTATCCATACCCCCAGATATTTGTATTTATCTGTTATCTCTAGCGTGACCTCCTGTATTATAAGCTCACTACCTTCGTTGTCATTGAAAATCATGACTGCTGATTTTTCTTTACTGAATCTAAAATCTAACCTATCTCCCTCATTACCGCAGATGTCCATCAATCTCTGCAAATCTTCCTTGTTGTTGGCCATTATCACTATATCATCTGCGTACATTAATGCTGGTAGTGCCTGATCAATGAGTTTTCCTTGTTTCACTAAAGAGAAATTGAAGCCCAGTCCACTTCCCTCTAATTTTGCCTCTATTCTTTGTAGGTACATCATGAATAATAAGGGTGACAGGGGACACCCCTGCCTAAGCCCCCGTTTTACCTCTGCAGGCTTGGATACCTGTTTTTCCCATTTTATAACTACTTTGTTACCTTTATAGATACCCTTGAAAAGATTAGTGACTACATGTTCCACGCCTAGTGTGTCCAGTATTCCCCACAATTCCTCTTGAACCACGCTATCGTACGCTCCTTTGATATCCAAAAATGCTAGCCACATGGGCCTGTGTTCCTTTTCTGCTATTTCGATGCACTGCGTCAGTGAGAACAGATTGTCTTCCAACCTCCTGTGTTTCCGAAACTCATTCTGCAGTTCCCCCAGCACCCCCTCATCCTCTATCTACGCCTGCAGTCTTTCCTTTATAATCTGCATCGCCAGCCTGTAGACCACTGATGTCACTGTTATAGGACGGTAGTTGTTTATGTCAGCTTTGTCCCCCTTTCCTTTATAGATCATGCTCATCCTGCTAAGTTTCCATCCATCGGGAACTTCACCATCGATTATTATTGTGTTCACTGCCTCTCTCAAAGCCTGCTTAGACTTCGGACCTGATGTCTTTATCAGCCTAATTGGAATGCCATCTGGGCCTGTTGATGTACTACTAGGAACCCTTTTCTCAGCCCTTTCCCACTCTTGTTGTGAAAATGGAGCCATTGCACCACTTGATTCGTCCTTGTCTATTGTGGTGCATAAAGTACTTCTTTGTTGAAATTTTTCTGTCACCCTTGTTCTTATATATTCAATAGCTTCGTCCCCTTCTAGCCTAGCAACTTGGGCTGTAGTTATAAAACTCTGCTCTAGGCTCGTCTCATTTCTTAGGGTGTTTAGATGGTTTCAAAATTTCGCAGCTGCTTTTCTATCTTTTTTATGTACTTCTGCCAGCCACTGAGCTCCCTTTCTAATCTTTTCATTGATCAGAAGGGATGCATCCCTTCTACAGCTTAGAAAGGTTGCCCATTTTCTTTCAACATCATCTGTCGGTTCACCCTGCTGCTTAGCATGTCTGTGTTCCCTAGAGGCTTCCTGACGTTTTGCTATGGCTCTCTTAACTTCCTCATCCCACCAACTTTTGGGCTTGTGTCTTCTTTTCCGGGGTGACTTGTCACGCGTCTTAGCAAGCTCTAGCTCAAAGAGTCTAATTAGATTCGTGTATGTCCACACTGTCTTATTATCCTCCGTGATTACTTTCTCAATTTGTTTAGTGGCTATTTCAATTTGCTTTCTGGATAAAAATTTTCCTGTAGTTGCTCATCTTGTCTCCTTCCCATTTTCACTGCTCTTCCAAAACTTAGCTTGATACGTTTGTGATCGCTACCCAGACTTCTGGAGCCACCTTCATCTATGTGCATTCCCCTGAGCTTATCATACATCCTATGTGACATCAGTGCATAATCTATCGTCGACTGAAGCCTTCCTACCTCCCATGTTATTTGCCCTTCACACTTCTCGGTACTGTTGCAAATGATCAAACAAGCCTTTCACACATATCCATGATCATTTTGCCTGTCGGGTCGGTATACCCATCTATATCTTCTATGTGCGCATTCATGTCTCCTAGTACAATTATCTCGCACTCTTTTCCTAACTCCTGAATGTCCTTTGATATACACTCTACCATTGTCTGGTTTTCCTCTCTGGCCTTTGCTCCCGTCCACAAGTACAGGAAACCAAGGAGTGTCATTTGACCTGCCACTTTCCCTTTTAGCCATAAATGTTCCTTGCACTCCTGCTTGACCCTTTTGCCAGTCTGTACTTTTATGAATGAATGCCCCAATACCACCCCCTTTCTGCTGCCTTCTGTTCTATTACAATATTCCCACGCGTAGTCCGGATTGTTCGGAGGTTGTCCCATGTCCCTGAGATGTGTTTCTACAAAACCGTATACCATCGGCCTCTCTTCCCTTAGCTGCTCTTCTATCTCTTCCCACTTCAGCCTGTTCCTACCACCCTGCATGTTAATATACCCTATGTCCGAATTGGCTCGGCACTCGTGGCTACGTCTATTTATGCCCCGGACTCTACCTATCTTAGATATTGGTGCCACTTTGGAATCGTATCTGTCCATACCACCTGTCGAAGAGTCTCCCTGGTTGTTTTCCTCATTACTAGCTATCCTGCACCCCGAAGGGCTCGCTTGCCCCCCAAAAAAGCTACAGCGCGTCCTGCAAGTTGCCAACCCACCTCATGACCTAGCCGCCCATCGAAGTGAATTCTGTCTCGTTGAACCCCCCCCCCCCCCCAACTATGCACCTCTCTGTTTATTTCCACCAGCTCAAAGCTTTTCTCTCGACTCATCCGCCAAATCTCTTGGTTTGCGTTGACCACCGCTCTTTGCAGGTTGCTATCACGCACCGGTACCTCCGGTATCGTGCGTATCACTACCTGTACCTTAGGAGAAGTGGCGCGCATGTCATCGACGCCTTTCGCCAGTGTGGCTGCTAGTCCTGCTGCATCTTCATTTAGGACATCGTTTAAACCACCTGAAATTATCACGAGGTTTCGTCTATTAGCTGTCGTTTTGAGCTTTGCGCTCGCTTGCCTCATGACTGCTTCCAGCTTGCGTCCTGGGAACGCCCCTACTGCAACCCTCTTGTCACCTCTTACCCTCTCTTTGATGGCTTCTGTGCATCGATTTAAATTCGAGTCCCCGGCGATTAACACACGCTGTGACTTTTCAGTTGGAGCGTTCTGCACCTGGGGGCTACTTGCACCTGTGACGCCAGTGCATGCAGCGCCCCAAGCGGCATCGGCGCGCTTGGGGGACCGGTTTTGGCAGCCGCTTTTCACACCTCCCCATTCTAGCCACCCTAGCGCGGGTCAAAGCTGTGGTTTTGCTCGATACTAGATTCTTTGGACAGGAACGGCAAAACGCTTTTAGCCTTTTTTTTACGTCTTTACCGCCTTTCATTCTACCACTGCGTCAGCCACGTGACCTCAGAGCTCGTAGATCGTCATCGCATCGCCGCGACCGCGGTTTTGTGCTCGGAAGTTTGCGGCAAACGGTAGCTTTGTTTTCAATCCACGTGCCTTCAAAACTGTCCGTATTCACAAACGCTCCTCGACTTGACTTTCACCCTTCACTTGACAGAGTTGAGCACTGCGCCACAGCTCGGTTCAAAATGACGCTGCGCTGCTCAAGAATCGCAGCAGATTATTGCTGATATGCAGTGACTTTCCGCGCCTATAAAGACGGCGCTCCCATCGGCTTTCTCAAGTGAAGGTGAAGCATTGAGCGAAGGTACTTTCTAGAATACGGGGGTAAGTCGTTTTATGCTATCTATGGTCGCGACTGCCGCGGTTTTGTCCACAGAGCTTGCGGAAAGCAGCATTGCTTTGACTGGTGGCTGCGCGCACACTTATGAAGTTCCGTCAGTAAAGTCGTCACCATACATGATCGTGTCGAACGACCGCGGTTTCGTCTACAGCGGTTGTGGCAACGACAACCACACGCACCGTTAAAGACAGTCCGTGTTCTGGTCGCACGCGTACTTCCGAAGCTTCGAGCACGCTGCTCTCGATCGGCCTTCGTTCGACAATTTCGGTACTAAAGTTCATATCACACGCCGCGATTAGGAAAAGTGTTCGGAACATTCGAATTTTGGCCCAATGAACACATAAATCAGGGTGGGGAATTTCACGAATTCGTATCTGTCGCGGCTTCGCATCATTGAGACTCTACTGTAAGGGACTGTACTGTAGAAGCCTGGAACGGACTGGCCTGCATTTCCGTCAATGCAGCCAGATCTCGCACACGCATTTCGATTTTCGGGAGATTATCATGGCAACACTACACACGCAAGAAACTGTCGCATTCCGCGAGTCTCCCGGAAAATGCGGGAGACTTCGCAAGTATGTGTGGTGATGATAACACCAATACATATAGTTCTCTACTGGTTGCGGAATATAGCACAACGTCGTTTTTGTGGCCTCCACTACCAGCTACGGCAATGCTCCGTAGCCAATCGTGGAGACCACGCAATTTTACTGACAAGTTACATTTTTTTTACCGGAAATCAAATATTTTTCGTAAATTTCAGACAAGATTCATAAAATCGTACGTGCGATCGAAATATGTACATTTTACGAGAGAGAGAGAGAGAGAGAGAGAGAAGGAAATATATCAGAAAGGTAGGGAAGATTAACTAAACTAAGTCTAGTTTGCCACCCTATACGAGGGAATGAAGGAGAAAAAGAGAAAATTGGAAGAGTTGGCAGGTGTGCAAGTGTAATGCTATAGAATGATTACCAACCTTCATGGATAAGGTACTTACAAAGTCCATGGATAATGTATATACTTGCAAAGTCGTCCAAAAAAAAGTGGTCCACGCTAGTCATGCTTCGGATGTCTCTAGAGGGACAATTTTTTTGCATTTAAAAGCGGAGCAAAGCTTTGGCGGTGGCCTCGGGCAAGGAACCCGTGAAGCTTGTGCAGCAAGTCACGGCATATGTACTAGCGCCTTCAAGGCAACACCTTCCAAGTGATGAAGCCTTGCGCCAGATTGTGAGAAGGAAAAGGAAAGCGGACTGCCCTCATGAACCATGCAGGAGCTCGGCCTAAAGGGTGAGTCCCGAACAACCATAGATGGCCGCGAGTTTCAGATGGCTGAACCATATTCGAAAAGAACAAGGCTATTGGAAACGAAGGTGAATGCATATGCATATCTAACAAAGCCGGTGGAACCTTTACCTTGCGATTATACATTATCTTCCACTAAAGCTGAGTGACATCGGAATTTTGATGTTTCAGCATTTTGATGCTTCGTCATTTTAAATTTTTGACCTTTTGTATTTTCGGCATTTTGATTTTCCGGTCAGGGATGTTCCGTGTAGGAAATTTTCCTTTTTATCGGGGAATTTTAGCCTGTAATTTTGAACCAAAGTAAAAAAGGGAATCTTCGTGATATTGCAGGAAATTTCAGGACTGGTTAAGTTCTCCTATGACGAGCGATAATTATCGGTCACAGAACGCTTTAATCTGCTGTAAATGGTACAGATGCATTCACGACGCAAGCATGATCTTTGATATTTGTTTCCGATGTTTACGCGGAATGACTTCTAGTTGACTAGTAGTGTTAGACTTGAAGCCCACAATGTGCAGTGTACTAACAGTATATGAATAAATAAAGTCATGTTTTTGCTGTGCGGCAGTGCCTTCATGCCTTCAAAAGTCACCAGTACATGAGACACGTGTAATTAGAGTATGTATGTGCATGGATGCGGGCGGAAATTAGTACCATTGTGCAGAGAATTTTGCTGGAAATTTCGTCTATGTTTGCAGGAAAAAATCCCCGAAATAGGGAATTTTCATGCCTCTGAATTGGAATTCTTCGGCGTAGTACGGAACATCACTGTTTCCGGTGTTTTAAATTTTGGCATTCCTGTAGTTCGGCCTTTTGATTTTCGGCGTTTTGAATGCCACCCTTAAGTATTCCCTCTTCTCTTGTCCCGACGAAAGCGCTGGAAGCGGAAGAAGGGACGGATTGCATGATGAAAGAAAAATAGGTCACGCGCGCCTCGTGACCTTGATTGATTGATTTGTGGGGTTTAACGTCCCAAAACCACCATTTGATTATGAGAGACGCCGTGGTGGAGGACTCCGGAAATTTCGACCACCTGGGGTTCTTTAACGTGCACCCAAATCTGAGTACACGGGCCTACAACATTTCCGCCTCCATCGGAAATGCAGCCGCCGCAGCCGGGAATCGAACCCGCGACCTGCGGGTCAGCAGCCGAGTACCTTAGCCACTAGACCACCGCGGCGAGGCAACGCCTCGTGACCTTGAGCACTTTTCTTTATTTATTTATAAAATACGGCGGACAAAAGTCCAAGCAGGGTAAGCGATATATTAGACACGATACGCACTAAATACCAGAAAACTAGGTTGCAAAGTCCACTTTACCGAATGTTTTTGGTTGTGGAGTGTTACGACTTTAAAAAAGAGCAAGTGAACAATTTAGCAGGAATGCAATTATAAGAAAGTCATAAAAGAACAACAGTATCTGAAAAAAAATGGTTATGGGCATCGGGGAAATGCTTCCCTTAGTTTATTTCAATCAGCTATTGTTTGTGGAAAAAAGGAGCAGTGAAAAGTGTCAGTCCTTGCGAAGATTGGCGTTAGAGAATGAGGATGGTGGTCCCGAGTGGGTATTCACCGATTTCAATAAAACTTTGAACACATGTTCTCGTCGGAACCGTGGTGACCGGTGCCAAATAGTACAACCTTAAGTCATTTAGCTTTCTAGAAAAAAATTTAAATGGGTAGCTGATTTTAGAATCACACTTGTAAACGCGTGCCACCCTGTGTATGTGACGTGAGAAAATACTTTTTTTTCCCTCAAAAATTCCGCCTTTTCCAGCAGACGGATGCAGCGCGCGCTTTCTTCTAGGCAACAAAGCGACAACTGTTCAGTTTTGTGAGCTGCATACTGTCAGTCGTCGTTGACGTCGGGTGGGTCTTACAATATTGAGCAACGAGGAAATCGATTCGATGCATGTCAGATGCTTCATGCGCCGGCAGGTCGAAATTAAAAAGCACTGCTTCCGCGCTCAGATAGTACCTGATATCATCGTTGAAATTACACTGGCGAACCCGACGAGCTGGCACAGCTTGATGACATCGCTAACTTGCTTTTTCGCGCTATTTACACCCTGGCCAGCCGTGGCGGGGTGTACCGGATCTCATGACGTCATCGGCGACACATTCTCGTGACGTCATCTAATACCCACCATGGACGATGAAGCAGCTCCCGGTTTCGGTTTTGACTCTCCGTTTATTGCCTAATTAAAAATTTTGACGAGTGCCTGAGCAACATCAACCACCCTAGCTTTTACAGGACTTTCAGTACTATTCGAAAGCAGCATTATCTCAGTATGGTCGAAAATGCACCGGAGTTCCCCTTCAACAATGGGGAAACGTATGCTGGTTTGTCTAAGGATTTGATTGATTGATATGTGGGGTTTAACGTCCCAAAACCACTATATGATTATGAGAGACGCCGTAGTGGAGGGCTCCGGAAATTTCGACCACCTGGGGTTCTTTAACGTGCACCCAAATCTGAGCACACGGGCTTACAACATTTCCGCCTCCATCGGAAATGCAGCCGCCGCAGCCGGGAATCGAACCCGCGACCTGCGGGTCAGCAGCCGAGTGCCTTAGCCACTAGACCACCGCGGCCGGGCGGTTTGTCTAAGGAGAGTATATGATTTACTATGGTGGAAAGAAACTCTAGTCCACTTTTTTTTCCTCCAAACTTATGATAATTCAATACCATTTGCAGTTAGTAATACAGTGGAGGAGTCGATTGACTTAACTTCATTATAAATAAATTGTACTGCTTTTCTTTGAATTCTTTCGACACATTTAATGTTAATTTTTGTGTGGGCATCACTAACTATGGAGGAGTACCCAAGTTCTGGCCTAATTAAGGAAAAGTAGGAGAGGAGTTTAACACTAGGCTGGGCAGTCTTGAGCTTCTGGCGAAGAAAGCATAATTTCCGGAATGCAGCAGAACAGATGTTATTTACGTGTCGATACCAGGATAAAATACCCGTTAACATTAGACCTAAGTACTTATAGGAGGCCACTTTTCACAAAAGAGTTTCAGCTAAATTGTATGGGTAGTCTAAGGGGACTTTTTGAGCAATAGAGGGAGATACACATTTATTTGCATTAAGAAGCATTCCATATTGTTCGTATCATTTTGACAACTTGCCCAAGTTAGTATTTAGGTCGCATTGGTCACTAATGCAGGTTACTTCTCTAAACAATAGACAATCGTCCACAAATAGATGAATTCTCACAGGGGTGCTAATTATATTGGCAATGTCATTTACGTAGACAAAGAACAATAGGGGCCAATAACGCTCCCCTAGAGAACACCATATGCCACCGGAAGGCAGCCAGATAGTTGTTCTCCAACCTGAACGTATTGGTTGCAGCTGCGCAGATAAGCAGAGATCGAGGAGATAATAATTCTGCTAAACCAATTAACTGAACCTTTATACTTAGTTTATCACGTGCAACTGTGCCAAATGCTTTACTGTAAGCCTAAGAATATTACATTCGCACAAACTATGAATTTGAAACACTACGTTACCGCCTTCCAAGTATGATGAACAAATAGAAACTAACAACTGATAATCTGCGTATATTGTCTAAAACTTAAATGTTAAATCAGATGTGCTGATTGTGCTGTAAATGAATGTTGGGTGATTTCTATAATGGTTATTCAGTTTTTATTCTTTCATACATTACTTTGTAATGAATATTTTTGTATGTATTTCAGAGTTGTCATTCTATTATTTGCTGTCATGGGCCACATGCGTGTTTCTTTTTGTATTGTCGCTTTCCGATGCCTGTTATTTTTGTAATTTTGTAGTTTAGATTTTTTTCTGGCTGAAGGGGCCAGTCAAGCTGTGAAATGCAGCTTTTTTCCCTTTGCACCAAACCACGTATACAGTGTATTTTCGTGTACTTGTCACGTGGTTAAATAAACTCAAACATTAGTTTGGCTGTTAGCATCAGGACAAGCTGCAAAAGTGTGAACGATAGTAACCAATTGTGTTGTAGTAGAAAATCTTTTCCAAACTTGTGTTGATGATTTGTTAAAACTGAGTTTTCTTCAAAGAATTCATTTAGTTTGTGAGCTATTATGTGTTCGATAAGCTTACAGCATGATGATGTTAAGGAGATCAATCTGTGATTTTGTAATACTAGACAATTGCCTTTCTTGAATATAGGAACGATTCGTGCCGACTTCCAGTCCTCTGGCAATTCGACTGACAACAAAGAGACCTGCAAAATGATGACTAAGTCATTTTTCGTGTCTCTGCAAGGACTCTGCAAAGCAACGCAAAAATATGTTGGGGATATTGTCGGGTCTGCAAGAAGTTTTAGTCTTGGAGTTCAATAACAAAGCAATGACACCAGAATAAGAAATAAAGTTCACGTTCACAGCTTGGTCGAAATTTATGTTAGGTGGGGAAGCACTAGAAGCAGAAAATACACTATGAAAATATTCATCGAAGCCTTCAAATACATGGCTTTTCAGTGCAATCACACACATGTTCGTGGAAAAATCGCAGTCTCCCGCGACGACCCCAGAAACGACCGAGCACGCCATGCTCAAACAGCCAATGGCTGTGACGTGCGACTTTTGAGCTTGTAGCGTCATTCGTCGAGAGAAGAGAAAGCAATTTGTCACTGATTTCGACAATTTATTGTGAATTCCAGGTCATGTGCTGTGATATAATATTTAGCTCGCGTATTCTCGAGAGCGTGGACTACCGATCGGCAGCATTTCCCGACCATCCTCTTTAAGTGTTACAGGGCCCGTTTAAGCAGCGTTCTGCAGGGAATAATACAAGGCCAAAATGTTTTGAAACTGCAACCCCCCCCCCCTCGCTCCGTCTGTTCTTTTTCTTTCACGGTGGGGTTAGGTTTAGGGCGCAAGTTCTCGGCTCACTTTTGGCGTTTTTGACCAGTTGGCTCAACAACAGCACAGAATATCTATAAGCGGGACGAAGCAACTTGCCGTTGCTACGGCAACCAATGTGGTCGCTGGCAAGGCCTGTGTTCGCAGCAGATCAACTCCTTTATTTGATATAAGTAGAGGAAACAATGGTAAAGTTATTTCGCAAGCAAAAAACGCGACATACGCTTCCAGCATGGCATAGCAGAACTTGCCGACTAGGAAACTTGTATTTCCCGCAAAGAGTTGGTGGCTCTAGAAAGAGAGAGGACAACTTCATTAGTTCAATCCGGCAAAACAGGGGAGGGGATAAGGATGGAGACTCTTGCGTGCACACTTGCCCTACGGAGGCGGGGGCCGTACTACAAGCCTAGAGGCGAGCACTGGCCAGCCTCGCGCTCCAAGGGGAATGTGGCACGTGCTGGATCTTGTCTCTGTGGGTAATCATGCCTTCGTAGTGATGTTCCGTATCTTCGTCCAAGACCTTGCGTCCACCCTTATCCATTACCCCGCGAGCGAGACGACGTTTCGGGTTTCTGCCGGTCTAGGAGCTCGAAGACGTGCTGGACGACGGCCCGTTGAGTCTCGAGGTCTGTGCTGGTAATCTTACTGCCGCAAGGAAGCAACCACCTTCCGACAGTTACAAGCAAGAGCAATTTGGACTCCGGTACGGGCGAAAACACGTTTGTCCGGACGGACACGTGCCAACGGTGTAAGAAGGCACGGGCCACCCAGAGTCATGTCCTCTGAGAATGCTCGCCTCCCGCACCCAACCCCCAAGACATCGAGATACCAGACAAGATTGGTGGCTCTAGCCGCACATTTATGGCTTGAAGGCATGGGTCCCAAAAATGGGTACCCGCTGAGGTCAGCGGACTGACGAGCACGCAGCGTTACTTGATCTTGTATGCTGGTGCCCTCGCCTAAAGAGTACACATCTTTCACCCTTGTTTAGAGTCAGGGTCTGCACGCCTAATTGCCTGAACTAGATTTATTGATGACGAAAACTGCAAGTGGCCAACATGGCCTCTATTTCTCACTGAAATTGGCACAACTGAGGAATTTTTTAGGCTGGTCGGGCATTTTGGCACAGTGTGACACCATTTCAGCAAATTTCGTGGCCTGGTTTAACTCGGTGTGAAAATTAGAAATATAATTAAATTAGTGCAATTGGCTTTTTTGAAAGGTGTTCATTTTGTTCTTAAATTGCCACTTGTACACCCCACTACATTTACTAAAAATGATTACTATATAGTACTGAATTAATGTGTAGCAATGGTAATTTCGTAAATAGCACAGCCCATATGTACAGGTTCATTGTAAAATATTTTACAGCGCAATGGGTTACACGAGTTACAACCCAGTCATTTTGCTTCGCTCAGACTTCGGCTTATCACAGGTAGTCAAACTTCCAACACGTATAACACATACATCGTCACTCCTGGATCTCGTTCTAACGTAATCAACTGATATTTTTACAGTAACACACATGCCCGTGCTGAGTGATCACGACATCTTGCTCTTCACAGTTACAACACCTCATCAAAAGATAAAGCAACAGCAGACGAACTTTCGAGATTATAAGAAAGCAAATTATGAAGCCATCAAACATGACCTCTTCTTGTTTCTGGACACTTTTTTAGAAACTTATCTAAAACGCTCCGTCGAAACCAATTGGCTCTTTAAAAAAATAAAATCACTGAGCTAATCACCAAATACATTCTCCTTCGTATTGACAACGCTAACATTAAATCACCATGGTATAATACATACTTGAATCGACTATCCAATAAGAAAAAACACTTATTCCGCACAGCAAAGCTTTACGCAGCACCGTCGCATTGGCTAGCATACAAAAACGCTGCAAGTTCATATCTCAGAGCCCTAAAATATTCTCTTTCCTGAACCGCACGCTTCCAAACTTACTAAAGGCTAACCCAAAACGTTTTTGGGAGACTATCTGGGGAAATACACATAAAAATAGGATATCATTGCTCACAAGTTCTGGGGACCCTGTACCTGACCATTTGTGTTCTACTCTGCTAAATGAAACTTTCGCCTTGTCATTCTCATCTCCTAGCATTCTTGGTCCGATGCCTACGATAAGTCCTACTTTCTACGATTTAATGAATCCCATAGTTTTCAACTCCACCTGTATCAAAGCCATCATTCACAAACTAAAATCTGAAGCATCATGTGGGTTAGATGAAATCGATTCTATCTTTTTGAAAAACACTGCCGAATACTGTTCAGTCATACTAGAACACATCTACTCACAATCATACAACTATAGCACCTTACCGTATGACTTGAAAACTGGTAGAGTAATCCCTATTCACAAATCAGGACCATCCTATGACCCACGTAATTATAGACTTATTTCTCTTACATCAGTGCCTTGCAAACTAATGAAACACCTAATTTACACACATCTGGTTCATTTTTTCGAAAACAACAACTTCTTTACGGCTACACAGCACAGATTTTGCAAACAATTTCTCTGTGACACCTAACTCATCGCCTTCACTAGTTTCCTCCATGCAAACCTTGATCGCGGTTTTTTAACAGATTGTATATTTCTTGATTTTGCTAAAGCATTCAACAAAGTGAACCATGCCCAGCTTCTTCATAAACTAAGCATTCTAAACATCGACTCAGCTATAATTAATTGGATTCGTGCCTTTCTAACATCACGTGTTCAATTTGTCACTGCTAACGATGCTAACTCCTCATTTGTTCTTACTGATTCCGGTTCCCGCAAGGGTCCGTGCTTGGGTCATTACTATTTCTAATTTATACTAATTACTTGCCTAATAATATATGCTCAAAAATACATGCATGTCTATTAGCAGATGACTGCATCTTGTATAGAACAATAACTGATGCTGCAGACATTTCCCTAATCCAGGAAGATCTTAATAACAAAACTAAGTGGTGTCAATTATGGCAGATAGAATTAAACGTTAAAAAATGTAAAAGTATAATAATATTCCGTACTGCAATGACCTCACCTACTTACGCACTGAATGACATTCCACTGTAATGCGTAACATCATACAAATATTTGGGTGTTCACATTACTAACAACTTATCCTGGAAAACTCGTATTCATCACATAGCTACCAAGGCCACTGGCACATTAGAATACTTTCGCCGGACGTTTTCTCAAGCTGCATCATAACTAAAACTACTAGTGTACACCATTTTAATTCGACTAAAGCTTGAATATGCATCGTCAGTATGGGACACCGGATATGAGAACCATATAAAACTACTAGAAAAAGTACAAAATCGCTCTGTCTGTTTCATTCTCAACGACTACCAAAGAGCTGCCAGTGTTACGAACATGAAAGACGTCCTACACCTTCCACTGCTATCACACCGCAGAAAACTGTCTCGACCCTGTCTTTTTCATACAATCTACTACCACAACCTATATTTACATTCTATTTTAATTCAGCCACCACCATACATTTCATCGCGCGTAGACCATCAGCAGAAGGTAAACATTCCACACAGTAACACCTTTGACTTTTCATATTCATTTTCCCACAAACAACAAGGGATTGGAACAACTTACCTGCAACATTCACAAGCATAACTAACACGAAAAACTTCAAAATTGCTGTTCAGAGTTTTATCTCAAATTAACTATCAGTGTTTGTTTTACACCTTTAATTGTTATATCGACGGTTTTGCCAGAGCCTGCCGGTCTCGGGCAACATTGTGCGATCACCGGGAAACCACCCCTGGAAACTTCCGGTTTGGCTTGTTTTTGCGTGGTTTTTAGCGTTTGTTGCTGGCCACAGCTGCTTGTCTTCCGATGTTTTATGCGGATAAAATTATTTCGATGAAGCGCGGGCAACTGGAGTGCAGCTTTGTCAAGCCAGGATGCAGTCTACATGCCTGAATTATTTTATATGCTAGTCGAAACGTTCTGTTTTCTGATCGATGACGACATAATGAGTGCCTGCATTACAACGATCACCGAGAAAACTGGATTCCCACCAAGAGCGTGTAAGTTTGTTCTGCCCGTTTCATCAAAGGCAATGTAAGGCTCAGCGCAGACTTATGGCGCAGAGGCGTTATTCAGGCGTTAGACTAGTCGAAGGCCCCCGTTACCGGGAACACATTAGTCACTGTTGTCTTTCTCCCGTGGCAGATAAGTGTACTGGCGCCTGAAATGGGCAGCAAAACGTGAAAATTAACACTGGAAATCCACCGCAAATGTGTTTATTTAATAGTTTGAGCTATATAAATTATGCGTACTGTTCAAAACAACACGGGGCGCAAAGTAGCTGCGCTTAACATTAATCACCGCACAGTGTACATTGAGGTGTCCACCTTTCGTTGTCGTTGCATTTGACTTTTTTGAAAGCGATATCGGCGAGTGGGCTCTCATCTGTGCGAGTAAATGACTCATCGCCTGTCTTTCTGCCGCTAATGAACATCACCTTATTCAAGCTCATTTATCTTTTCGGTGTCAACATGAACTGCGGGTTTAGGTAGGCTCAACTTGAAAGTTTGGTTCGTGAATAGCTTACTCGTGAGTAAAACATAATAGTTCACGTGACACTGCAGCCGCAGTTTACATCATCACATTAGTAAATTTTATAATTTCTCATCCACACGAACACTTCGGATCGCGAGCGATTCCAATCACCACTGTTCTCTTTAGGAAGTGCTCGTTGTGACACAGGTGCAGAGATAGACGTTTTATCCAGAGGTTGTGTGCTTAGACGAAAATGCAAATGCGTTCGGGGTTCGAAAAGAGGAAGGTTTTCAGTTCTAGTCGAATAGCTGAATTGAAAAACTTCACTTTTCTCCTGCACATCAACGATGTGAGTGCGCTTTGAAGATGTGGACAGGGAAAAGACCGGTGTGCATGGTCAATTTCCGGTCCGCATCTTCAAAGTGCATCCACATTGTCGACACGCAGAACCGATTGGCCCAATTAAGTTCACTGACAAACTTCTCCTGCAGTTATGCATTTTCTGTTTGTATAGGCACGACAACTATGAGAGGTAAAACGCAGCAGGGGGGCGCGCCCATCAGAACGCCACGACGGATATTTTGCGCGGCGCCCGTCGGCCACACAAGCCGCCGCGTTACCTGTAGCAGTGGACACGCCTGTGCCTGCAGTGCGCAACGTCGAGCCACTTTATGTAGCCGCTAGACGTTGCTCCAAATACATCCTGAGGAATGCACCAGAAATAACAGAGCAGCACAGGCCATAATTTTCCCAAAGTGTAAGTATGTCATCACTGACTCACAGTCGGCAATCTGTAACTATGCACGAGGAAGAATATCTCCCGAGGCAACTAACATACTCCTCCGCAAGGCAAATCTCATATCACTCGAGGAGTTCGAAGAAAGATATATTATATGGTTCCCAGCCCACACCCCGTGTGCGTCCCCCACTCCCAACCTCATCGAGGAAGCTCACCGCGTAGCGCGAGGTCTCACTTACCGCACTTGTGATGGAGCTTCACATGAGGTACCGGGAGGAGAGGAGTGGTGGGAGAGGGACAGAATGTTTAGGTTCTGCGACATTATCCAATTCTACCAAAAGCCGGGGTGCAGATTTCCACCACCTAGCTCCACATTAGACAGATCTCAGGAGGTTGACTGGAGGTGACTTGAAACTAGAACATTTTTCAACCCGAAGCACCGAAATCTCATCTACCCCGAACTATACCCAGATGATTCGTGTAAGCTATGTAGCATGAGACCGCAGGGGCGCCTGCGCAAGTAGGCGTTTGGTGTGTAGCGACACCACGAACCCGAGCTAACGGGGGAGTTTCGACTCCCTCCCACGCCTAGCCGTGCGTGGCTTTGCCGTGTCCGAGGAAAAGGGGATCCTGGGGGTTGAGCCGACGCTGGGTGATTGGACCGTTAAGGCCCCCCCGGCAGAGGCAACACACCCCTTTGGCCCCGGCTTCACGTAGACGGCACCCCTGAGCTGACCCACCCAGGGGAATCGGCAGTCGCCTTTTCCTATCTCTCTCTCCCTACATCTTCGTCTTTATCTCTTACTATTTATCTGTCCTGTCTTCTACTCTCTTCCGTTTACTTCCAAACTTCCTGGCGGCTAGGGTTAACCCTGTGCAAATAGCCTACCTTGGTCTAGGCGCATTGGGTTATAGTGGCGTTGTACGGCTGGCGTCTGCAGGTTTCAGCATTTGTAACCTTGTAGCGTCCCCTCGTTGGGCTCCGTGGTGGGTGGCCGCCAACGCTGCTGAACAACAATAAGGAAGACATGCATGGAGCATTCCCACTACTGTCTGATCGTACCGGTTTAAAGCCGGTACGCACCGATGATCTCACCAGAGAAGGATTGGCCACCCTGGTGCAGTATCTGGCCACCCCCTCCCGTAGGCATTCGTCAATTAACTCACGGCCCTCAGTCCCCACCAGCTGCGGAGCAACTGACCACGGCGGCGGTCAGATCTGCAAAGCAGCAGAGGGTGCTAGGAATCTCTGGATACGGACAGGCCACCATTGGAACTTGAACTTAGCAACGTTTAACGTTAGAACGTTATCTAGTGAGGGAAGTCTAGCTGTATTATTCGAGGAGCTAGAAGGCATTAAATGGGATATAATAGGGCTGAGTGAGGTTAGGAGGACAGATGAGGCCTATACTGTGCTACAGAATGGGCACGTCATTTGCTATCGGGGCTTGGCAGACAGAAGAGAACTGGGAGTAGGGTTCCTAATTCACAGAAACATAGCTGGCAACATAGAGGATTACTATAGCATTAATGAAAGGGTGGTAGGCATTGTAATTAAACTGAATAAAAGATACAAAATGAAGGTAGTACAGGCTTACGCGCCTACATCCAGCCATGATGACGCTTCAATTGAAAGCTTCTATGAAGACGTGGAATCGGCAATGAGTAAGGTGAAAACACAGTATACTATAGTAATGGGCGACTTTAATGCAAAGGTAGGAAAGAAGCAGGCTGGAGACCAGGCAGTAGGAGATTATGGCATCGGCACTAAAAACGCCAGAGGAGAGCTACTAGTAGAATTCGCAGAACGCAATAATCTGCGTATTTTGAATACCTTCTACCGAAAACGAGAAAACCGCAAGTGGACATGGAGGAGCCCTAATGGCGTAAATAAGAACGAAATAGACTTTATAATGACTGCACACCCAGGAGTCGTGCAGGACGTGGAAGTGGTTGGCAAGGTAAAATGCAGTGACCATAGAATGGTACGGGCTCGAATCCGCCTAGACTTGAAGAAGGCACGACAGAAACTGATACGCAAGAAGCAAATCAATGAGCTAGCACTGAGAGGGAAAGTACAGGAATTCAGAGTGTCACTGCAGAACAGGTACTCTGCTCTTAGCGAGGAAACCAACCTTAGCGTAGATACAATGAATGATAATCTGACGAGTATCATCACGGAGTGTGCAGTGGAAGTTGGAGGCAGGGTAGCTAGACAGGACACCGGCAAGCTTTCCCAGGAAACGAAGAACCTAATTAAGAAGCGTCAAATCATGAAGGTGTCAAGTACAACAGACAAAATAGAACTGGCAGAGCTTTCGAAGCTGATTAATAGACGTAAAGTATGCGATGTAAGAAGATATAACATGGAGAGAATTGAGCACGCTCTGAAAAATGGAGGAAGCGTCAAAGCAATGAAGAGGAAACTTGGGATAGGCAAAAGGCGGATGTATGCACTAAGGGACAAAGAAGGCAAATTAACTACCAATATGGATAGGATAGTTAAAATAGCGGAGGAGTTTTACAGAGATCTGTACAAGTAGCCGAGACAACCACGACCTTAATACTATAAGAACTAACAGTAACCCAGACGACACCCCACCGGTAATGATAGAAGAAGTCAGAAAAGCTTTGGAGAGCATGCACAGAGGCAAAGCTGCTGGTGAGGATCAAGTAACATCAGATCTGCTGAAAGATGGAGGACAGATTGTGTTAGAAAAACTAGCCACTCTATTTACGAGGTGTCTCCTGACGGGAAAAGTACCAGAGTCTTGGAAGAACGCTAACATCATCTTAATACATAAGAAAGAAGATGACAAGGACTTGAAGAATTACAGGCCGATCAGCTTGCTGTCTGTCTGTAATACAAGCTATTTACAAAGGTAATTGCTAGCAGAGTAAAGAAAACATTAGAATTCAATCAACCAAAGGAACAAGCAGGATTTAGAACAGGCTACTCAACAATTGACCACATTCATACTATCAATCAGGTAATAGAGAAATGCTCAGAGTATAACCAACCACTATACATAGCCTTCATAGATTACGAGAAGGCGTTTGATTCAGTAGAAATATCAGCCGTCATGCAGACACTGCGGAATCAGGGCGTAGATGAAATATATATAAACATTCTGGAAGAAATCTACAGGGGATCAACTGCTACCATAGTGCTTCATAAAAAAAGCAACAGAATACCAATAAAGAAGGGTGTAAGGCAGGGGGACACAATCTCCCCAATGCTATTCACTGCGTGCTTACAGGACGTTTTCAGAAGCCTAGAATGGGAACAGTTAGGGATAAGAGTTAATGGAGAGTACCTCAGTAACCTGCGCTTCGCCGATGACATTGCATTGCTGAGTAACTCGGGGGACGAATTGCAACTCATGATTACGGAGTTAGACAAGGAGAGCAGAAAGGTGGGTCTTAAAATTAATCTGCCGAAAACGAAAGTAATGTACAACCGCGGAAAGGAGCAGCGCTTTGCGATAGGTAATAGTGCACTTGAAGTTGTAAAAGACTATGTCTACTTAGGGCAGGTAATAACCGCAGAGCCTAACCACGAGATTGAAGTAACTAGAAGAATAAGAATGGGGTGGATCACATTCGGCAGGCACTCTCAAATTATGACAAGTAGATTGCCACTGTCCCTCAAGAGGAAGGTATATAACAGCTGTATCTTGTGGTACTTAGCTACGGAGCAGAAACCTGGAGACTCACAAAGAGGGTTCAACTTAAATTGAGGACGACGCAGCGAGCAATGGAAAGAAAAATGGTAGGTGTAACCTTAAGAGACAAGAAGAGAGCAGAGTGGATTAGGGGACAAACGGGAGTTAAGGATATCATAGCTGCAATAAAGAAGAGGAAATGGACATGGGCCGGGCATGTAGCACGTAGACAGGATAACCGCTGGTCATTAAGGGTCACCAACTGGATTCCCAGAGAAGGGCAGCGGGGTAGGGGGAGACAGAAGGTTAGGTGAGCAGATGAGATTAAGAAGTTTGCGGGTATAAATTGGCAACAGCAAGCACAGGACCGGGTTAACTGGCGGAACATGGGAGAGGCCTTTGTCCTGCAGTGGACGTAGACAGGCTGATGATGATGATGATGATGATGATGTAGCATGAGACACGCCACCATAGAGCATATTTTATGGAAATGCACACAGATACCGCACGCCAATGCAGTCTCTCCAGAACAGCTTGGGGCGCGGTGGAGAGCCACGTTGATCAGCTCAGATCGGGCAGATCAAATATGGGCCATCCAGCGAGCACGGGAGGCGGCTGAGAGACAGGGTCTCTCCACTGCCCCTGGTGCGGCTTAGGGCCCACGCCTCAATCCGCTAGTTAAATAAAGTTTGCTCATGCAAACTCGAATACGCCACAAAAACAACGCTGGAACCATTGAAAAAGCACTGCCGGAAGTGCCATACCGAAAGTTTACCGGAGTAGGCCGTTCGGCGCGAGCTAGTTTGTTTACAAACACCGAAACCGTCTATATGTTTTTTGCTAAGCTTCTAGGAATTTCGTTTTAAAAACTGTTACTGCTGCGCATAATGTTTTTTTACCATTATCACGGTTTTACCTTTTTTCGTGTTATGTTTTTACCTCTCGGCAGTTTATTGAGTGTATGTACATTGAACGAGCTCTTACTCTAACACACACGGTTTAATTAGGTGTCTTGATTGCTGCAATAATAATTACACCTACTTTTGCCTGTTTTCTGACTCACATTTGTCGAGTACCACCGTGATATTTTCTATCTATAATTTGTACCTATAATCAAGTTGTTACTATGTACTAACTTTTGCCCCTCCACTCTTCAGTGTACATTTGTACCTTGAGGGTATTTAAATTAAATAAATACATAGAACAGAGAAGGGACACAGTTGCGCTATAAAATATTCTATGATGAACATCCACTGACTTGCCCAACTCTCAATTCTTTTTCAATGTTTACAGGCTATGATGAGGGGCCGTGCGAGGTGTAATGGGGGCTTTGATTTCACTACAAAGAAAGCTTGTACAAACCTGTTCAATTGTACTACAAATGTTTTAAAAGGAACGAAATAAAAATTCACAATACACTTTGGTTTCTCTTATCTTTATTTTAAAATTTTTTTATTGTCAGGCACGACAGTGAAAAAAAAATGAACCAATGTGCTGTTTTTTGCATTAACATAGAATATTAGGCTAGGAGATTAATCAAAGTCCTATGGTGTAAGAGCGACCACATGGATTGTGCACAGCTCCAACTTCAGGCTCTGACACAAGCCATTCATACCACACTTTGCGTGCAGTCACACAACGCCAGAAGTGCACCTCTACTGTAGAACCCTTTTGCAGACGGACAGGATCCTGTTAGAAGAAAGACATCATCATTATAGACGCCATCAATAACCTGCATAAAGGTTTCCAAATATTTCCAGAGAAATCAAGCTGTGCACCTAAAAAGATGCACCTTACTGATCGTGGCCCTCTAGTTCTGCTCGTTATTTTTATTCATATAACTGCTATGCTGAAGATTACTGCTTTTTCATAAATGGCTGCTCAGTAAAAGCCTGACTCTGCCAAGCCCGCCAAATGGGCCCTCTACTTTACGTTGAAATTTAACCTTATAGCGAAAGTATACTTGCTGTTTGGTTCTATTTAATTAGAAGAGGCTACACTCATTTTTCTTCCTCTTTGAGATCTCGCAGAGCATACTGGCAGCCACGACCAGCTGCTGCTACTCCATGTTACTGGTCACTCTGTCACCATGAATGCAACTAGAAAAACATGTCTGCAAGAACTGCAAGTAATTAAACGTTCTAACAACTGCAGCAGTTCCAATTTGTTTACCCAAGGTGCCTTGCGTGCCAAGACCACGATACGATTACGAGGCACACCATAGTGGGGGAACTCCAGAATAATTTTGACCTCTTGGGCGTCTTTAAAAGTCCTCTTAAATCTAAGTTCATGAGTTTTCTTTGCATTACGCCCGAATCAAATCACTAAAGTGTAATTTTATTTCAAAATAAGCACTTCCTTGACACAAGAATAACACTTCGAGATTTCTGGACTGCGATTTCAACAATCAACGGCAACTTGATAGTCGGCTTTAGCGCCCCTTAAAGCGATAGAATATAATAGCAAGACATCCCAGAGCAGACTACTGCAACAATGCCTAAACTAAATTTGTGACCAAACAACCGAAGTGCACCGGGGTGTCCCAATAAACTCAAGCTAAGATTCTAAATAGCCTCACAAACACACAAACACCAGTGAACTTTTTATGTCCATGTTTACCTACATATTTACAGTGCAGACTGCCTTTGCAAAGGACCGCTCACAACGCAGTCTTTTTCAACTCCCGATTACCCTATCATAGAGACCCATGTATATGCATACCGCTCATTGGGCAGTCCCAAAAATAAAAGGCCTGTTATAATGAAGTTGCCAGAAAATCTTCTAGCAAATGCAGTAGTGAGTGTGCTTCTCAAGGGCGGTGCACAGCCGAGTGAGAGAGGAGGTATTTATAGAGGGGATGCGGAGTAAACAAAGGGTGCAGGGAGGAAAAAAAAAGTGACACCATCTCCCATGTGAGGATACGAAGCAGCACTGGTGTTCTCTTGTGTTTCCATTTGTATGTTTCCGTGCATGTTTCGTTTGTGTGTGGAGTTGCGAATATGTTGTGTAACGCTTATGTTATCCTCCCTTCCATTTGTGGTTATTACCGTGTGTGTGCCGCAAAGCGAACACCCAGCACTGCTAAGAGGGTGCAACGGAGCAAGCAAGTGGAGCATTATATACGAGCGCACAGCTGTGGCGGAGAGATAAATGAGAGAAGGGAAACGAAGCGGAGGCAGCGCTCTGCCACCTCGTCAACCCTACCTCCTCCCAGTCACGTGAGGAGAGGGGGAGAGTTAGTGCATGCGCAGTGAGGGTGGCTGTGCCACACCGGATCGAACTCCGCAATAAGCTGCTTTGCATTTAAACAAAAAAAAGAATGCGACAGCGCTGCGAGAGCTTGCTGAGTGAGGGAGGAACCGGCACCGTCGTAGCTCCGTCCTCTTGCCAGCCACGCATGCTCCACGTGGCACGTGATCGCGTCCTCATTAGGTGCATGTTTCCTGCCAGGAAGAACTTAGTCGTTATCGCACTTGCTACAAATAGCGTGTTTACTGCCTCGACCGTAAATTTAAAAGTTTCATGATTTTATGACGCGCCCTTTCACCCTTGATGCCATTGTGGGGACTTGCATAAACTTAGAAGGCTTTTGTCGATCTTTTGGCTGCAAAAGCAAACATTGTATCACCGGGCTGCTCCTGGTGCAGTGCTTCAGCGCGATATTTTTGATGCCAGATCTTCATGTCTTGGTCAAATTCCCGCTACAGTATGCCAAACTGCAGGCTAAGCCTAATCAGCGTTGTTGATTTTCCGTAGCGGTTGCGGGCGATCAAGGTTGCTTTGTCGTACAGGAATCAAGGAAACTTTTTGCGGCGGTTACCGTTGATCGAAACGATGACGCGGTGGAACGTGTAACAATCGAATGGCAGTTCGCGATTCGATTGCAATGTCTTTAATTCGGGTGCCCGCCTTTGAAACTGAACGATTGGTACCGTTCAATGCCCGAAATTTCGGTTATCATCGGACATCGTGTCTGTGTAATGCGCATGATCGAGGCGGGCTGAAAGGTGGTCAGTGAATTTCCATGATGGTGCTTTCCTTAGTCAGTCCCCCCCCCCCCCCCCCTTTTCGTGTTCATTTCATTGGCAACCCAGGTCTTCGGACATTAATTGCTTAATATTCCCTTACATAAACTGGATTAAGACAGTGTGTAGATTGTCAAAGCCCATTTTTAGACAGTGTCTAAATCTATTTTTGTAAGGGTTCGAAGATTTAAATGGTTTTGAGCACCACGCATCGCGTGCCTCGATTCTCAGACACACGAGGCTGCATGTTCAACATGTTTGAAGCAACTGCGGCATATCAAAAAGTCTGCTTTGCTTATAGCACACTAATTCTAATAGTACTGATATTCGCGACTTACGTAATAAGCGGTTTATGCATAATAAAAATTTTGTGAATAATTTAATAATCCTTCAAATTCAGACATTTAATTCAGCATCACATAATAAAATGCAATGTTAAAAGAACTTTTGATTCATTACATCGCTGCAATTAGTTCTGTTGTAAAGTTGAGGTGCAAATGGTAAAGAAAAATAAAAAGTGAGTACAGAGAAAAATACTTGCTTTTTTGTCACAAATTTAAAAGTTATAAAAAGTGACCGCAAATGATCTAGTAGGTTAGATATTTTTCCGTCCAATATCTTCAAATGCAATGCAAAGCATGTAATGTGAAATTTTTTGTAATTAAAATTTTTTTTCCAGTCACACTAAATAGAATGCACTGCCTACAGGTTGCTATATTACCAAAAGTCTAGAGCCTAAAATTCAAATAAATCACAATTGTGTGATTGAAGTTTTAATGAGGAAACAGGTCCTACCTTGATGGGGAAAAATATGGGAAACCAGCTGAACATGCCAGGGGAATGAGAGTTTGGACAGATGCCTGAAGCAACAAAGGTGAGGAAAACAATCACTTTGCATGCAATATCAGTTTTGAAAACTGTACCACCTGTGGAGTTTAACAAAGGGCATAGTATTGTAAGACACAGATACGAAAAACACTCTTCTCAACTAATCCACTGAATTATTCTTACACTACCATGTTTAAATTGCAAACACCAAATTGAAACACCGGTCAGCCCTGATCAATACACACATTCTTAGAGAATACTACTGCATTTAATTCCCCAACCATAAGTTCATTATCAGAATAGAAGATGGCAGTCAAGCTCTTAGTTTTTTTCAATTCGGCACCAAAAGCTTAGCACGCAAGTATCAGCACAACTCCATGAATTTTAAAAGCCTTTATTTTATATGTTACCTAAATCGGCTCAATAAAGTTTCCCCGATACCTGCCATGTTAATTTTCAGGCTCCCTCAAAGTGCAATCACGTGCACACAATTTCCAAGTGATAATAAAAAAAACTGTTTTTCGTGTTGCGGAGGTGACCCATCGATGCCATGCCACCCGAGTCTGCCTCATCAGAATACATCATTTGTCCACCAGAAGTTCATGATATGGCTTCCACCAATCACCCAGTGGCATGAATTCAGGAAAATTGTAAGGGGACACACTTTTGCAATGGCAGCAATTACTACTTTTAAATATTGCCTAATGGCAAAAGAATTAAACTCTACCCTTAAATTTCTCTGTACTAACATCAGTGTTAACACGTTATTAAAGGAAATATTGTTTTGAATGATTGTGACAAGTTTTAAGATTCAGCTTTGTCAGTAAAACATTGTTTGAAGGGCACTTCACCAGGCTGCAAATAAACAAGCTAGGCACATAGATCAGACAGTCGGGATTGATTGATATGTGGGGTTTAACGTCCAAAAACCACCATATGACTATGAGAGATGCCGTAGTGGAGGTATCTGAAAATTTTGACCACCTGGGATTCTTTAAAATGGGATTCTTTAAGCCGCCGCAGCCCGGATTCGATCCCCCGACCTGCGGATCGGCAGCAGAGTACCTTAGCCACTAGACCACCACAGCAGGGCTCAGACAGTAGGGAATGACCTCATGATTAAGAAACAGTGGAAATCTTACAACAAAAAACATGCTCCTTTTTTTTTTTGAAGAATTCTGCGCGAGTGAGAGTCAGAAACACATGCACACACAGTGCTTTGGACATTACTGACCATGACAAGAACTTTAGTCCATCAGCCAATGTAGAGCACACAATTCTGCTACTTGAAGTGTGCCACAAAACAATACAGGAAGAGAAGAAAGAGATCAAGTGAGGCTTGTCCCAAAATATGATGTGCGTCCTCAATTCTAGCACAATGGAAAGCACAAGGAAGGTATGCCCCCTGCAGGTGCTAGCTGAGGCAAACGGGGAGTGTGTCTCTATTGAACATGCCTTTAACTTCCCAGCGGCATGATAAAGGGTCAGACCAAGCACTTCTGCACAGTTCTTTAAAAGCTACCAATGCAGCGATCTGGGTTTTCTTGAAAAAAAAAATTATTCCACACTTTATAAATTTTAGAAGCAGACAAGCAGCACCTTTTGAATAGCAGGCATCATGCAGTAAGCAAACTTAAAAACAAGCAACTGGCCAATTGTGTCTCATACAGTCGCCGACTGATAAATCGGACACCGATAATTCGGACATGCTCAGTAATTCGGACAGTCGTGCGGCACCGGCGATGGTCCAACAGAAGTAATATGTAATGACGACCGATATTTCGGACAGCAGCCAGATCTACATTCGATAATTAGGACCCTGCCCGACTGTCGCGCACGCCGAATCGGCAGCCATTATCTCCTCCGGCACTCATACCATACAAAGTATGGCCTCAGAGATCAAAACGAAAGCTAATTGGTAATTTATGAGGCTTTATTTCGATCGCAACTTTATGCCTCAAAGATTTCTACTTAAAAGTGCCGATCTTGGAGGCACGGCTCAACTGTGGGGGATTGTATCGACATCGCGATCATCCCACATTCCGGTTCCTGTATACCCTCGCCACCCTCGCTGTGCGGCTATCGCCGCCATTCTGTCACATGTGTGTGCGGTACAGCGTTTTGCTGAATTCTGCGCGCGTTCATATTTATTTTGAGACTTGCTTCATTTTATGTCCAGCTGTCTCACAAGATCTGAAGTTAAATGGCACAAACGGTGCCCTCACAGACAGCGTCGAAGGCCGCGCCAACAAAACGCGGCAGATATACAACGCTAACCATGGCAAAGAAAGCAGCCATCATTCAGCAAGTGCTCAGTGGTCGTCCGCAAGTCGAAGTTGCTCGAGAGTTCAACATTTCGAAGCAAACCATATCGGACTACATGAAGAATAAGGACAAGATTTTAGGCACGATGGAGACATCATCCGGAAGTGAACAAAAGACGGTGCGCCAAGGTATTCATCCGCAGTCGGAAGAAGCGGTGAGCATTTGGCTTAACGCTACTGTCGCTCGTGGCTTAACGCTCGTGCCGCCGTCGCTCGTGCCGTCGTCGTGGCTTAACTCACCTCTTGAAGCAAAAGGCCGAGACATTGGCACTTCGCCTTGGTATTGATGAAGTTAAGTTCAGCGATGGCTGGCTCCGAAACTTTAAAAAGCGGTACTACCTAGCTTTCAAAAAAATGTGCGGTGAGAGCGGTGCCGTAGATAGCACACTGATAGCGAACTACCGCGGTGGAAAGTTGGTAGAGCTGCTTCGGCGCTACTCGGCTGACGGCACCTTCAACCTCAACGAAACCGGGCTTTTCTATAAGCTACTACCGGAGAAGACACTCACCCAATCTGAAGAACCTTGCCACGGAGGTAAACTCAGCAAGGAACGAGTCACTGTCGTTGTCCACAGCAACGCTTCTGGCACGGCAAAGCTCCCGCTGCTGGTAATCGGGAAATCGAAAAACCCTCGATGTTTTAAGGGGAAAAAATTTGCCTGTCTGGTACGAAGCCAATACGAAGGCGTGGGTCACGCAGAAGCTGCTCGAAGAGTTTGTCGGAAAATTGGACCGAAAGTTTGAATTGCAAAAGCACAAGGTCCTTTTGTTCGTAGATAACTGTACTGCCCATGCGCCGATCAGCTGTCTGAAACCCATCGAGCTGGAATACCTGCCGCCGAATACGACCAGTATTCTGCAACCTATGGACCAAGTATCACCAAGAATTTGAAGGTGCTGTATCATACACGCATGCTGCAGCGCGTGTTGCTCTGCTTAGAGAGCCAGATAAAATGATAAAATACAACGTTGATTTGATGTCAGTCGTCAGCATGCTTGCTGATGCCTGCAAGGCAGTGTCAGCAGGCACGATCAGCAACTGTTTCCGACACGCAGGATTTACGTTGCGTAGTGAGCCCGACACCGCCGACACTGCAGTCGAAGAACCCGACAATGCAACTGAAGAGCCGGACCTGCCGCCCAGCGCATCGAGCTCAGGTGCGGACGTTATCGACGACCTGCGAGGCTGCGGTGTGCCGATTCCCGACACTGTTACGTTTGAAGACTTTTCAAACGTCAACAGTGCAGTGTCGTCGTGTGCGAATTGAATGATGACATAATTGAGCAGGTTCTGCAGCCGTCAAACAGCGGTTCTGACTCTGACGATGATGATGCGCCGTGTGCTCCGGAGCCGTCGCATGCGGACCTGTCTCGAACCCTCGCTGTTCTTTCGTCGTTGTACAGCAATCGTATCACACTGGCGGAGATACAGACGGACTTGCTCGCACGTATGCGGAAGTGCTTGCAGCAACGCATTAACGACTTTTTTCGGCTACCGGTAGACTGAAGAGTCAATAAAGGTATTTTTTTTTTCTGGCGCATTCGTTTTTTCGGACTTTCGATAATTCGGACTTATTTGTATTCCCCGTGGAGTCCGAATTATTGGTCGTCGACTGTACACAAACCCAACGCAAGTATCCAGAAGTGACACCTTTCCATACAACAAGCAATGCATTCGAAAAGTAACGGAATGTTATCCATTTAATGAGAATGAACTTGTATAGTAAAATATTAGCTGCTTTTTTTTAAAAGAAAGTTGTAAGCAAAATAATTTACTGCAGGTCACAGGAGGTCTACTATAAGGAATTATAATAAGTTTCAAACAGCTAACAACCAAAGCACGCTGATTCACTACTTCTATCTGGGCAAATTGAGGCATAAGATACAGCAAAAACTCGTTGAATTGAACTTGAAGGGGACTATAAGATTGTTCGAATTAAGTGACATTCAAAATAGCAGGTGGGCACTAGAATGAATGGACACTGTGCCCCACAGGATGGCCAGAACTCTAAGAAGCCACCTTTGGGCTCAGTATCACGAATTGGGTGCTCCTACACATTTGTAGCGGGCAATTTCGTAAATAAACTTTATGGAACTCCAACAGGGAACATAATTAATTGACCAGTAAATGATACACCAGAAACAATCACCGACATGCTTTTATGTGAGCAGTGAGCCTAGTGTAGAAACACTATATGATGCTATTTATGCTGTAAAACATGTTAATGCACATGAAAGAATTAAAACAATCAAAACTAAATGCAATCAGTAATTCGCATTTGCTTGCGTTTCTTCAGTCACGAATCCACGAGCACTATTTAGAGAGGCCAATCACCATAACCAAAAAGAAGTATAAATATGAGCAGAGGCTTCTTCTCTCTCTATCCTTTGCAGCATTCTCAAAAGCTCCTGTGCAGCATCTCAATTCTCATCTGCTGACAAATGCTCTAGTTTTGTTGTTTTGCCTCTGTACTAAATTTGGTTTGGTCCGATTTTTCAACACATTCTGGTCTACTTCTGCAAGGAGTAATAAAAACTAGGGGTGCCCTGTTCGAATTAGCCATTGGGAATACCAGTGTATTAAAATTATCAGGAGCTTTTTCCCATTAAGGTACACAGGGCTGTGCAGAGACCAAGGTGTCAGTTTGAATTAAGTATAAATTAGAATTGACTGAGTTTGAATTGACGAGATTTTACTGCATAGATGTTTTGCTTCGTCACTTGGTGTTGTTCCCCTACAAGCAATTCCACAGTATTAGGTGACAAAAACAGAAAATATGGAGAAATAGCTTACTCAGGGTGACATTTTTGTACAGCACTGTATCAAAATATCCTGCAAAACCATGTAAGATACTGGTGTTATCAATCTTGAAGCGCAAGGACTTGTACCGGCTGTTGTCGATCGGTTTGTCTGGAAAATAACCAAATAAAATAAAGAATAAGCAAGTGAGGCCTACTCTCGTCTTCAATAAAACCAAGTGTGTTAGTTTTTGCATCAGCAACCACTAAAGCTTAGCACATTTAGCTAGATGCACAGTATAAAAACTACGTAATCTGGTGAACACAAGTATATCCCCTTCAGGCACAAATTATGATACACTGTTCATTATTGAGTCAAATCCACGTACCTCTATTCCAAGACACTCAATAGCACATTTTAAGAAAGAAAATGAAGTAATGCACTGTTTTGTGTGGCTTTCTGTAATTAATTGCAATTAGCATGAAGTCAAACATTTCATTATTATGCTGTCAGTTATGCTGTCAGCTATAAAGAGTGAAATAATAGGGTTTAAATGTGTGTAGAGTTATTTTTCGATCACATTCACATTGAGAAAAAAACAAAGCAATACTTTTCACTTTGGTTGCAAAATGTGGCACGTCAAACGACCTGTTGAACACCGTAGTACTCTGACCAAAGTTATCGGCAACAGCCATACGCAGCACACTGAGGTCAAGTCGGGACATAATGACTGCATGAAGCATTCGATACATGTAATGAGCAATTTATCTTGATGTCCCTTAGCAACCAGTTTGCTGAATGAAGAATTAAGTGCTACTATAGAACAAATCAAAAGTAAGCAGTAACAAGTCCATGAGGAATATAAAATTTATCGTATCAGAGAGCACAGATATAGAGCACTGTGTTACAAACCACACTTAAGTCCCAGATGTTCAAAAAGTATAGCGAAATAGCACATGTTTGGTGTTGAAAGTTAAGCTTTATGATTTTCCAAAAAAAAAAAAAGAACCCTGGGAAGAATATGAAAACCACATTTACAGATGACTAATATATCCAGGGGGACACAAAGCGAGGTAATAATTGTTGCTATCAGCCTCCAAATTAACTAACATTTAATAACTAGCTTTTTAGTGAATCTAGCAAACATATTAGTATTGAAAAGTTGGAAACAGTCACATTTGTACAGTTCCATTTGAAAGAATTCTTCTAGCATGTCTGCACTGCAAGATATCCAGCTGCAAAGCTTAATTGCAGTTGTCATGATTACGCATGCAGGGCGGTGAGGATCAGCTTGATGTTCCTCCCCAATGTGACGAACAATCATTGCTTGTGATCGCCAGCTGTTAGTAAAAGGGTAGCCATAATCACTATTGCCTGTGCCTATCTTTAATCTTTAATCTGACCCATTGTCAAATTAAAGAAGGCACACAACTGTTATGGCACATCAGGGAGGAGCTTTGCACCAGTGCTCACTGTTTTGCATGCGTGATCATGCAAACCGCAAAAAAAAAACTTTTAAACGTGCTACAACAATTCTTCTAAGTAGAACTGTGTATAAATGCGGCTGCCTTCAATTTTTCAACACAAACATGTCCCCTTGATGAATTCACTCAAAAGTTAATTACTAAATCATAATTATTGGGTGGCTGGAAGCAATATTCATTGTCTTACTTTGTATCCCCCTGGATATATCTGTCAACTGCAAATGTGGTTTTCATATTACTTTCACAGCTGAATTTTCTAAAAATCATAAAGCTTAACTTTGAACACTTTATACTAGTGTCAACGTTTTAAAGCATGCAGTATAGTTACACCTAAAATAAAAGAGAGAAGACAGACCTTTGTTTGGATGGACAAAAGTGAACAAGTGCTGATGTTCTGATAGCTGAGTCACATTATGAAGACGCACCACGTAAGGCACTTCATATGGAGTCTGTGAACGAAATCCATTGAAAAGAAATGGCACTTATTCAATAAAGTTGCGCAAATCCACACAGAGAACATGTTTGTTTATACTACCGTATTTGCTCGCGTAATCTTCGCACTCGCATAATTCTCGCATTCCCCACATCGCCCAAGAAAAAATAAGATTTTTTTTTTTCCTCGAGTAATTATCACACCCCCCGAAAACTGCCGCAATAATGTCGTCTGCTCATTCCAGCTATTGATGATGATAGCGCGCACCATCTGGCGCCATCTCTTAAGCATCAAGCGTACTATTGCACGGAGATTCCATACAATCTAAGCCAAGCCAAAGTGCCCAGTGCGTGTTGCGGCGTGTTTTGTATGTTGTGTCGGTAATCTTGGCACGTTATGGGACGATACTGAAGTCACACGGCTGCTTCAAGTTGCAAGTGATAGATCATGCACTAAACAACGGCAACAGGGCCGCCGGTAGGCCCTTCGAAGCCTACGAGTTTTGTGTTCGCTACTGGTGACGGCAGCTGAAAGCCACCAAGACGCATTGGGCCTGCCGTGTGCCTAAAACCAGGATTGATGGTAAACATTATTTCTTCAGCAGGAAACTGCGGACGATTCTGTTAAATAGCCGTCAGCCCAATACTGACGTCCTACGCTTACCTTTTGAGGGCTCCTGTTGAGCGCCGACCGCTACGTCCGCAACGCCCACAATCTTCGCGTATGGTATTCTAATTCTCGACTATTTGCTTCCACTTTTTTTGTCTCAAATAACTCTTGCCTTGTGTTGAACCTCTGCTTTTATTGTTGAGGTAAGTTCTAATTAGTACTTCTTAAAGCTTGCTGTAAGTTGCTGGAGTGAGAGTCCCGATTTGCGGTCACTTCGTTTTGTTTTTTGCCCTCTGCATTTTCATGGAAAGTTTTCCCCGCGTAATTCTCGTACCCCCAAACTTTGCATCGATTTTCTGGTAAAAAAAGTGCGAGGATCATGCGAGTAAATACGGTATATGTAGTCACGAATTCATACTCTAAAAAAAATATGAAGCATCAAATACAGATGCATTCACAATGTCAACCTTAGTACCACACTACTAAGCAAAGGCTCTGAATAGCACAAGAAAGAAGAAAAGGAGAAAAAACATCACTAACTTTCAAACAAAATTATTTGCAGAAACAGCGACTAACAGATCAGTCGACTGGTGCTGCCCAGCAAGTTCCGTGCAACCCGACTTACGATAAGCAAGAAACATAGCATATATTACGTACTTACACAAAGCACCTCATCATTTCAAAAAGCTAGGCTAACATTCTAAAGCCAAAGTATTTATGTTTTTTTCCTGCCTCTTGCAAGTTTATTAAGCTGCGTCACTTGAATCCCTTTGGTCGAAGAAGGTTTGTGCAATAAATGACATAGAGCTTATTTTTTCAGGTGCATGTACAATATCGTGTATAAGATGCAACACCCATCCAGTTATCTGATGAGCAGTATACAGGTCACAGCGACGTAGCCAGAAATATTTTTGGGGGTTTTATATGCTGCCCATGAAAAAAATAAAACAAAAGAGAGCGTGTAACCAAATAATATCTAGTAACTTCCCTACTAAAAATGCAAATGAGTCAGCGCATCTCTAAATTGCTGAAACACGAAAAGAAGAGCTACTGCTTGCAATGCAGCACGAAAATGTCATGCAAGAAAAAAGAGCGTTATTACGATATGATCTAGCCTATACAAGAAACTTTTGAGAAAGCAGGAAAAAAAGTCTATGCATGTGTTCAGGCTGTGGCGAAAGGATGAAGAAGCACACCCGGACAAGGACGTCTGGGTGTGCCATTTTTCCGCCGCAGCGCCGTCTAGCGTCTGCGATGTTTTGCAGCTGTGCTGGTGCGTGAGGCGTCGGTGTACGAGCTCCGTATGCAGTGTATCGCTGTTCTTGACGATACACGGTCAAAACACAACAACGCTTCACGAATGTAAGTAATCGCCAAGCTGTAAGTTTCGAAATGGCTGGAACAGAAAGCAGCAACAACCCAAGAGAAGCTACAGCAGCAGCGCCGATGACAGACAGGAGGCGAGTAAAATTTCAATGCATTCCTTAAGCAGCACATGTAAATGGATAATTGGTTAGTATGTATCGTCACAGCTGCCCTTGCGGTGTTCTGGGAGTATGCACTAGCGTTTCATTTTCGGACAACTCTCGAAGTAATGGGTAAAACATAAATATGGACGAGCGAATACATTCGCCATTGTCAAGCTGCACTTTAGGTGCACGCTTTATAGTAATTGAAATGGCTCAAGTTTCTTCGCCGCGATTGTTTAAGTTTCACATAACTCTACAATCGCTAGCAGATCATCTAGTTCGGCTCAGAACATCGCAATACAAAGGTTATGAAATGAGGGAAGCATGAACGTCGCCGTCGTAGTCAAAAGATTGTCTCTGGTCATTGTGCAGGATAACAAATGAATGTACGACAGATGATATTTCGTGTAGAAGCAACACAAAGAGAAAATGAAAATAAACGTCTTGCCCATCTGGAAGCACAGCATGAAGTAAGTTCGCTTTGGTGCGAGCAGCCGCTACTGGAAATACACCAAAAGTGTGCCCGTTTTTGGCGACATAGTTATCGTTTCTTTTTTTTAAAGAGGCATCACGGTAAGTGCGCATGTTCAGGTAATGACCTGGCTTCAACGATTTCGGGTCAATTATTCTCAACACTCAGGCTGCCACAAAAATAAATAAATAAATAAACTAAAAAGTGCTGTTGTCATGTAACTGTGCCAGTTACCGTCACAAAATTGAGCAAGTCGAGAAATGCGCGCCACCGAAAAAAAGCTAAAGACACTATCCTGAGCCAAAGAGCACTTATGTCATGCAGGCCTTTCTTCCATGCCATTTCGAAAGTGCTCATTCAATAATCTTAAAAATGCATGCGTTTAGATTTCGGTAATCGCAGGAATCGTAACTTGTGTGCTGTTGCATAGCAACTCGGGATGTTGAAGCTACAACAGAAGAATTTTGGGCAAAACATTTTCTGGATTAGCCATCAGCTCTGACATCGCTTCTTTTTGCTGCAGATTAAATTCACTGGCAACCCACCAGAATCAAAAACTGGTATCATGAAAGAACGGCCACAAGGACAGACACCACATAGCATATTTGTCGGAGGAAAAGGCCTGTGACCCAAGAAAAGTCATTTAGAAGGAAAGTGCACCTCGCATGTCTCGGCTGCCAGCCTTTTGTGCTTTAATCGCAGCCAAACACATCGCTGTGGTAGCCTGTTGACGTGTTCTCGTACATTATTTCGATTTTCGGCAGCCCAACTACTTTAGTGCATCAAAAAAAGAGAAAAAAATAAAGAAAACACACTGACCTCTCACGGGCCGCGCATGCAGAACGCGCCAATCCCCACACACCAGTAAGGGTGGCTTAATGGTCGGTGGAGAGAGAGTGACGAAAATACACTGGTTTGAGGCTATGCTCCTCCTCTCCATGAAAACGGTCTATATAGAAGGAGTAGAACCAACTTAAACGAGCCTATGCCTGGCACTGGGCCCTAAAGGCACGCCGCAAGGAGCGGTGATATCTCCGCTTCTCTTTAACATCGCTATATGCAAGTTGCCCACACTGCTATCTAACGTGAAGGGCATCAGCCATACGCTTTACGCTGATGATATTACCATCTGGTTTCCCGGAGGTAGCGAAGGGGAAGTCGAGACTGCACTCCAGGAAGCCATCCACCAGACAGAGCTCTTCCTTGCTGGCACAGGGCTGAGGTGCTCCTCGAGCAAATCGGAGCTGCTTTTATACAGGCCCATTAGAAAAGGAGCCAAGCCAAAAAACTGGAAGCCTTTATCAGAGGTCGACATTGTCCTTCACACCGGAAGTGGCGCCCCCATTCCGAGAGTGGACGCTATTAGAGTGCTGGGCATGATTATAGAGTCGCACGGGTACAACGGACAAACCATCGCTAAGATTTCAACCAAGACCGAGAACATGATCAGGTTGATTAATAGGGTTTCGAACAGAAGGGGGGGGACTCAGAGAGGACAATCTACTGAGGCTCTTTCATGCATTCCTCATGAGTCACATAACATACGTTGCTGCAATGCACTCTTGGTATGGATTCGAAAAGAAGAAGTTGGGAACTCTGATCAAAAAAAGCGTAAAGAGGGTGTTGGGCGTTCCCGTGCGAACAAGCACTGTAGGCTTATGCAGCTAGGAGTTCATAACACCCTAGATGAGATCACTGAAGCCCAAAAGACTGCACAGCTAATGCGCCTGTCGTCTACGCCGGCTGGTAGGAAGATTCTGTCCATCCTAGGCCTCAGTCCAGTGCTCGTAGAGGATCACCGTTTTCAAGCTACTGAATGAACAGCGCATTGCCATCCAGGTCTCTCCATTCCCGCGAAACGTCCATCCTCAGCAAAACGTAGGAAGGCGCTGAGCTAGGGCCATCACACTTCTGAAGAACATCAGGAACGATCCTCATTCAGTGTGTTTCGTCGATGCCGCTCAGTATGGTCGCTCAGATAGGTTGTCTGTTATTTCCGTCAATCATATGGGTTCAATTATCAATGCTGCGTCAGTTAGGGGCTCAACTCCCTCAAGAGCCGAACAGTTGGCTGTAGCCCTTGCCCTTTTGGATGACAGTAGATCGCAAATCTTCGCTGACTCAAGGTCAGCAGTCAAGGCTTTCGCCTCTGGTTCTGTCTGTACTGAAGTATTTGAACTACTTGAAAATAGGACACTTTCTCCACATACCATTACCTGGTTTCCCGCACATCTCAAACCCCTACTGAACTCTCAAGTAAACCTGAATGACACTGCTCACTCCCGGGCGCGCACACTAACCCTCCGCCCTGGGGAGGACGTAAGGTCCGCAGGTTGGCAGTGAGATGTTCAGGGACGCTTTACTTACATTCAGTGAAGTGGCTAAACACTACCAGTTGAGTAGGCGGTCATTTGCTCCTCCACACAACAAGTTGTCAAGACCTCAAGCCATCACGTTTAGAATGCTCCAGACCAGGTCTTATCCAAGCCTATTTTTCCTCAGCATAGTCTCCTCAGAAGCTTTTGACTCTACTTGTCCTGATTGTGGTGAGGTTAGTGACTTAGCACATATGCTCTGGCAGTGCCCCTCGCTACGGGGCCCAAGTCGGCTCACAGAAGAAGACTGGGACTCTGCCTTACGAAGTTCAGAGTTGCTACCACAACTACGGGCTGTCCAGAGAGCCCACGATGCGGCGGTGAGGCTAGGCCTTTCCGTTCCTCTGTGGGAGCGGCCCGCGACGTTTCTCTAAAGGAGCAGCATTTCTCAGGACCCAATAAAGTTCCTTGTCTGTCTGTCTGCGGCTGTTGCTTGGAATCCATGCCCTTTTTGTTTTCTTCATTTTTTTGTAACACAGGCGACACATTCGGCCATAACTGCTGGCAAGTTGATGGAAAGATGGACAACAGTTCCTGGAATGACTATTTAATTTTCATTTTTACATTTCAATGTATCAATGCAGTGTCTAATTAGCGTGGGCAGAAAAAAATAATTCCACAAGGTTGAGGAGAGGGAAGTATAGATATAGTTAGGAAAATTTCGGGAGGCGCGATCTGACACTATAATACCCTTTTTGGCTATGTCCGCAATAGGTCAAGCAGTTTGCTATCCAAATGGCTGCCTCCATGAGCATTGGAAATAATGTGGAAAATGCACATTGTGGTTGGCTCATGCGCCATTGCCTAAGCTACAGTTGAAGGCCTTTTTATGCTTGTACAGTATGGTCCACTGTTAAATGGAACACTCAAATGAACACCATTCATATTGTTACCTATGTACTATAAGAAAACAATCTTGATGCCCATCACTAATCTGTCCAGAGTAACCAGAACTGTCAATCTCCAGTAGTTTCATACAAATCTAACCCACTGTTTTTCTGTAAGTAAGGGAGCGAGGTCCAAACATACTGAGCACGCAGGTGTTCCCTTAGAAGTGGGCCCGTCTGTAGAGTTTCTAACCCTTGTGAATAGCCGACTCTAAAAATAATTGAAGCGATTTTCAATATCTATTTAATTGTGTTAGTAAGTTGCAAGTGTTTCTGGCTGATAATGAGATTGAGTTCCCTAAAGGGGTGATGTGCAGTGTTAATGTCATGTGATGTGACTGACAGATAAATTAGTCACCGTTTCCACAAACCAAGTTTGTCTGTGCTACAGTAGGAAGTATTCGTTTACTTGTTTTCTTCTCGCTTTCTTGTGCCATTCAAAAGCTCTACTTACAATGGCATAGTACCGACAAGCTCAAACCGCCATGACTGGTGCTTCCTAAAACACTAAGTGAGGAATTTGAAGGGCCCTGAAGGAATGTAGTATATGGCCCTCGCCCTAATGGTGTCCCACACTGCATTGCAAGAAAACAAGCATAGCACATAGGCTGCTTATTAATGACCATGTTTGCAAGGCACGAAATTGCTGCGGGATTCAAAAGGACAAATAAGACCGTGAGCCCTTACTTATAAGAGAGCTGTGCTTCTCGGGAAAGAGTCATGCATCATATATGTACAAAATACAGCTGTTTTCACTAGAAAACATGCAGAATGCTCACCAGAGGATGCTTGTCCTTTTCTCTTAATGCTGCAACTTCTGTGATAAGCTTGTAAGACTGAAGAGGTGCTAGGTAAGACGTATACTGGCAAGGTATACTGATGCCATCATCTGATAAAAAGAATTGAAGTGCAGAACAATATTTAAAATAAATAGATGTGATATGCAGCAAAAGTTTGCAATTCTGAACAGGGAAGTGTTAATTTAACTGGACTATGAGAATGACAGCTTATGGTATAAAAATTTGCAATGATCTCATTCTTTTGAACAACATCAGGAAAAGTGGAAAATCTTGGTAGATGAAAATGTCATTGTGCAGTGTGAGCCTTTGGCATGAGCTTGAAAAAGTCACAGTTTCGCCGCAAGGGCGAAGCCATGAATGCAATAGCATCAAATTGGAATGTCACACAAAAGACAAGCACATCGAAAGATTCAGCGCACTGCTCATGCACAAAGAATGCACACAGGATGAGCGCGAGCGAACAATGTTCACAGCTCGACATTTAAAGAGCTGCTCAAACACAAAGGACATATAATAGTGTACGCACAGGTATACAGAGGACTTTTAGAAGTGGCTGGTGTTGTTTCATGAGCATGAACAAATGCGCTGGTGGATTGAGGCTGTCCAATGCAGAAGATAAGCAAGCATGCTTTCATTATGGCAGTGTTAGAACAATTATTGTTCTTTAATTGTTCATTTATGATGCAACGTCTTCAGCGAACGCTACTATTTTTACACTTGGTCGCCTCACCTGCATTCTGAACACATCATTGTTGTTGACCAATCAGACGCGATGCCTCTCTTGAAAAGAGAATGGTGTGAAGTGCAAATCCAGAGAATGTGGAGCAGGTGACGGCTCCTTAACAAAAGTGCCGTGTACAATAATCAAAAGTGTGCTGCACAGCATCGGCTGCATCCTACCTATTGATGGCACTGGAATGCGATGATCGGTACAGAATGTTCACTGTGCGCTCGCCTCAACTATATGCATGTTCGTTGTACAGCTGTACAACATGGCACGTGCAAGCATTGAAGGCTTTTGACAGAAAATTTAACCTTTTTTTTAATTTCTCGTAACGTGACTTCACGCTAACAGGAAACACCTAACTGTAAGCTTTGATGTCTCTTACTAATGCTCATTTGCATCACGCAAGCTGTTATTAGTGAGGCCATAGGTATGTTCGCATGGGGAGAGGAGAAGGCAGGGGACAGACGCCTCCCCTTTCCATTCACCCAGGAGAGAGGGGCGCAAAGGCAGAAGGGGGGGGGGGCAGTCTGCGGTAAACATTTCCCTCTCTGTGCTAATGGGAACTTTGTGCACGCCAATGAGTGAAGCCAATTAAGAAACTTTCGCATTTTATTTTCTTTATTCTTGTCGGTGGTGTAAGAGCTGGCCCCGCTGCACGAGATATTCCTAATACTACTGCGTAATATCACGTAACTGATTGATATGTGTAGTGCTACGTCCCAAAACCACCACATGATTATGTGAGACGTCATAGTGGAGGGTTCCGGAAATTTCGACCACTTCAAGTTCTTTAATGTGCACCCAAGTCTGAGCGCACGGGCCTATAGCATTTTGGCCTCCATCAAAAATGCAGCCACTGCAGCCGGGATAAGATCCCGCGACCTGCAGGTCAGCTGCTGAGTACCTTAGCCACTAGACCATCGCATAACTAATCATGTGATTGTACCCACTAAAAGCACACAAGGTTACGTACTTACTAATCACGTGACATGTTGTGACAAGAATCAAGTACTTAGTGTTCATACCCACGTGCCATGTTCCTGCCACGTAAAACCTAACGCCCTTTTGCAACACTTAGCAATACGATGCAAAATCTGGCAAAAACATAGCCGAGCTACTTTGACAAGGTATAGGTGACCACCAACACCGCGGTGGCTCTATCTTGTGCCAGTAGTGCGAGCCGCCCCTCATATTTTTGCTCAAATTCATCCTGCTGGTTTCAAAATTTTACCCACACTCACCCTTTGCTTAGCCGCACCTCGGAAAACCATGCACCGGTGCGACAGTGCTCCCTCAATATCTACTATATAAACACACAGTGTGCCAACAAAGCTGGTGTGTAGAGAAAAAAACATCTGTTCAAGTGTCAAAGCATGCAGGCATCAATGATTGGGACGCTATTAAAAAGCGTTATATTTACGATGAGCTCCACTTTGTAGGGAAGCTTAACGTTCAGTTTTAGAAAACACTTGGCGTGTATGGTGACAACATCGTCCCATACAGCAGTGACATCGGACATATGTCCACTGTTATAAAGTGCGGCTCTTTTGTGCACGCTATCACCGCAAATTTAATTATTTGGGATGCGCAAAAACGGCAAATCACACGCCCATTTCCGCTATGCTTGCACTGAAAGGAGGCGTCTGCTATGCGGCTCTCGGTGGTGCCCCTATAAGAGCAGTGCATCACGTATAAACACCAGCTGTCATGATAAAATGTAAGAAGACTCCCTCTTACGAGAGATAACGGTTTGATACTGTCATATTCTTGTACCATACCTCAATGGTTTTTTCAACTGTGCAAGAACTGTGCAAGAATGCACAATTCTTGGGATTTACTCACAAAATACAGTACGTAATAAATAGGGAGACCTCACCTTTCAAGAAACGCTGTGCACCATCCAAACATTCTGGAGAAAGCTCGTTGTCTCCAAATGAGCCCAGCAGTTCCGAGACAAGAATATCTGCTTTCTCAGGAGCCTCAAAATCACGCATATCACATGACACCACAGTCACTTGGTCCTTCCACGACTCAGCCTTCAGCGAAAGCAACCTTCACGCACATGATACAGGAGTTTTTTTTTTTTTTTTTCACTGTGCAAAAACTTTTTTTTAGACTGTACTTACAACCTAATACGCCCTTGCCTTTTTTTTCTTTGTTTAGTTTTTTTTTTCATCAACAGCTAGCCTTACCCCTATTGGTACTTGTAGCTTATGCTTAAGGAAGAACATACAGAGCAAATTGGTGTACCAAGGTAGGTCACCATCTTTAAAACACGTTTTATGAGAGGAAAAAAACACAGACTTTTTTTTTTAACAGTGGAATCTCATTGATACAATTTTCATGGGCAAAGGAAAATAATGCATATAATGCAAAAATTGCATTAACCAAAGAGGTTTAAAACATGAAGAAGATATGCATAATTCATAAGCAACTAATTTTGTAGAGTAACATTGAAATAGGAGGGTAGTTTGTGCTACACTTTCTTTTTCAAGGTCAACAAATAAGTTCTTTTGGTGGCCCAGTACATTGCCTGGCGCATCATCTTAATTAATGGACGCAGCAGCCGTGCTAGCAGCGATATTTGCACACCAAAACACGCACTGCTACAGCCTCAGTGGCTCCTGCAATGTAGGAATTGCGGCTCATTGAAACACAGTTTGATTTAAGGTTTACCAAAGAATAAACATGGTCTCCAAGAGAACAAAATCGGCAATGGAGGCCCTATATGTGCAGAAATTCAGGAAATGGTTTCTTGCCGTTGTGTTGGATTTCCAATCGCACAGTTCTTGCTCGACTGTCCCCCCTCCCCCTTTTTATCTATCAAAGTAAATGACACCACTACAACAAAGCTGCTTCTTGTGTACCTACACAAGAAACAATATTTTATTTCTTTACAAAAAACAAATGCAAACATTGCTTCATGGCGCTCGCTTTCACAAGGGCTTAATCCACTGGCATATTTACGTAATAATGGAACTTGCAGAGGAGCACAGCAATAATTATACAACATTTTCCTACACTGCTGCATCAAGTATACCAAGACTTGTCATATCTTTAATTGAAAGCTATATATGACTATACACCCTTTTTTCTACAACACTATTTCCATAATAACATCGCAAGCCTTGGACGTTCATGCGAAACCCTGCATGCTGAATGCATTTATGAAACCGACACCAAGATCGCTCGCAAATGAACTAGAGGCAGAGTAACACACGTGCAGAAGCTCCGTCCATGTAGCTTTGGCTGTGCTGCCACAGAAAGTTGTCGCCAGATATAGAGTATAGATGTGGCGATGATGGTGGTTAAGTGCACAAGTTAATGTCCTTGAAGGAACACAAAAGTCAAATACTAACAATTCATGTCAGAGTGCAAGCTCAATGCATGACAACACCTAAAACGACAATATTATCAACAACAGTGCCCTACTTACCGAGAAATTAAGGTAAATGCACAAGAACACAAGCGCCGCTGCAGTAGGACATTTTCAAAATGATCCCGATGACAACAGACGGACCGCCTATAATTAATCACTAGTGATCCACCTAACTGCACTAAATAAAAAGACTTTTCCGTGCATCAAGAGACGCAATAAAATGCTGCTTGTTCGTTTCTGTTTCATTTATGGAAAAAAGAACCGCCGGACGTTACTATGGGGAATAACACTAGTGGTTCAAAAATCCAATTTTTGCGTGGTTACACTGGACAGGTGGTGCCATCTAGCGGGGCTTAGTTGAAACAAAAGCGTCTGCAATCTCGGAGCCAATGGAGAGAAACTGATCAATTGTTGCTGCTGCGGCTCTCCCTGCTTTCGGTCTGCTGCTACTAGCGCATTAAAGCCGGGCAACATTGTGCACGGCAACAGTGACGTGAGTCGGTCCAGTCGGTTCGCTCCTTGTGGCGGGTAATTTAAAGTACACTAATCCGATGCAGACCACTAAAACATGATTTTATTTCAAAATAGGCGCTTCCTTGGAACAAAAGTAACACTACGAGCTTTCTGGACCGTCATTTTAACAATCAACGTAGGCTTAATAGTTGATTTTAGTGTCCCTTTAATATGTACCTGCAAAGTTCCATTTGAGTACTCAGAAATTTCATACTAGTATTAGGGTGTTGGCACGCTCCCGTTCTTTAGTGCAGCATGTACTTATGCTTTTTATTTGAATATGAAATCTATAACTGCTATAGTATTTAGAGAATTCTCAAAAAATAACTGATCAGCTTGAACTGGTTTAGAGTTTTAATTTAGGGTCCCTCTAATGAGAAGAATGGTCGGTTACATCTGAAAACATGGTGTATGCATATTCATTGTAACAGGAATGTACTGTGTAATGAGTTCCAAAAAAAGAATTAAAAGAGGTATGACACTCACGTCTGCACCGCGTTGGGGTTCTTTTCAATCGCATAGATGCGAACCTTTTGTTCAGCTGACTCAGCAGCGTGCAGTGCAGCTCTGACAAGAGGACCTCTTCCAGCACCCACAACCATGAGGATACTGTAAGCAGCATCAAAAAATCAAAAGCATTGTCCACATTAGCATAAGCTGAGCCTTAATGAAACGAGGTTGCTAAAAATTGCCATTTCACTATTACACTACAGCATCCTATACAGACGAATTTCACAAGGAGGCCACCATTTTTTCCGCCGCAGCGCCGTCTAGAGTGTGCGATGTTTCGCCACCATGTCGGTGTGTGGGGATTTGCGACAGTGCATGCAGCGCAGCATGTGCACTCATTACACAGAGTACTGCTGTTCTTCGTGGTACACGGCCAAAACACCGCAACACTTCGCGAGTAAGGCGCAAGTAAGTAATCGCTAAGCTGTCAGCTTCGAAACGACTGAAACAAAAAGCAGCGGATACACACGAGATGTTACCGCAGCGGTGCCAACGACAGACAGGAGGCGAGTAAAATTTCAATTCATTTCTTAAGCAGCACATGTAAATGGGTAATTGGTTAAAATGTTTTGTCATAGCAGCCCCTGTGGTGTTCTGGGAATATGCAGTCGCGTTAAATTTTCGGACAACTCTCGGAGTAATGGGTGAAACATTAATGGAGACGAGCAAATACGTATTGCATTGTCAAGCTGCACTTTAAGTGAGTGCATTAGTCTTGAAAATGACTTGCCGTGATTGATGTGCAAATTAATGTAATCCTACAATCGCTAGTAGATCATCTGGTTCGACTCAGAACGACACAACACAAAATTTATGGAACGAAGGAAGCAGAAATACCAATGCCTGTGTTGATTCATGTTGTCCTCATAGTCAAAAGCTTGTGTCTGATCGTTGCCCAGGATAATAAACGGATGGACAAAGAATGAGCTTAGACTTCCACGTAGAAGCAACACAAAGACAAAATAAAAAGAAATGTCGTGGACATCTGGAAACACAGCATGGCATAAGTCAAACTTCAGCGCGAGCAGCCACCACTGGCGATACAGAGAATGTGAGTCCATTTGTGGTAACATAGGTGTTGTTTCTTTCTTTTTGCATCACGACGAGCACATGTGTGCAGGTACCGACCTGGCTTCAACAATTGTAGGTCGATTGTTTAAAACACTCAGGCTGCCGCGACAAAAAAAAAAGAAAATATGGTTGTCACAAGACTGCTTTAGTTATCGTCGCAAAATTGACAAGTCGAGAAATGAGGTGCTGTCGAAACAACCCTAAAGGCACGTTCCTGAGCCAAAGAACACTTATGTCAGGCAGGCCTTTCTTCCATGCAATTTCGAAAGTACTCATTCAATAATCCTAAAATTGCATGCATTTAGATTTCGGTAACCACGGGAATTGTAACTCATGTGCTGTTACATAGCAACTCGGGATGTTGAAGCTACAACAGAAGAATTTGGGGCAAAACATTTTCTGGATTAACCATCAGCTCTGACATCGCTTCTCTTTGCTACAGATTGAATTCACCAGCAACCCGCCAGAATGAAAAACTGGTACTATCATGAATTAACAGCCACAAGGACAGACACAACATATAATGAAATATTTGTCGGAGGAAAAGGCCTGTAACCCAAGGAAAGTCATTTTGAAGGAAAGTACACCTCCCATGTCTCAGCTGCCAGCCTTTCGTGCTTTCGATTGTTGTTGTCGAAGCCAAACACAGCACCGAGATAGCCTGTTGACCTGTTCTCGTCCCATATTTCGATTTTTGGCAGCAGAACTGCATTAACGCATAAAAAAAAAACACATTGACCTCTCACGCACCATGCAAGCAAAGCGTGGTAATCCCCACACACCAGCGGCGGGAACCGAATGATCAGTGGATAGAGAGAGGGACGAAAATGCACCAGTTGAGAGCTACGCTCATCCTTCTCATGAGAACGGTCTATACAGTTAAACTCTGTTAACCGAAAACTGTAAAAATTATAAACGAAATCGAGTGAGTGGAGTTAAGACAAACAAAATCACTAAAGAGGTCACAAAGAGGTGCCGCTTTAGGCCGTAGCTGCAAGTGAAACAAAATTATGCCATATGTTTTTATTGATTCTGAAAGCTGATGTGCAATAAGTGGGAAAAGTTTAGGAATATGAAAAACGGGTTTTTATTTCTCAATTGTCAACAGAATTTTCCATTTTATGATATTTTCTTGAAGTTAGCCCTATCATATTTCTTTATTGAAAACTGATATTACTACAACCATTGGCAGTTTGAGACAAGCATGCCGAGAAAGTAATTCAGGTTTGTTGTCACTCTGCCCTATGCCTTTTCTGAATGACCAGCAAAGTAGGGAAAAGAACGTTTCCTGGGTCGATTTTAATATAAGATAAATATACGTACAGCACACAGATACACCAAAAATAACTGAACAGAAGTGAAAGCATGCGTTCATATAGCCAGCTAAAGAAATTTGAGCTACGCAGGTTCACTCCATTTTGTGTAACTCGTCCCCAAGTCAGAAAAAAAATAGCAGAGCAGGTAAGTACGGCACTTCACCTCTTCCGTCATTATTGATTTCCACTGCTTAGAAAATAATTTTTCCGGTAATTCCAATTGCAGATTTCTTCTTTCCACTCATATATCACTATAGAAAATTTTGAAAAAAAATTCAGGAGGTCATACTTTGTTCGATTCAAGGAGGTTACACTAAAAAACGTTTGGAATGGCGGCCCCGCATACCCGCCCATCTGTGAAAGTGAAGCCGCAACGGCCATATTGGTCAGAGCAAGCAGGTGGTTACTTCTTTGTACCGCCGTAATGCTCTGTGCGATTGCGGCTGTGTGTTTCGTTATAGCTACTAAAGCACCTGTTTATTATTCTTAGGAGGCAAGGAACTGTGGGAGTGACTTCAATACGCATTTTTTTTCATTTTTCTTGTTTAACAATTACAGTTTTAAGCGTGTTAAAAAATGGTAGTCAGGGATATCAATTCGCATTACATGGTTACAAAGTTGCCTGATGGCAGAAGTACCGTGTGAGACAGGCGAGTAGCCCGGGGGTAGCACACCGGGCTTGTGCCCCTCCCTCGAAATTTTTTTTCACTATGGTATGCAGAGCGAAAAATGAACATGTTAAGCAAGTGCCCTCCCTGAAGTAATGGAGGTGCCCGCCAACCCCACCCGGAAAAAAGTTTTGACTACGCCCCTGGTGTGAAGCTATGCAGCGAAAATAAAGTTTCGCTCGCACACAATCATAAGCCCTTGACGAATAATAGTGTAGTGTCTGTGCGAACTCTTTTTATTATTCTGGAGGTATTAGACCTTTCTTGGAATCTCCTGGATATCTGGAGAAAATGATGCTTGAAAAACTTCCGATCCTTCATCCGATAACATGTTCAGCTCCATTACCTGGTCAATGAAATCCCGAGAAGCCTCAATACGTTTTAAAAGACCCCGTTTGTGCACTAAAATGTATTGACCTTCTTTTTCAGCTGTTGAACCTCTTGTGCCTGTATACACACCTGCATTCACTTTGTGCCTGTACCACTCCTTCGAGGGTGAAGTTTTTTTTGTTTTTTTTTTGGGGGGGGGGGGGGGTCAGCAGTTTCATCAATGACAAACGCTTCAGGTGAAAATGTTTTTTTTTTTTTTTGCCTGACTTTTCAGAGGCGGTCGTTTCTTATTCAACTAAATAAAGAGGCATAATGCAACACCAGAAATTTCGGCATTTGGACCGTAGTGCTCATGCAGATATAAGAAGCTTAAAATCCCAGAAATGCACAGTTGGTGCTATATTTACTACCTTTAAGCTCTATGAAGCGCTCACTTGTACGAAATGCACTCAGTTACTGGCTCTTGTAGGTACACTAGAAACGGTGCAAACATGATAGCGATGTTATGAAGTTTCTCGTCTCGTTATTTACTTTGTCTTGTTATTTACAGAACATGGGTCGTCATAATTATTTGGCGCTTCATTTTATCGCCTCACAGTACGCTCTCATGTGCTGCATAATATGACGTCCTTGGAATCCTGACACGTACAAAAATGATTCAAAATGTCTCTATGGCACCCAGACACAAAAATGAAATATTTGTACGCGCAAATGCATTCGTAGTCGCAAACACATTCGAGGAAAAGCGAGCGAGCAAAGCCCGCCTATACCTACACATAGAAAGTTATGTCCGGTGTTCGCTACACATGACTCACGCAGCCAAAAGCTACGCAAAAGCCCAACGTCGTCTCGAATAGTGATCACGGGCGTGTTCAGAACTGTCTTGTTCAATTAGAGGCACCACACGCAACATCACTGGTGCAAAAACAATGCAAAAGCCATGGACGCAATACGCCCATTAGTTTTCTACTCTGAGCAATATGGCAGCGCATTGGCATCTACCAAGGAGCACATCTGCCACTCCAGATGCTTTAGTATAGTATAACCTCCTTGGTTTGATCTTACATGAAATCACCCCATAGTGCAAAAAGAAAAAAAAAACAGTTTCACTACAAGTGTGAAGCAATGAATGCGATGGCAACAAATTATAATGTTATATGAAGTGACGCTAGCAGCTCATTTCCTAAGGAAACATGGCCGATACAGTGAGTGAAGCAACAGTTGTGCTGCATGCGATTTCAAATAAAATTTTGCAATGAGAGCGCAACACACAGGATGCAACGAGCCACCAGCTGATCACCTATAAAAAGACAGGATACAGTTTGCCCAACTGCAGGTGATCACATCTGGTGAGTCGCAGATAATTGAGGTTTGCAAATAAGTAACACAAAAGCAGATGTGAAAAAAAAAAGGGGGGGTCAATGTCGAATTGGGACACCTGACACAGCAGGATAACTAATATTCAATTTTCAGGCACTCACATTTCTTTGTCCTTGCCAACTTCGGCACCTTTGTCCATGAGAGCAAGGTGGATTGCCTGTAAGACAATGCCAGCCAGTTGAATTAATTTGTACAAATACAAAGGTAATGACTACTACAATGAACTACCACACCACAACAGTTAGTTACTACATATGTATGTTCCACTTTGACTTGAGCTTAAAACTTGAGTGTTCTTTCATAATATTAGTTGTGAAACTCTCCGTAGGCCCCATGTATCAAGATCCGAAATCGCCACTGGCCGACATTGCAGCAATCTGAAGATTGTTGTCTCATCTGTTGACTAAAAAATAAATTAATAGACTCTTATGCAGCCAGGAATACGTGCAGCATTAAGCAGCTAGTGAAAAGTTTATAGCAATCTAGTGTATTGGATCACTGCCCGCTGATGGCACGACCATATGCAGACCTTTGCCAAATTGCCCATGGGCAAGTCTGGGTTATTAAACGCAGTTTCATAACTGGTATGATCGAAGAACTCTTGTTCAAACTGAGCAACAAAAAAAAAATGAGGACAAGAGGAAAGAGTGAGCAAGACACCACGAGCATATCTTGCTTATTCATTCTGCCTGTCTTCGTTTCTGTGCAGTTTTCAACCTCAGTTAAAGTGTGAACTAACTAGCTAACCAGAATGTCCTATTATAGCTTCCACTGATTGCTAGATTCCAATCATATAAGAAGAAGAAAGAACAAAGAAGATGCAGTTTTAATGATAACAAACTGGTGTATGATTTACTGAATTCAGATATTTCAGTTCCAGAACCACAATACGATTATGTGGCATGTCATAGTGAGAAACTACGGTAAAATTTTCAACATCTGGGACTTCCTTAACCTGCACCTAAAGCTAAGGACACACTAGGGGCGCTTTTGCATTTTGTTCCCATGGAAACGCAGCTGCCTAAGATGGGACTAAACACCCAACCTTAAACTCTGAATGCCTATTTGCCGCTAATAAAATATGCATCCAAAGAACTACGGCACCGTTCGCTGAAGGGAACCATGTGTAGATGTGAAGCAGCGTGCGCTACCGCTTACACTGGCAGTGCTGTTAACTTGCACATTTCTGACAAAGATCTTTTGTTTTTGGCGAGTCATGAAAAGGGGGGCAGTGTTAGTACTCGTAAGTGATTTATCGGCACTTTTTTACATTCCACCTTTTAATTTTTTATTCCTGGTTTTTATATTTTCTTGCTTTGCCTGTGTACATATACGTGCATCCCAATGTAATAAACTTCAGTTAGAAGAATGCGCTGAGTTCTCGTTCTCTCGCTCATTTGTTGTCCGTTTTTTGCGCTGCACTACGTTACAATTGACTTGTTCCTACTCGCCCAACAAGTAACGTTGCTTAAGCTATTTTTCAATTAAGAAACTTGCTAGCAGGCGCTGCCTGCGTCGGCGTTGAGAGGCGAGAGAGGGGGAGGGGTGCACAGGGAGGGATGCCGAGAGAAGGAGGGGGGAGCTAGCACATGCTGCCTGAGTCAGCGTTACAAGGCAGGGCGAGAGATGAGAGAAGCTTAGGAGAGGAGAGAGAGGGGAGAGGCGTGCATGTGCTGTAAAGGTGGTCACGTCGCACACCGGATTGAGCTCAACCACAAGACACTACACATCTGAAAAATGTCGAGCACGACACCATGTGCTGCCCATGGTGTCCTTCTCATCTTCGTATGCATGTTTCATTAGCGCAGCTACGCATTCAGTAGCTCAGCGACTAGGCCAGAAACAAGTTTTTCAAGAACAAGTTTTTCTCAATTTCAGCTGTGCAAAAAAAAAAAAAAATCACTCTAGGCTACTGTGGAAGGTGTGTTTCACAAAATGCCCAGGGAAAGCCTATAGAACGAAAAGCATATAGCATCACTACAAACAGACAACAGACTGTAAATGCATAAGCTAGAAATGACTTGAAATACACAAACTCAAAATGATCAAAACTAGATTATGATAAGGAATACTGATAAGTAATTTACTCAAATATACAGTGCTGTATGATTCTGAGCAAAGTATGCAAGGTAGTCCATTTGTTCTGCCCAGCTGTAATGGCTAGTTGTGGCTAACAGTGATGTTACAATTATTGCATGGCACTGTTTTAAGCAATGACCCTTTTACAACGAAAGCTGTTATGAAATCAAAACTTGGGGCGCGTGCACCCTGCGTGTTCACCGCCGCTGCCGGCATCCGTAACCACTATCACGCAAAGTGACAAAAAAATTAATTTAGAAAAACTAAGGACACAATGGGATTTGAACTCGGGTCCCTGCATGCCAGCCCAGTATTCTACCATTGAGCTACACGGTGCTTGGAAACTCCATGCCAAACTGACCCTAGGTAAACTTCATGTCGGGAAATAAATCGCATCAATGTGTGTAATAACGCATTTAGAACAGCAAAAAAACAGCGAGGCATCACACAATGCGAATTGCACAACGAGTGCTGTCGTTGAACGGTACAACCCAAAAATTTGGGCTAAGAACAATTCTTCATCGTCCTCGGCCACACCATCGAAAATTGCACAAAATTCCTTGCAAGTGAGTAGCAGGTATCGCGCTTCGCCAAAGAATGACAAAGGACGACATGGTGAATGCCTGCACAAAAATTATGATGATTTCTGGCATAGTGGGTACCCTGTGAGTGTGCTAGTAGCAGTTACTCAAATAGTGTTTAAAAAGTATCTGAAAGGCTGCTCTTCCAGCTTCTGCTGCGACAGTGCTGGGCACTACGTGCAGGCTTTGTGGTTTTTTATCAGCCATTTAGATGCAACGTGTTCATTTTGGTACAGGCGCCTTGGTTATTTAAATTGGAATCGAGCAGAAAGAGTGCCACCATCAAGCGTGTAGTCTGGTCGGCGTTTTTCATGTCCTTGACCCAGTATTATTGCAGACCAAAAGAACTCAAGATTTCCAGAAATGCACTCAAAATTCAAGCCTTAATGGGCTAAACAAGCATATATAAGGTGTATAAAATGCTCTCAAATACTACATAAAGTAGTATGTGTTCTCACCCTCTGATACTCTGTGTACTTCACTGGATCCTTTTCGAAAATTTCGTACGTCACCGACTCCAGGTTGTCCATCAGGGGCTAGAATTTAGACATTGAAGACATTTAAACATCAAGACAAGTTCAACTTTTTTTTTTCTTCAAACCATGGCATACACCATATAACTAAAGTTTAGTAATATAAGTCCAAGCAGGTAACAATTTTTCTACAAAGACAGTCTCGGTAATTAGCCGTAACTCCTTTCAGGATTTCAATGAATTCAGCACTATTATTCTCAAGAAGGGCGTCAAGGCGTAAGGCCTGAATTCCTATCAAGTTTTCGTGTTTATGCAGAACCAAATGTGCCTGTAAAACATCAGTAAGCATGAACACCATCTTCTTAGACTAGCAGCGCGGACCAATGCTGTGTTTGAGCTTACTTTCGCTAGTTTCGGGAGCTTGTGGCACACAAGAAAATGTATTATGTGATCAGTTTCTGCTGGTGATACTTGGAAGTGTCACGCGAAAACTCCATGTCTTCGCTTCATAAATTGGAATGCCAAGGACACATTTTAGGGCCAGCTGGGCGTACAAATTTAAGGACATGAAAAGGCCTGACTTGACGATCAGTTTAACAACAGCTTAAGTTAAAATAAGTTTCCATTACAAAATGGGCAAGCACAAGTTTGGGGTGCTCAACCTGTACTCAAGTACACTTACATTCAAGCAAATATAGTACAGTCGAACCCCTTTATAATAGACATTGTTATAAGAGATACCAGTCTGCCTACAGTAAAATACAGGTTAATAAGAAAATGCATATGTGGTACCCTGCTTATAGTGACATCTCATAGAAAAGACAAGAAATGCTGCCCAGAGCATGCCTCTAATAAAAGGGGTTCAACTGCATGTATCTTTTTTTTGAAGTGAAATTCTGCTATCAGACAGAAGGGTCAGACTAACATATAACTGCAATTACTTGGACCCAGCAAAATATTGTCATGGTTATATCATCTACTGTACCAGCATCAACCAGTGTTTATTGAATCGAAGCTGCAGCCAATATTTATTCTGACCCAAGGTAATTAAAATTGTTACTTTCTCATATCAGAAGAACAAAAGTAAAGAAATACTATCACACCTGAAGTGGTATTTGCAGATAGTCTTCAAACCCTTTGGAAAATTCACTCAAAGGGTCATCTGGAGGCTGTGTCTGGAAAGAAAGTAGAAACCAAGTTAAAACACATGATAGACTGCACTGGTATCAAATATGAAGAGCATAATCAAGCCAGCGCCTCGTCTATTTTATCAATGCCAGCCAGGTGCACCCAATCCAGCTATTCACCACCCTCTCCTCTAGCTCTTTGTTGCTCTCGCCCATAACCCAGCCTTCGCCTGTGCTTTGCGGTCGTGGGGAAGAGAGCCCTTCATGCAGTGTCTCATGACGGGAATATGTAATATGAAGTTTTTTTGTTCAGTTGTGTACAGATCCGTGTGGCGGCGTCTCGCATTCCTCGTTATCACAAAATTGGCGGTCACACTGGCTCTGTAAGTGATGCGGTGTTTCGAGATAGCGTGTCGCCGTTCGTAGCGCTATGCAGGCACCAAATGGAAATGCGTCAAGGAGACATTGCTGCATAAGTAGTGCTGTGAGGTGGCGATGGCAATGCTTCGATCCAAAAAGAAGGAGCACGAAAGAACAAATCTGAGAGAAGTATGATATTGGAGAGGGACACACGTCTATCACGTTTCTGAGGGAAAGCGCTCGGAAGCACAGGTAACGCAAGCAGCCCTACCCCTCCTCTGGCGTCGGGTCACGACCACTCTCTGAACTAAGGCGGACCGACGGTTCCCGTTGAAAAGCACGCGTTTGCACTGGCATTGAATGAAATAAAGGAGCCATTGATCAAGCACTAGGATGAAAAACTAGCAATGTGCGTGTACAATCAAGCCCCTTTATAAGAGACAGCGACAACTGGATATAAAAGCCACCAGTGTGCCTAGGAGCCATCAGTGTGCCTACATTGAAACATTGATTGATAAGGAAATGCATACACGGTACCTCGCTTCTAAAAGACGCTTCATATAGAAGACAAGAATTGCTTTCCGGTGCATGGACAGGGGTTCAAATGTAATGAGAAGTTTCGACAGTTGAGGTAAAAGCGTACAAAAAATTCAGAGCACTTTCCCTACAGTGAAAATAGTAGCTAATGAAGCTGTGACTATGATGGGCCTGATATAGGGGATATTGCTAAAGGCGGGGTGAGACATTGAAAGTGAGTTTCAAAATTTGTCTATACAAGAGTGGTAATCAAAGGTGTGGGCATATGGGTATAGAATTTTTAAGGTAGTATTTTAATGTCTCGAGCAGCCTGCATAAGAGCTAAAAATTAGTTTCAAACTGTGCTTAGTGCTTTTAATTCTTTTATTTTCAATTTTTGAACAAATGTACTTTTTTATAAGGATCTACTATCTGCAGAGCATTGCAATTTACCACAAAGGAAGTTTGGTGCTTTACAGAATTGGAACTAAAAATGTGAGCATAGAACAAAAACATGATTTGTTAAGTTTATATTCGTTAATGTATTCAAATTGGCAATTATGAATGCTTCCTCTCATAAAAAAAAACTGATGCACCTAAGCTACTCATTCTAGCTCCAGTTATGTAAATGCCACTGCTTTACCAATATGAGAAGTTATGCCCAATAGTAAATGTACACAAATGCCAAAAAAGTTGTTTTGAGAAATGTGCTTAGTTACATGAAGTTACACACGCATTTCCTGTCAGCGAGTCAAAATATAAAAAATTATTTTTTAAACCACGAGTGCCCACGTGTCATATATTTACAAAATGATAAGAAAATTCTTTATTGGGTGATTGTAAAATCCCAAAATTGAATTTCTTTGCCAAAGCAAGTCTCAACCCACGAAAAACTAATTTATATAAGTCAAACCCACATACATCGAACTCAAGAAAAAATAACACATCATTCGATATATCAGATAATCTGATACAAAACTCCAGTAATTGTTAGGGTTTAACACCACAAAATGATGATAAGCTTATGAGAGATGCCACAGTGAAGGACTTTGGGAATTTCGACCACCTATGTTTCTTTAACGAGCACCCAAACTTAAGGTCACCCAAGGATTATAGCTTTTATCAAAAATGAGGCTGCAGTGATTGGATTTGATCCCAATGTAAACCTTTCAAACAATATTTCCGTGAAAGTGCATGACTGTTATTGTGAATTCCGGTGCGAGAGTTGACCTCACAATAATGCTCTCGTTAATGTGAGGAAGATGCCTTTATGGCAGTATGCAGGCTTTCTGTTTAATTTTGCATTTTTTTCGAGGTTTTTAGTTGGGGATGCGAGGATAAATAAAGGGCAGCTTATATGCAAGAAAATACTATATCGATCATAATAGTGCCTTGAAGTCTTTATACACAGCTGAGCGTACTTATCGGGCTCAAGTCTGCCTAGGCCTTTAATGTTGGCATTTCTTCAATATCATACTGATTGTACTTCCTGGGAGTGCTCTACACGGCAGTGACACGTTAGACTATAGATTATAGGCAGCTTTAAGAAGAACAGCTAGTTATTCTGTTTTAAAGCGTCTATCACATTAAAAAAACAAGCAGGTGAACGGTGACCCCAACAACCGACCAGCACTAAAATTCTCGCTCCTCCTTAAAATGTTCATAACGCGCGCGCGCGTGCGTGCGTGCGTACGTGTGTGTGCGTGCGTGTGTGTGTGTGTGTGTGTACACACACACATGGTGCATGCAATATGCATGCACATGCTATATACATATATGTCACGAGACTAGACTTTCACCACAGAAATATATTTCTGGCTACGTCCAAGCTTCCTCGCAACTCATGTCGGACTCCATGGACGCATATACACCTGCAAACTGGCCTGAGCATTCACTAGATAATGTCGATGAAAATCTGCTGCACTTACAGACCAAAATGGAAACACTAGAAGTCTTTGCTTAATACCAATATACATTTTACTGTTACTTACTTTGTAAAGGTGGTCGACGTACTGGTAGTACAGACTCATGTGCTTGTGTCGACAGCTCCCGTCAACCAAGAGCTGGCATCCTAGCTGTTTAGCCAAATAAGACAAAAAGAGGGGCATGTGTAACATTCATCAGCAACTCTGCATCTCTTGAAGTTCATTGATTTAAGGAAGCACTGACACAGAGGTTTGAAGGTGAGATAATGAGTGCGATAGATTTATGAGGGGAGGCATACACAACACCTACAAAATATCAAGGGCAAATATAGCCTAGAACATATTTAAAATCAATTTTAAAGTGCACAGCGCGTGACTGAGCGAGATGCAGAACCCCTCGCAACACCGGCATCAACGCAGGGGCAATGTAAACGAACCTACATAACACGTTTGTGTTGGCTGGTTGCTGGCACGGGCTTCGCACTCTGGCTACCTTTGATTTCCGCCTCCATCACTGCGACTTTACATGTGCTGACTGTGCTGTGACATGCTTACCTTGCCCCCACAATTGCTCCTGCTTTGCTTGGCGCTCTTTGAACACTAAACATGAACTGGGCGCTCTAAAAATGTCTCTAAATAAATAACCGTCGCACACTCGTGCAAAAGAGGTCTCCAGCCATGATAAGTTGATCACAAGCTACCCATTGCAACGAAGAAAAAAAAAGTGCAAAATTTTCGTGTCAGTGCTCCTTTAAGTGTTTCATTTACTGAGTGATGAAAATGGGGTACAAAATTCAAGTAAGAAATGAACCAAAACTACACCTAAGGCAATTGTTTCATTTAAGTAGCAATTGCGTCTAAAAAATTTCCAGTTGCTAAGACACTACTGTACACTCAAACTTCACTATAGTAAACCCGGGTGTAAGAAAATATTAGTCATAATGAAGTAAATAAAAAATATTCTTTCAATAGATACAGTGTTAGGAATATACCATAATAAAAAATTTTTGGATATAACGAACTTATTTTCATGCAAGATGCAACTTTGTTATAACGAGGTTTGAGCGTAATTTGAAACGTGGCTACTACCAGTCTAGTTAACCTGAAGATTTAGGGCACTACATGTGGCAATCGTCGATCCTGATTTCACCACAAACCCAGCAATACGACAATACTATGGAGTCACAAAGCAATGCCCCATAGCGATGTTGTTGACTGATAAGTGAAGGGGGGGGGGGGGTGATTCTTTAGAAAAAGGTAAGAAAAAGGGGTGTGCACGATAACTGTCTCTCACGTGAGGAAACATCAACCGATACACTCACAAGAGAACGGGGAATGAAAGGACAGTTAGAGTGAAGAAAAGAAAGTAGGCTAAAAATAAAGGGGGTCGGGGGTGAAGACAAGGAGGAGAAAGAAAAAAGTAAAACTAGCGTGATAGGAGGACACGCTACACCATAGGGAGAGGCTTATAAAGCGACTCATTTTAGAGGGGATGGGGTCGCTTGAAGTATTACTAACACCGAAGGGGGGGGAGTGAGGTCGTGACTTTTTTTTTGTTTTTAGTAGCACGAAAATCTCAGCATAAATACTGTTAGCACGTGCTCACAGTGGTCCCACTCAGTTGTTCTAATTGGTGATAGGTGGCAAACGACAAAAGCACTAAAGAAAGGGGAGGGGGACACAACATCAAATTACCCTCCCCCTGGATTCGCTACTGGGTTAAGAACCCAATCATCGTTGCTGACAGCTCAAATCTGAGGCAATCTCAGATTTGTAAGCTAACAGCTTGACAAACGATAGGAAATTTTCACTAACTGCAACCATCAACTTCTCAACCTGGCACATTCATGAAAACACATGTGCACACTGAAAATGATAGGGTTTTTTAACAACTGTTGCAAGTTTTCTGACATTGTCATATGCAAATGTAAGAACCCTATCTAGGGCGCTTCTGGCATTATTTCTGTGTTGCTTTTTTCTACTCTGCATAACAGCAAAACAAACTGTAGTGTTAATCCACAACACCATAATGAAACACCTTTCACTGAAGGAGCATCACCTTTGAAAGAGCCTCACACAAGTGAGTTTAACAGAAGGTGTTAGTGTCCAATGCAGCATCCTTTCTCCACTTCATAAAAAAGATGTTTACCCTTAAATATGACTGCATGACCACAACTACACGAGGATATCATAAGTAATTTATGAAACTTAAGGGTATAATGTTATAATAATAAGCAAAAATACATCACCAATTCCATGGATTTGAAGTATGTTTCAGCTTATTACACGCTACACAGAGGCACATATTAACATAGGATCTTTAGTACATGTCCATAGATGTACAATGCTGTATTAGGTCGTTATAGTAATGTCACACAGCTCTAATGGGGCACATTGACACACGCACCAGACACCAAACACACACTTTCTGGCAGGTACACTGAATGCCAAACGAGAACATTCACTTCACTTTAGACAATGATGGTAGAATATGACAAAAGGATGACACGATGAACAATGCAAAGCAGCCAAGCCAAAAGAAACAAGGGAACCGCTATCCTAATAGACAATAGACAGAAGTTACAAAGCTGCCGTGAGAATTTGAAACTTTTAAATTGTCAAAAAAACTTTGCAGTCGTGCAGTGCTTTTGCCCTGGGGTGTTGGTATCAACACACTCCACATTGACAGTGAAATACTGCTCATCACACTTCCGGCTTGAACTTTTTTTTTTTTGCACAATGGCACAATTCACAGTAGGTTCACCATGAGTGAGTTATCAAAAGAGTAACCTGGTCTCCACAAGCAATCTCAGAGTCCACTGCCTAATAAAGGTACGACGCCACCATTGGCAAAGCCCGGGAAATAACTTGTTAAAGGGTTAATAAACAGGCTCCAACTTTTTTTTTGCACCCCCTAAGCAAGCTCGCGAATTTGTACAATAGACTGTGGCAATCACGTTTTCTGAATATTACAAAGCTGTGTGCCGCACAGATTGTCCATTTTTAAAAACCTCTATTCCCGTGCCTCTTTCCTTTGACTGACCGATGCCCCTCGCACAGGAAGTGACGCAAACTTGCCCATGGGCAACTTGACGTGCCACTCAGCCCGTTGATTGGTCTTCTTGCCCTGTGAAAAGGTGCCTTGGTCCTGCGGTGATGCAGTTCTGGTAGTGCAGTCTGCATTTTCACTTTCTTGTGCTGCCCTCTGCCATTTTGTAAAGCACGACATTACCGGTAGAAGCAGTATTGCCAGAATGAAAGCCTCCAAGAGAAACAGGCACTCCTCCACTTTGCCGCTAGGGGAAGGGTGCTCCTTGGACCGCACCTCCTCCCTGCGCCGCTATGGCACATGCTTATGTGGGGGAAGCCCTGCTTGGTCGTCGGCTGCGTGCGGATGACAAATCCCTGACGTCGTGTCACATTGCCAAAGTGAGCAGAGCCACGATCACGGGCTGTGCTTTTTCCCTTTTTATGGCAAAGAAGAGTGGCGCAGCCGTGCGAAAATTTGACACCAGCTGAAATGGGTGTTCCAACCCTTGTAACTTTCTTATTATACCCCATATTTGCAAAATTCTTGCAGCAGGATGCTTGCATAAAAAAAGTGTGCATATTTCTTTTCATTATTTTTTTTATGTCATAGTTTCTTACTGGCCCTTCAAGATATTGCTTTAAGTACTATTCATAGCATACAAAATTTCAATTATGGCTTTCACTCAACACAATCTAAAATGCTTCACTAACCTTGAAAAACCGATGAAGAACTACTTGGTGAGTTCTGGGTAAAACAGGAAAGCCCCTCTTGTTTGTCAGGAAGATTGAGGTGCTCATCACTAGACATCTCACAGGTTCTCCCAACCAGCGACGCAGCGTCTCTTCAGATGGCATGTCAGCAGTCAGCCTAAGTGCTACACCTATGCGCTTTTCTGGACCGGCCACACCCCTAATCACATTCCACCTGAAAAATCAAAATTGTAAGGCCATCATTTCAATATTACCAGCAAGAGGTAAACCTCAAAAAAAAATATTCTGGTCAATTAAGTCTGCTGAACATGAACAAAACAAAACTTTTGTGAAACGACTTATGCTGATAGCCCTCTAAATTGTCTAAGCTGTTCTCATAGTCACTCACAGCTTACATTTTGTGCAATGAACCAAGGACATAGTTAGATTGAGGCAACCATTAGCGGCCTGTTGTGTGTAGTGCAGCTAATGCGGCTGCCGCAGAGCGCGGAGTTTCAGACCTGTCAAACAACGACGCCGATCGGTTCCGCGAGACCAACACGGAAAACCCGGGCACGGGAAAAAAACCAGACTCCTTTGTTCACACGGTTCATGAGCAGAGCCGTCAAGATCGCTCCGTTTGGGACTAGAAGAGGAATGCTTACTCGGACGCGCGTCTTGCAAGAATCACACGTCAAGCACGGTCGTCATTGATGGCATGCACATGTGCCATTGAGAATGCCGCAGGAACGTGACCACTGGGCTAACCGAGACATGGTTGCGACACGGACACGAGCATATCCTCCCCGTCGCGTGCACACCTGGTCAATGCACAGGGCCTGACAATGTACACTCCGCGCTTAAAGAGGCTTCTATGAAGTGACGTGTAATGAGAAAGCTGATGGAGCTCGAGCGTGAGAACAGCTACCAACAGAGGTCGGCCGATACACAGCCGGGCATGGGAGAGAGTGTGACATGGGGAGAACCTATTCCTTCATGTGTTGTATTTGTTAACACATTTTGTACCAATGCAGTGCCTGTTATGAAAGTGTTTCTGTGATTGGTTGTGATGATACGAGCTCCAACGTGTGATTGGCTTGTGCGGAGACCCTCTGTTCAACCGAGGGTTGAAAAAAAGGTGTTTGAATGTAAAATAGAGAACGGAGGTTCAAGCTTGGACTCGGGCAGACGGCTGAGACTGCAATAAAGCGCCTCTTCACCGAACTACGGCTTTTCCTTCGCGCTGCCCCCGAGCACTCGAGTCATTGAGGTGCACCCATTCCGAACCTCAGAACACCTTCCCTTCTTAGCTAGTGTAGAAGCTAGTCGAAGGGGAAGAAAACTAACTGACATATTAGGAGCTTACAAGGACTTCAGCAGTAGGCTAGTTAGCAGTAAGCTTGTTGACCCATTCACAACCCATCTTTTCTGGCCGAGACCGATACCAAAATGCAGATTCCTCTTACAACTTCGTATTATTTGACTATAAATATTTTGCAACAACGAAAAAATCATTACTCTATTCACATAACACACACGACTCCCTCCCCCCCCCTTCTTTTAAATATTGCAAAGGATTGGCCTTGCTGCACTGCACTACGAAAGGTGCCTTAACCCTCAGTCTCTGGTGCAGAACAAGTCACTTTGAAATTTAAAAAATAAAATGCCAGGTAGCACAGTAACAGGGAAAGCTGGAAGAGTGGCATTTCTAGAAACTGTTGTACACACTCTTGGGGCTACTAATGCTAGTATGCTTGCAAGACGCCCACAACGCCATAGATCACAATTTTTTTGTCAATACAGGAAGCACCCACTATAATATTATTAAAGCAGCACTGACATGAAATTTCAAAATCGAGATGTACCCTTCGATTGCTTGGTGTGCTTAGGACCTCTTGACCAAATTTGAATCGCGTCCGCCGCATGGAAGTTATTTTATTTCGATGGCAAACAGCGTATGAGAGCTTAATAAAAAATGGAGTGCCCCTGTGACATCGACACTAGTGTTACGTGTTCAGTGTGATGTACTCCATGCATACCATCATGAGTAACGATGTGCTAATAGCGATGACATCCAAGATCCGAGTGTTCTTATCCTGCAAATGCACTCACTCGCCATGTCTGATTTTCGTCGCACTGCTTTGAACGATTTCGCGAGATTACCAGGATGCAAACCGCCCATAATACAGTTGACTCCTAATAAACGAAACTCTTTTAAATGAAATTACTGCTTAAATGGAACAACTGCCCATAATATATTTGGTTTCGTACTTGAATATTATTGAAACTCCTCTTAAAGAAAACATTTTCCTGGTCCCTTCAGGTTTCGTTTAAAAGGAGTCTACTGTACTGGATCGACAAAAGAAAAGGGTATGATTTAACGCATGCTCGTCAGTCAGGGAATCGGGGAACCGTTGCGAGTTGCAGTCGTGTGGTTCAAAGCGCAAAAAAATCGCAATGAGAGTAACTTATCATTACGCATATGTTGCACGCCAACATGACCACAAGCTATCGAAGTGGAGTAGCGTATAGACAGATATCACTAACAAGTAACATGCAAGTATCGCTAATAATGAATTTTACTTCATCCGTAGACTTCTTTGCGTCCGCGTAATACCGGGTTAGTGCCGCCGCCGCCACCATGAGAGGCCGGATAGGTGGGGCCATCTGGAGGCACAAAGAACAACCTCGTAACAGCCAACGTATTCTATTTCTCCACTGGTGCACTTCTCCTATACAGTTATTTCATTGACCCCTTTGCGTAAACCTGAATGCTGTGCACACCACACACACCTATAAAACCAATTAAGGCGCACGAGCAAACGTGGCCGAAGCATGCATCCTCGGGCACCTCCTCATTGCTGCTTGGAACGGCGTCTACTTTGGAATCGCTGTTCTTCAAAAAGTCAATCAAAGCAAAAATGTAATGCAACATCACGAATCATCACGATTCCAAGCTCCGGACTGTCGTATTCAATCCTAGTCGACAATTTGTATGCCGACGATGGCAATGCAGGTGACAAGGCACGACTGAATGTGTGCGTATACCAGACGAAATGTGGCGTGGTCTGCAGGTGACCGCGAGGTAGCACCACTGATAGAGCTCCTAGTGCTAAAAACGGCATTTTGAATTGTGATATAAATCAATAAAGGTGATAGTTATTCATCCCCCAGCTGCATTATAGGTTGCAAATCGCTACTAGGGGGCCGATAGCTACTCGTTGAAACAAAATTATTAACACGAGTAAATTTGATGTCAGTGCTCCTATAATGATTCTGTGGAAAAGCAAGGTACCCACTACACACTGACAAAACATTATATGCACTTTGCTGATGCGGTAGCTGATGATGGTGAAGAGTTTTGGCTGAGTCCTTTGTAAGGGTTGGAAGCATTCAATAACCCGCTTGTCACAAAATTGGCATTGTGTAATGCCTGGTAACAGAATTCAGATTGTGTGACACCTGGTTGTTATTTTACTCTTCCACTATGCTATACTACACGTTATGCGGTTCTTTCTCCGCATAATGCCTGTATAGGCTTTTTTGTGAATAAAGTTTCACATAGAGGCACGACTCTGTGGTAGAACGCTGGGCTGCCAAAAAGAGGACCCAAGTTCGAACCCCATTCTGTTCTGGATATTTATCTTGTTTCATGTTTTCTTTTCTTATTTTGAATGATACAGGTTACAAACACAAGCAGCGGCAGTAGACAACTACGGCGCCAAAAAACGACACTTGTGGTGATTTCATAACAGCTTTCACTGTAAAAGAACAAAGAAAGTGTCTATGAAAAAAAATGCCTTCGCCTCCGTGAAAGGAATCGTAAAGGAATGGAATGCATTGCGTAACATCCACAACGACGTTTTGCACTTGAGAGCCCAGCGTTAAAAGAATAATGCTTTTTTTCTTACACCGTGTAGCTAATAGCACCGTTTGTCCCGCGTGGCAATTTTCTGACGCAAGAAATACAGTATGCGTTTCCAACTCTAGTAGCTAGCATGCACAGTTAGAAAGTACTATGAAGTGAACAAAACAAACGGCGCTCTCGGCTCGGCGTTTCACAGCGGCATCTCGAGCACACTTTTCCGTATGTTCTTGAGAGGCGCCCAGCCAGCGAACAGTCGAGAGAGAGGTGCGAGCGGATGAGAAAGTGGGTCGCAGAGAGGAGAGAGGGCGAACGGCAAGAGAAAAAGCGGCAAAGCACGGCACCTGTCACTGTACCTGATGGCCATAATGTCAACGTCTTAACACAAACGCTACACAAATGCTAGCAGCACACACACTACAAATGCGTTTCAAATGCACCGCATTGAGACGGTGGCAAGTAGCGTTCAAGTCAAGGAGGTGAAGGTTCTGGTTGCTGTGGGCGCGACGAAGCGCAACATGGTAGGAGCTCCGATTGCTAGGGGCGCGAGCACCCGCAGCTGTTGCTATACACCAAAACACAGTGAGCTCAGTGCTTGCTGCCATATTGAAAAGCGCGTGGCGCAATCTGTTGCAAGCGCGGCAAAGCAACAGCCTCAGCTGCCAAGCGAGCAGACGCTCTGGAAATCAAACGGGAAACTTCACAACTTGAGTCCGACTGTAAGCATATTTCGCACTGTTCCTTTGCTGGAATTTTGTGCTAATTTCGTGTGAAACATTGAGGCCTCGACAATTCGGAATGTCTGAAGCACGTGAATTGCAGACTGCGGAAGTAACTTCATCAGGTATGTATTATTCGACTTCTGAAAGAAACGCGAACAGCGGAAAGGGTTAACTGCGGCGTGCTTTGGCTGTGACAAGGCAGAATTTGTGCTGTAAGCCGGCGTCAACATAGCGCTAGAATCTGGCTCCAACTTACGCTCATGCACCGCATGTGTATCAAGTGCCAGTCCTGCCGGGCACCCGGAACACACACGCAATGCAAGAGTGCCAGCCAAAACGCGATTTTAAAATGCTACGGTGACGCCGGCTGAAACCACGTATAGATTCACCTAGTGACAGTCAAGGCATGTCGCAGTTCAAGCGAGTCGAAAACTATCATTTCCGCACTGTTCACGTCTCTTTGCATCGCGATAGTAGGCCTTACAGTTATACTTGACATGGGTGGTGCGTTCATCCACGCGTGAGTCGTAATACGTATATCCTATAATTAACATGCGGCCTGCGAAAGAGTACGGCGATAGTTTTGTGCCGCATACTACAGGCTTACTGCATGCAAGTCGCTGCTAAAAAAGTGGAACAGCTGGAGTTGCGTTTGAATAAACGCAACTAAGTATACCTAGTCATACACCTTACTGGGCTTGTAGTTTTTCCTGCCGATTGCGATTGTATCCTAAGGTGGTGGAGCTGAGCGTCTTTCGTTGTCAACGGAAATCTGTGCAATCCCAAAACACCGCACTGGCACGATTCCTGCGATGCGCTGTGAACTTCACAGGCAGTGCTCAGCAATCTATTCCTCTTGCGCTGATTATTCTTGCATCAGATGACAACGCAGCGATACCCATAAGACATTTTATAAGGAGGCACAGCGCGAACAGGCGGGTTTTCACTTTATAAACTCCCAGAGCCACTGCTTGCCATGCTAGCGAGGCGTGCCTTGGCAGTTGCAAACAAATTATGGCGTCTCTGGGAGCAAATATATACCGCGGAAGGCGCCTGTGTGCGAGATAGGCGTGCTCTCGTCTATAAGAGAGGGTAGTGGACAGATCCCGATGGACACCTGGCATAACCCGACTAAGAAATGCGTTTGCATTTTAAAAAAAGCTTTGGGTGTGCCAGTAGGGGTCTGCTAACATATAACAGCGTCCACTGCAGACATGCACTAACGCGCTCATTTTCCAAATCCTATGAATCGGAAAAACTGCTGCTATGTGAATTCCCTATGACACTCACAGCAGAACTGAAGTTCTTCTCGCTTTCAAAAAAAGTGGCAAACAAGCGCACTTTCATTGAATATTTTTTTTAACAGGGCTGTTATAACAATAGAAGCAAGATCGATCTTGCTGGAAACTGGTCAAGAAAAGGTCACATCTTCACGTGATACAACGTAGCGACCTTTGAAAACAATTTCTCAAGTGAATAGCTGGCATAAACTTCAGGCAATTATTTCCACTCAACACTGCTAGATTGTGAAGCTGACACCACAATTTGATATTTGAGTTGCAAAGGTTTTTTTTTATTACAAAGCTTGATGTTAATTACTAGGCTTGTGCAAATAGTGAATTTTCAGTTCGAAGTGAATTCGAAGCAAATAGTGATTTTGATCAAATAATTTTGAATCGAATTTGAATGGTATGTCATCATCATCATCAGCCTGACTATGTCCACTGCAGGACAAAGGCCTCTCCCATGTTCCGCCAGTCAACCCGGTCCTGTGCTTGCTGCTGTATGACATATAAAAAAAAACTCCCAAGCAATTCCCCGAGGGTGAACATGGTCAAGTGCGAATGCATGGGGTGATGCTATGAGGGAGAGTAAAGTTAAAATCCTTTGGCATTCGCCAGTGAGTTAACGTAAACTCCCCTGTGTAATCACATTGCGATTCCCAGGAATCATTAGACCCTCTCGGGAAATCTTGGCGAGTTTACGCGTATATGTGAGAGTAAATTCGCACTATAATGATGTTTATGTCCGCGGCCCGCTTCGCCCGCTTGCGCTCAGCATCACGGGCTTTTCTCGCCGCGCTGCCTTGTCTTCAACCGGCGCGCGGCATCTTCAACGACGCGTGCAATTCAGTACGAGCGGAGTCCCAAAAATTTGTTGCCCGCTGCAATTGCATTCTCTCTTCTCGTCCCGTCGAAATAGCTGGAAATTAAGCAGAGAGGGATGGCAAGGTGAAAGAAAATACGGCACATGCACCTCGTGACCTTGAGCACCTCTTTTTTTTTTTTTTCGAACACAGGGCTTTTCAGTGCGATCGCGCACGTACTCGAGGACAAGCGGCGGCTTCCCCCGGCGGCCCCGGTAACTACGAGCGTGATGCTCAAATCAGCCAATGGCTGTGACCAGAGTTGTATATTCCTTATTGGCTGTGATAAGCGATTTTTGAGCTTGTAGTGTCATTTGCCGAGGAAAAAAAGCAATTTCTAGCTTTGAAAATTATTGTGAATTACAGGCCGCGTGTTGCGCTGCAATATTTGCCTCGCCTGTTCTCGGTAGCCTCGACTACCAATCGGCAGCGTTTTCTGACCATGTTCAATAAGTGTTGCAGGGCCCCTTTAAATTTGAAGGAGGGCTTCGCGGCGAAGCGAATTTCCCCAGGATAGGTGCTTTCACGGCTTAGAACTCTTACACTGTAGTGAAATTATCTTTACAGGCAATGAAATGTGGACTAGTATACACCTATTCGTTCACTGCGAATACTTCAAAAATACTTGATAATTTAAATTCGAATCGGAGCGAATTCGAATACTCCATACATTTGAATATTCGAAGCATTTGAATATTTGCACAAGCCTATTAATTACAAATGGCAAGCACTTCTCTCAGGCTCATCAGCCAAGAACATTTTATCAACAACACTCGCACACTGGTTTGCGAAAAGGTTAGTCAAAAATCACTATGTTGCCAAAATGGGCACATTTCAAACTGATTCTGATAGTTCAATGGCTGGACTAACTACTAGGAAGTGCTGGATGCATGAGAAACAAATCTAACATATCAACATCGACCATTCAAAGCATTGATCAGCAGTGGTTGATATGATTAGGCATGGTAACAAAAGAGTTATAAAAGGAGCACGGCACAGCTAGGAATGCCACCACAGCCCATGCAAAAAAGAGAAGGTGTCTTCTGAAAGACTGCAGTTGTTCAAGTGAAGATGGTGCACCTGCAATTGTCTTTGGCAAGTATGACAATCGGATGTCAGGTTTGATAACTGGCATGAAATCAATTGGCCTAATGAATATACTAAAGTGACAAAAAGCGATGGATTCTTGTCAGCCCGAGTAAAAAAAAAAAATCTGCGTTTGTAAATTGGCTAAGTCGAGAACAGTAGCAACATGTCAGCATCAGTGCGCACTTCTTGCAGAACAAAGAAAAGAGCTCTCAGTTCTACTTTCCTCCTAAGAAAGATGTGGGAACTTTACCATATACTATATGAACATTGTGATGATAGCTGCCAGCATTAAAAAAATACAGCAAAACCTCACTAATTCAAATTTACTGGAATTTACTGGAACGCGGGTTTTCAAGTTAATGGAACATACAAAAAGGGGGATGCAAAAGACAGTAACCAGGACTGGTCATTTGCAGTGCGCACTAGTTATTGTCTTCAAGGGTTATATTTTTCAGCAATAGTATCTGGTCTTAGTTTCCCCGTGAACAAGAAGGAATGTTGGACCTGGCAGCTGCTACCGGGGGAAAAAATGTTGTCATAATCTACTGAAATGCACGCCTGCAAAAAAATAAGACATCTTCACTGCAATACAGTAGTGACATGGGGGCAGCATCACAAATTTCGACACAAATGTTTTAACTGGAAAACTTGATTCCTGAAGCTTTCAAACCGAGTTTTCTATGTAGGAGTTGCTGGCAAGAAGTCTGCCAGCAGTGCAATCGTGCAAATTGCTGGAGCAACTGGCAATCGGAGGTTCGCATACATTGCAAATTCCGCTAAACAGTCCTTTATCAATTTCTTTATATTGTGTGGAACCGGTTTATTCAGCCAGGCTCGAGCTAAATCACACTGGTGATGATATTTACAGATGATGAAGATGTACAGGTGATGATGATATCTAAAGAGAATGAAAAGTCATTCGCTTGTCGCGCTCACACTAATTCCCACGCACGGTGAAAGCGGCCGCCTGGTCGCTTGACAGTATTATGAAATGCGTCGCGCATAAGGCTCTAAACGAGATATGTTCGCTATCTCTGTTCCTCGGCAACGATAATTAGGATTAGCACTAAGAAGAGAAACGCGGTAATTGACAGGAGATGTCTGTTCGACCACCGTGTACGGCCCAATGAAGCGACTCATGAATTTGTCGCATAAGCCGGGGACGCGTAGTGGAGTCGCTAGAAGAACTTCCTCACCAGGGGAAAAACTCACAACACGGTGAGACAAGTCATAGCGAGATTTTCGAGTGTCTTGAGAGTGGCTGGTGTTAACACGGGCTTGGTGACGGCAGTGTGCGAGACGAGATAAAAATTCTTCAGAGAAAGGAGCCGTCGAGGCTGCAGGGGCTGAAAGGAAAGAGACATCCAGAGCGAAACTTGGTGAGCGACCATGAACGAGAAAAAATGGAGAAAAGCCGGTACTGCGTTTAGCAGCCGTATGTATTATAGGCGAATGTCACAAAGGGCAGAATTGCATCCCAGTTCGTGTGGTTGGGGTGAATGTACATGGCGATCATGTCCGATAGGGTCCGATGAAACCGTTCAGTCAATCCGTTGGTCTGTGGGTGGTAGCTAGAAGTGGTCTTGTGAACAGTGTTGGAGGCACGCAAAACTTGCTCGACAATGGAAGAGAGAAAGACTTTGCCACGATCACTCAGGGGAATGCGTGGAGCTCCACGACGCAAAAAGATGTGGAGAAGAAATAAATCAGCGACGTCAGTGGCAGTCCTAGATGGTATATAAGCTGTTTTTGCGTAGCGGGTAAGGTGGTCGACGGCCGTGACAATCCAGTGATTCCAAATGGATGATATAGGAAGAGGGCCATACAAGTAGATTCCAACGACTTCAAAAGACGAGGCGGGACAAGGAAGAGGTGCATTCAGCCAGCTGGAGCAGTTGTCGGTCGTTTTCGCCGTTGGCAATGGACACATGAGGCAACGTACTTAGCGACGGCTGAAGAGAGGCCAGGCCAAAAACAACGACTTCGTATTTTGTCGTAAGTCTTGTGATAGCCTAGATGAGCGGTGGTTGGATCATCATGAAAGGCTTCCAGAACTTCACGTTGCAGAGAACGTGGGATGACCGGTACATACTTGTTGCCATCGATGTGGTAAATGTAGTGGTATAAAGCACCACCGACAAGCTTAAATTGTTTAAGTTGTCGACAGAGTCTGGCGTTTGGAGGAGTAGTAGAGCCGGTCAAGCGGTCACCAATGGTGCGGCAGTATGGGTCGACGTGTTGTTGTTAAACAAGGACGGATAGGGTGGCAGGTGATGAACTTAGCGCTGCGATTGGAGAGGTGCTGTCGTTTTGAAGTATCGATGGTGAGTGGCTTCCGCTGGGCAAAGGACAGCGCGATAGAGCATCAGCATCTTGATCTGTAGGCAACATCGAAATCATACTCCTGCAAGCGAAGTGCCCAGCGACCGAGGCGACCCGATAAGTTTTTCAGCGATGAAAGCCAGCATAGGGCGTTAAGGTCGGTAACGACGGTAAAATGATGGCCGTGAAGATATGGTCGGAATCTTTGCACTGCCCAAACAACAGCAAGGCACTCCTGCTCAATGATAATGTAGTTATTTTCTGGAGCGGTAAGAGCGCGGCTTGCATAAGCAATGACGTGTTCGCGTGAGTTTTCGTCACGCTGCAAGAGTACCGCACCTAGACCATGACTACTTGCGTCGGTGTGAAGGATGGTGGGTGCAATAGAATCGAAGTGGCACAGTACCGGATCCAACGTGAGGGCTTGCTTCAATGCCGTGAAAGCACTTTCGCAGTCTTCGGACCAAATGAAGGGGACGTTCCTTGCGAGGAGTTAATGGAGCGGAGACGCAAGTTCTGCGAAGCCACGTATGAAGCGCCGGAAGTAAGAAGATAACCCAAGAAAGCTGCGCAGGTCTTTTTGACGTAGTGGACGAGGAAAATCGAGGACGGCGGCAAGCTTCTCGGGGTCGGGCCGAATTCCTTCTTTGCTGACAAGGTGGCAGAGAACCTTGTCTGTCTTGCTAGCAAAGGTACATTTCTTGGTGTTAAGCTGTAGACCGGCTTTTGCAAGGCATTTGAGGACTTCGTCAAGACGTTGTAGATGCTGCGAGAACGTGGATGAAAACACTACTATGTCATCAAGATAGCACAGACACGTTTTCCATTTCAAACCATGCAATACGCCGTCTGTCATGCGTTCGAAGGTGGCGGGCGCATTACAGAGTCCAAAGGCATCACATTAAACTCGTACAACCCATGTGGCGTTGAAAAGGCTGTCTTCTCTTTATCAGGCTCCGACCTTGGTATCTGCCAGTAGCCTGACCTAAGGTCGAGGCTAGAAAAATACTCTGCGCCCTGTAATGAATCCAGTGGATCGTCGATCCGAGGGAGAGGATGAACATCCTTGCGTGTTATTTTGTTTAGTGCACGGTAATCGACGCAGAAATGCACTGTCCTGTCTTTCTTTTGAACGAGAACAACTGGGGATAACCAGGGACACGAGGAAGGACGTATGATGTTGCGTCGTAGCATGTCTGAGACGTTTTCCTCAATGATCTTGCGTTCTGCCTGAGACACGTGATATGGACGCCGATGTACAATACGAGAGCCGTCAGTCTGGATGCTGTGAGTAGAGGTGGTAGTCATGCTGAGGGCGGGCGAGTTCACATCAAATAGAGAACGGTGTCTATTCAACAGGGCAAGCAAATCTTCAGGTTGATCAGGTGTTAAGTCAGTGCTTATGGTTGCCGACACAGGTGTGGAAGAGGCATTGAATGGCAGTAATTGTGACTTTGGGACATCGTTGTGGTTGTTGTTCAGAAGAGTAACAATCGCAACAGGCTCACTGTCGACCGCCCAAAATACTGTTGAGCCACAGGGGAGCACTACACAATCGGGTGTTTGATTTATGGCGGTTAGGTAGGTAGACCATCGAAGAAGTGAATAAGCCCTGGTGCGATTACAATGCCCCTACGTAGTGTATGGCCGTAAGGGAGAATTAGTACGTCACTATCCACAATGTCGGTGCAATTAACACTTATAATTTCTTCGATGTATGGCCGAAGCACATAATCTGACGTGGTGACAAGGCGGATGCGTCCATCGTGTTCAAGTGGAGAAGAGTCAGTGGCATTTAGATGCAGGAGGCGCTGATGACAAGATATGAAAGCGGATGCAGAAGACAAGAAATCCCACCCCAGAATGAGAGCGTGGGTGCACTCATGAAATACCGCGAAAACGATGTGATGACGAATGCCTTCGATGCAGACACGAACGGTACACTGTGCAAGTGGACGAATGAGAGCGTTGGTCGCCGCACGGAGAGATGGGCCACCATAAGGTGTGGTGACTTTTCGAAGGCGGGAACAAAAATTAGCACGAATAATCGAAACGGCAGCGCCAGTGTCTACAAGAGCCTCAACGCGTACACCTTCTACAAACACTACTATCAAATTCGATGGCCGCTCTGGAAGAATTGTTAGCTGTCCGGTGGATGCAGTTTCCCCTCCTAAAACTGCATTGGGGAGTTTTCTTCGTGGGCGTTCGTGGAATGGGAGGCGGGCCGCAGAGGCGACACTGAACGGCGACCTCGCGAAGGCGACCTGTGGCGAGACGTACGGGAATTCCCAGGCATATCAGTATGGTAGGTAGGTACGGTGAACGGTCATAGGACGATCGGGAGGGTGGTCATAGGTAGTTCATGGTCGGACGGAAGCTTTGATGTTCTTCAGGAGCGTAGCCGCGTTGCTCGTCTTGTTGGCGCCTTCGACAAAACCGAGCGATATGTCCTCGATAGCCGCAGTAGTAACAGATTGGTCGAGGTGGGCGCTGAGGTGCGTAGTAAGGCGATGCACGCATTGGTGGTGACAACGAAGCCACAGGCGTATGGTCTGCTGGTGTAGGCACAGAAACGGTGAGTTCAACAGACAGCGCAGCAACTTCGGGGTTCGTGCGCGTCTGGCGCACGCAGGGACCGTTGGAACATGTCGGACGCGATCTCTTGTTTAATCAGGTCTCGCGAGCTATATTTTTCAGAAGGGAGAGTAACTTCCGCAGCGCAGGAAGAGCAGCGCCCGTGAAGCTCTTTATGAACGATGTCGCGAATAAGCGCACGCAAGTCAAGGGGTGCAGGCAAACGAATGTCGGTAGCATCGTAGCAGAGGCGAAGAGACTGAAGCTCGTCAAGTCGCTGACAGATGGTTATCACATCCTGGGTGGTGGCAGGATTTTGCATGGCGAGGGCGTTAAAGGCGACGGTGTTAATGCCTTTAGTATTGTGCCGTATTTGGTCGTTCTGTGACATGCCGGTGTTAATGCGCTTGCATAGTGCAAAGACATCCTCAATATAGGAGGTGTAAGATTCACCCGGCAGCTGCGTGCATTCACCGAGATTTTTCTTTGCTGCCTCAGTCCGAACTGTAGGGGCACCAAATATTTGACGAATTTGCTGCTCGAAAGTGTCCCAGTCGGGAAGATCCGGGTGGTAGTTCTAGAACCACGTTTTCGCAACATCGGACAAGTAAAATGGGATGCTCCGCAACTTCTGTGGATTGTCCCACCTGTTCAAATCGCTGACGAGGTCGTTGTTCTTGATCTAGTCTTTGACATCATCGCCTCGGAGACCGGAAAACACAGGTGGATCACGCAGGCGAATGTTGTTGGGCGGAGCGGGTTGTGGTGGCTGCAGTGGGACGGCGACGCTGGATGGGCCAGGGTTTTCTTGGGCTGCCATGGCTGGGGTTTGTATGCGACAACCCGAGCGGAGCTCCAGCGAGAACGGGCGAGAAGACTTGAGGGAACGAAAAGCACCGTCCACCACTTGAGAGGAACTGGTTCATTCAGCCAGGCTCGAGCTAAATCACACTGGTGATAATATTTACAGATGATGAAGATGTACAGGTGATGATATCTAAAGAGAATGAAGAGTCATTCGCTTGTCTGCTCACAATATTCCTAGACAGAATAGGTAAGTCATGACGCCCTTACGTTGTGAGAAGCATGCGACATGAGTGAAGCACGTCTTGTTTTCCGCAGGTGCATATTTCAGCTGACTATTAGATTTGTTCTTTTTTTCTTCTTTTTTTCTTGGTGCTGAAAGTAGCAAGTCTAGAAAGCTTCAATTACAACTCATTAGTGTCACTACACTGCATTGCATTATGGGCTCTTAAGAGTGGTCGTTTCCGTGAATTCGCGGTGAGTTCAAGATCGGGTATTAGCACAAAATCAACAAATTTTTCGAATCCTCTGCACTGGTGCTGACACCGCCACTTCAAATTATCCACTAAGACTTACATTGCAATATAGAGGATTACGATAATAGTTCAAATTAAGCAGGATTCTGAAGCAACTGAGTGTGAACTAATGAGGTTTTACTGTATTAGTATTGCAAAGTTTTAACAGAAGATTACGTCCCTTTTTTGAACAAAGAATATGATAATATTGCACGTCATACAAGAAACAACATTTCAATGAGTTCCCTCATTGTAACGACACCTGAGGCCTGATACCCCCCCTGTAAATGGTATTGTCTGAAACAGCCGCTGTTGATTAGAGCTGATCCCAGTAATGATTAATATGTGTGGTTTAACGTCCCAAAACCACCATATGATTATGAGAGACGCCGTAGTGGAGGGCTCCAAAATTTCGACCACCTGGGGTTCTTTCACATGCACCCCAATCTGAGCACACGGGCCTACAACATTTCCGCCTCCATCGGAAATGCAGCCGCCGCAGCCGGAATTTGAACCCGCGACCTGCGGGTCAGTAGCCGAGTACCTTAGCCACTAGACCACCACGGCGGGGCTGATCCCAGTAATGAATGCACCAGCATGCCATAATACAAAAACAATGAGTAGGAACACTGCAAATGTTCCGTAAAAGTAACCCACTAGATTAAAAGCAAATTTAGCATTTTTATTTAGTACATATGTACTTAAGTATTGTCAGAAGGATACTTGGGCTGATTAGATCCGCTTTTCATTAGTAGACTGTGACGATAGAGAAAAGCATATGTTTTTATAACCAAGAGGCCGCAAAGATCAGACATTGAATTCTTTACAGTGAGGTCATTATAACGAGATAGAACATACCATTCCCAAGGGTCATCATCACGACTTATGCTGTCACGGTTGTTGTTGTTGTCATTGTTGCACTCGGCATCCTCTTTGGACAAGCAGCACAGGTATCGCCGGCTTTGCACAGAAGGTGCCTCCATGGGAATAGCAATCCAGGCCTGAAATACCAACTGTAAGGTGCAGGCATGATTACACAACATCTACACGCATTTGTTTAAATTCAGGTGAAATTGAATACAACGGTCAACTTACAAAAGGAACATGATCAGCCCGGTGGATGCTTGCCATGCAAAGAAGAAGTAAAGTAGCACAAGAAAAAAAGCACAAAGAGTATGCATACACCACATATATATAGAGTCAAGCAGTAAGCAGATACAAGATGTCCATGATTTCATAAACTACTGTTCGACAAAGACCCCATGCACACAACTAAGGTACAAAAACAAACCTGTTCTTATGAAGCACCGCTAGAGAGCTCACTACAGCCTCATAAAAAGACCCTTTATAAGACGGAACAGGCAGGCAAGTAAATAGCACACATTCCATGGCTGTGATTGTGAACAGAGGAAAAGCCTTGGTGATGCATGCAAGGCAATGGGTGGCTCAAACAATGAACTGCTTCCCAGATGAAGCACATCGGAGCTCCGGAAAGCCACACCGGTTTAGTAAAAGATGAAGTGCTATGACAGACAACACAAAAGAATGCAAACAAAAAAGTTACTGTTAATGCCCCCAGTAAAGAGTGAGCCTTCATTGATTTGAGCCTGTCGTAGAATTGAGCCTTTCGTAGAAATTCATCGTAGAACATATCAAGATACAATATACTGCACGAGCTAGTCGTTGTCCGGTACCATCATAGTCATCATCTTTATCGTGATCAGCATCACAGTCACGGCGTACATGGTGTACCTTGCATGTGCTTCGCCGTAATGGCGGAGGGAGAATGTGTGGTCTGGAACACAGTTGTTCTTCAATGTCATCAGCCTCACTGTCATCCTCATTGTCGGTGGAAGCTACGACGTACAATGCCAACGAACAAGCCACGACCTTAACGAAGCCCCTAGAAAAGTCTACTATGTACATAGAAAAGCCATTGTACTATTTTCAACCTCATCTCCTCCCCCCAACTAATGAGCATCTCTACTTGCACAAAAAATCTAATCAGATTGAATTCCTATCTTGGTTTCTGACTGACAAGACTGCCAATTATCTTAAAGAATATCTGTCACCACTAGCAACTATAGACTGGCATCACATGCAAAACTACATACTCGTACATGACGACCGATACATATAAAGGCCAACTCCGGTGATTTTTTGACCGTGTCAAGATAATGGTGCTTTCATGTTTCTGAGACACTCTTGTCACACGCCCGATATCTGAAATTCTCAACAAATTCGAAAATAATTTTTAATTCCTGAAAGACTGTAATACCGAAACTGAAACCCAACCGAGTGCTCTTCTATGTGTGACGTAATCATTGAACCTGCCTGATTGCGCATAATACCTGCCAGATGGCATTAAATGTCCACGCCGTCCGCCACGATCGGCTAAAACACTTACTTTGTTATAGTGAATATACGACGAATCGTGTATGGCTCACAATGCAACACCACTTGCCACCTATTGAAAGCCCACCAACATGGAAAAAAAAATCGCACACTCAAAGAAGGAAGTGCCGGCCAAACCCACAAAATCTGTAGCAGACAAGCAGACGACGCTGCAGTGGCACATCAGTTCCGTCACTTCCACCAGGCAAAACTCAATGTCACACGCACAATGCTGATATTAATTCTGGCAAGCAAAGTGAGCGTTTCGAGGCAAGCTATAAAATTCATTTGAAAAGAATCTGCGAAACTCTCAAGCTTGCAATTCGGCATGAATGGTGCCCATGCAAATGAACGTACCAAGTAAATTTCATTGAGATCCATTCACCTCTAGAAATCGCTGGCGTTGGCCTTAAGAGCTCCTCTCCTAGAAGCTTCAGTGATCACCACAAGAACGTCATATGACTCTACACTTACCCTAGCAATACTGTCCGTTACTTCTCATTATTATTGCGTCTAACAAAGAAAAACAAGCTTTTCAATTTACACTTTCCTAGGAACAGCTCTGATCACACATGCAGTAACCTGAATACCGTTGATGAAAATTTCACTCGGGTTTTCGATATACAGTGAAATCTCGGTATAACGACCTCCAGGGGACCACAAAATTTGTTTGTTATTTTGAAAGGTCGTTATAGTGAAAGCTCGAAAATCAACCATAAATGCCTATTTTTCACCGACCAAAACAACTTACCTTTACAACAGTGGGTCCTTCAACTCGTTTTTTACGAGAAAAAAAAACAAATGCACAAGTACACACCAAAAAAATGCACGTTTACTTTAAAGAAGCCTTTTTTTTTTTTGACGCGAGCCGCACAAACTTTATAGCGCGAAGGCCTCCAGCCCATCAACATTCCTGTAGTGCGATTCGATTCTTTGGTAACAACAGCCTGCTCTTTGCCTTCCAGTTGCCGAAGAATATCCATCTTCTAGCTTAGTGAAAACTGCTTCCGCTTCTGCGTCGCAAGCAGAGACGAACTGATTAGTAGTATCACCGCAGTGCGAACGACGACTTGCTTTGTGGTCATGATAAGTAACCACCAAAAAGAGCTGAACACGACTGAAAAAACAAGGCCTCCAAAGAAAAACTCGAAGCATGACGACTGTCATCGCTTTTTTCGAAAAAAAGAAAGTGCTAAAAAAGAAAATTCCTCACGTTTCGTTTTTCGCTCTCTCGCTGTCTCAGGTTTTCCGCGTCCATGCTTGCTGTTCCGCAACTCCCACTCTGCCTCGCTGACCCTGCCCTCGCCTCTGCGTTCTCTTGTAAACCTGCAGCGTCGGCGTTTCAACAAAAAGAAAGAAAAGAAAGTCGCCCTTTGTTTCTTTTTTTTCACACTGTCGCGCGTCTTTCGAGAAGAAGGCGTCCGTTCGCTTTGTCGTCTGCTTGCGTACAGCTCCGGTGGTCGCGACGGATTTTAGAACATAAGTTCGTAGTACTGAGGCATTCTTAATATAATGTGGAACCAAATTAGCGCTCGTTATTCTGAAAAGTTCAGTATTCTGAAGTACGTAGTAGTGAAATTATTTTACATTGAAAATTCAAGCAGTCGGCGCGGGCGTTTTTAAAAGTTCTTTAATCTGAAAAGTTCGTTAATGTGGAGTTCGTTCTACCGAGATTTCACTATATATTGCCACGGGCATGGAACGAGATTGGGCCATGCCAATGCGTGAATGTGCCACTGTGAGAAAGAAGAGTAAACGGTAAGCTCGTGTTTCTGGTGACCGGTTTGGCCTTTGTCTGCACGAGGAACAAACTAAGTCTACTGTACCAAGCGACACAAATTTCCAGTACCTTGGGCATCCGTGGAATAGCTCATGATGCAGCACAAGACAATTGAAAGTTATGGTAACAAAATTGCGATGCACAATACGGTCATTAAATTTTTACTTACACAGGCCTGGATTCGTTCATTCCCCCCAATGAATCTTTCGTAATGAAGCAGAAATAATCGAGCACTTCTTCATGGAGTGTTAAGATATCAGAGCCTAAAGCAAAGATTTCTAAAACCACCTTTTCAAAAAAGAGGCCTTGAGCTTTCGACATCGGCATTGCTGTACTTTGAGCTTTCTACATCGGCATATCTCGAGAACTCTGCGCACTTTGTTCGAAAAATATGAAGCCACTATGGCAACTGACAGAGTTTTGCACCCAGCTGCAGAGATACCTTCCATAACAACGACCAGAAGGAGTAAGCAGAGCGTCTGCTCAATTCTCGAAATCAGCGCCTGAACGAGAACGTTGCTATGTTCGTTGAGGATATGTCGCGGCTCTTCAGGTGAGCTGTCTCCTCAATGACGGAAGAGAGGAAGGTGCACCTACTGATGCAGGGAGTGAAAGAGCAGTCCTTCGCAGCACTAATGTGCAACCCTTCCAGCACTGTGGCGGATTCCCACCACAAAGCCACGACGATGGACCAAATGATAAGGCAGTGTTCATCGCAGTATGAGCGTCCTGGCAGTCTTTCAACTGTGCCATTGCCCCCGGCAACACCCGGCGTCACAACCATAAGAGACCTCGCAGAGCTTCTGCGCAGTATTGTGCGCGAGAAGCTGCTGAAGCTGCATGCGGTGTCTCCTCAGCCCCATGTTGCTGCTCTAACAGATGTCGTCCGTGAGGAGGTCCGGCAGATGGTCCAACCCATGACAACTACGCGTCCAGCCGAGATCTAACCCTAGCATAACCCCACGTGCAGCTGAAGCTCCGCTTTTAACATACATGGAAGCGTTACATACTGCTGCACAGGCTGTCGGCTATCTGTGCCGTCCGTCCACCCTGCAGACGGCGCTGTTCTACTCGGGCTCACATACGTACGGCAACCCACCACTTATACAGAAATCCAGTGTGTGGCGTGCTCCCAACAACCAGCCTCTCTGTTATCACTGTGGTGAACCAGGTCACATCTACCGTGAGTGTGCATAAAGGCACTTGGGCCTTCCTTGCTTTTGTCTAGATGCTCGTTGACCCAGAGACGGTGAGCGGCCCTATGCTATCGCCGAGTACTTGGCATGCCAGCAGTCCCTAACCCTTCTGTGTAGCCAATCCCACTCACCGTCGCCATGGCGCTCCACGTCACCCTCCACATCACAATCAATCTTTGCGGACATCCTTGCAGGATAATCGCCTAGGTCCACGAGCCCGCGCCAGGGAAACTAAGAACAGCTGGGGGTGAGGCCGCTGTTGATTGACCGTTAAAATACCCTCCGCCGAACTGCCTGCCGACATCCGACGACCTCCCTTGGCCGACGTATGCCATCAACGTCAACTGTGTATCAGCTTGCATCAGGTCACCTACTGACACCACTGGGAAGATGTACTGCATGGCTCCAAACATGTGAGTCAACGTACATTGCCTCATTCGTCATGTTGCGCGAGTGCTCACAAAACTTTATTCTCCCAATGGATTTCCTACACGACCATGGAGCGGTTATTAACTTTTGCGACCTGCTCATAACGCTTTCTGATGACCATACGCCCACACAAAAAGATACCACTGCACAGACCACAACACTTAGAATTGCTGACAACACCATCACACTTACGCCGTAAGTCAGTATGTTGCTAACTGTGGAGAGTGACTGCGATAACAAGAGTAGTGATATTTTTGAAACTAATCTCTCGGTGCTCCTGGCTAGGCAATATATGTGTCGCGCGCAGTATCGTCCAACTGAAATGTCGGAGGGCTCAGCTTTTTATCACGAATTTCAGCGGAGTACCAATACTTGGCAAAGCGAACAGCAATCGCGAACTTCGAAGCCATTGATGACGAAGCATGTTTTAATATCGCTCGAATTGCCACCGCCGCCGAATGTGACACTGCATTGGCCAGTACAGTTGGCGTGAATTGCCAGCTATCCTCTGCGCAGCAGGAGCAGATACGAATGATTTTACGCACGGATAGTGACTGTTTTCCGACCACTTCATAAATCAAGCACACACCAACAATGAAACACCGCATTAAAACAGACCTTACCAAACGACCAGTAGGACAGCATGCCTACCGCATGTCGCAAAACAAACAAGAGGTGATACGTTCTCAGGTGATGAAAATGTTCGACAACATCATCCGACCCTCGAACAGTCCATGGGCCTCGCCCGTCGTACTTCTTAAAAAGAAAGACAGCACTCTTCGATTTTGCGTGGGTTACCCGAAACTCAACAAAGTGACCGAAAAAAAAAAGTCTACCCTCTGCCACGCATAGATGACTCACTGGATCAACTTCTACATGCCCGATATTTTTCATCAATGAGTTAGCGAAGTGGCTACTGGCAGATCGAGGTCGATGAACAAGACAGAGAGGAAACAGCATTCATAACTCCCGATGGCCTCTACGAGTTTGAAGTACTACTGTTTGGATTGTGCTCTACCCCAGCAACATTCCAAAGAATGATGGACACCGTGCTGTCAGGTCTAAAGGGCGAATCATGACTTGTCTATTTAGATGACATCGTTTTTTCCCACACATTTTAGCAATATTTACAGCGACTTCAGTCCTTCTTCCTCGCTATTTCATCCACAAGCATATCACTGAAACTGCAGAAGTACCATTTCAGCTTCGAGGAACTGCTACCTTGTCAGTCCCAATGGCATTCAGCCAGACCAGGAAAGACAATGATTATTGCATATTTCCCCCCTTTGAACAAACGGGATTTTTGGGTCTCTGCGCATCTTACGTGCGCTTTGTGCAGAACTTCACCGACATCGCCGAACCCCTTACCAGCTTAACGAAGAAGGATACTCCTTTTGTATGGCGTCCAGAGCAAAAAGCCGCTTTTACCGAGCTCCGGCAGCGCCTTCAGACCGAGTTCAGACCGAGCCCTTACAAGGGCACTTTGATGAAGATGCCACTACCGAACTGCACATTGACGCAAGTCTTATAGGTCTTAGTGCAGTGCTCTTCCAGTGGCAAGACGGCACAGAGCGTTCCATTGCTTATGCTAGTCGCATTATCTCGTTTGCAGAACCTAACTACTCGACCACGGGGAAGGAATGCCTTGCTGTTATTTGGCCGATCATAAAGTTCTGACCGTATCTGTATGGCCGTCCGTTCGGAGTCGTTACAGACCATCATGCCGTCTGTTGGCAGGCTGATCACAAGGATTCTTCAGGGTGCCTCACGAGATGGAGCTTGCGCCTTCAAGAATTTGAGTCTGGCCACGATCATACTGATAATGATTGCCTTTCGTGCACTCCACTTGCAATGATATCAAGCAATGATGATACTATTGGCCGTTTCCTTTGCGCAGTCAGTGAATCTGACTTGGCCCAACAGCAGCGGAATTATTCAGAGCTTGAACAACTTATCAAATACCTTGAAGGCCACCACGAGGGATTCACGCGTTCGGCGTCATTTTGTCTCCGCAACGACATCCTCTACAAAAAGAACTTCGAACCTTATGCGACCGAACACCTGCTCGTCATTCCGTCAGTGCTACATGCCGACTTTTTATCTGCCTGCCTCGACGAGTCTTCCTCCAACCACTTGGGATTCGCATGTACCCTTGCCCAGATTCGCAGTTACTACTACTGGCCAAAGCTCACCCAGGATGTCAAGCATTACGTTAAAACATGTGACCGTCGCCAGTGACATAAATCCCCACATTTGTGCATAGCTGGTTTACTGAAGACTGTCGCACCACCATCACCACTGTTTGAACAAATTGGCATGGGCTTACTTGGGCCTTTTCCAAAGTCACATGACCGTTGGATCGCAGTCGCTACTGACTGTTTGACGAGGTACTGCGAAGCGAGAGCCTTACAATGAGGCACCGCCAACAAGATTGTATATTTTGTCATGAACAACATCGTCCTCTGCCAAGGAGCACCAACAATTGTCATCACTGACCGTGGGACAGCCTTTACAACCCAACTTATGCAAGACATCAAGAGGCTCATGAGAGTAATCGCACCCTCGCATAAAGACGCATGATGAAGCAGTGTCGGACGGTCCGGGTGTAGTGTGGCTTTATTCTCCATACATGAACAATCTCCGCCTGTAGGCGAGATCGCCAAGCTGAGTCTTCAAGCAGGACTTCGTAGTCTACATCATTGAGGCGCAGTAGTACTCTATAAGAACCGAAAAAGCGTTCAAGTAGCTTTTATGAGCGGCCCCTTTGGCGAATGGGAATCCACAGCCACACCTGATCACCGGGCTGGTAAATAACATGAGGATAACGAGAATTGTACCTTTGCGAGTGAATGCATTGTCATTTTTAGATCCGCTTGAGTGCAACCTTGCGGACCACGTCGGCGAGCCAGATAAGTCGTTCGTACCAGTACTAATGTTTGCCATGTCAGGTAAAAGCACGGCATCCAGCATCGTAATTGCTTCTCGGCCATGAGGCAACTGGAAAGGAGAGAACCCTGTAGTCTCTTGAATCGGGAGGGTATTTTTTTCTTTTTTGAAAGGGGGTAATGCCACGAACATGCAACGAGATTGGGCCATGCGAATGCGTGTATGTGCCATAGTGAGAAAGAAGAGTAGACGATGAGCTCTTGTTTCCGGTGACCAGTTCGGCTCAACGTCCAGTGCTCCTGCTGACAGAAGTTCTGCTATGCATCACGTGACCATATATATTGTAAGGCAACGTTTTTGCTGCAAGACACTTCTTTTACTAGCCGAGCCTCTGCCCCACAACACAGGTCAGACTGATGATGATGAGTATGTACATATGACAAGATGACGCGCATGAATAATACTCACACTTATTTCCCCCCCAACGCTTGAGCAGCCAGCCTGGACGCGTCTTAGCCGAAAACGGAACGTCGAACGAATGGCTTCAGACGCGATACGTGGACAATCTCCGAACCACAACAGCGACGAACCGAAGAAAGGTCGCTGGGAGTGACACGGTAGTTCACTGGTGACGTTTGTTCGTTGATTGTATAGTGTCCAATGAAGCGTGACTGAAATTTATCGCACAATCCTGGAGTACGAATGGGCGTCCAAAGCAACACTTCATCCCCCGGACTGAAGGAGACGTCGCGATGAGAGCCGTCGTAGCGTTGCTTGCGATCTTGCTGATTGGCTTCTGTATTAAGGCGAACCCATTGCCGACATTTTTCGAGCCTTGTGATGAACTGCTCTGATACGGTTGCCGAGGAGTCAGTTGGAACATTTAGAAAAGAGACGTCGATGGTGAATGTCGGTGTACGGCCGTACACGAGGTAGAAAGGCGAGTAGCCAGTAGTTCTTTGGCAGCGGTGTTATGGGCAAACGTCACAAAAGGCGAAATTGTATCCCAGTTGTCGTGGTTTGGTGCGATGTACATTGATAGCATGTCTATTAGTGTCCGATGAAATCTCTCTGTCAGCCCATTAGTTTGGGGGTGGTAGGCTGACGTCGTCTTATGTACTGTTCCACAGGTTGTGAGCAGGGTTTCGATTATGATGGACAGGAACGTCTTGCCGCGATCACTCAGGAGGACGCGAGGTGCGCCGTGACGCAATACAATGGCGTTGAGAAAGAAGTCTGCGACGTCTGAAGCAGAACTTGTGCGTAGTGCAGCAGTGTCTGCGTACCGTGTCAGGTGATCGACAGCAGTCACAATCCAACGATTACCTGCTGGCGTGATGGGGAGAGGTCCTAGTAGGTCTATGCCAACGATGGCGAAAGGTGTCTCGGGACACAGGATGGGCTGGAGAAGGCCAACAGGAGACGAAGTTGGTCGCTTCCGCCGTTGACACAGATGGCAAGATGCAACGTACTTGGCCACAAAAGTAGAGATGCCAGGCCAAAAGAAACGTTTCCTGATGCGGCTTTGTGTTTTGTGAAATCCCAAGTGGCCTGCACATGGGTCGTCGTGAAAGGCTTCGAGGACTTGGTGACGTAGAGAACGCGGAAGTACTGGAACCCAGCGGTGTCTATCAGTAGTGTAAACGTAACGATGGAGCACATTGTTATCGAGCTTAAATTGGCGTAGTTGTCGGCGCAATCTAGCATTAGAAGTAGGTGATATACCATTTATGCGTTGAATAATGCGATTGCAATACGGATCATCACGCTGGTGTGTGGCGAACTCGGTGTAGCGATTTGAAGCTGGCGTGTCGATAACCACAAGTTCTGATAATGTGAGGGGTGACGCAGTGTTTTGCCCACCAGTCGAGCAATCACCTGACGTACTAGATGGTGACAGTGGAAGGGGGCAGCGAGAGAGAGCATCTGCATCTCGGTGTCTTTTGCCAGACTTATAGATGACGTCAAAATCGTACTCTTGTAGGTGGAGCACCCAACGACCGAGGCGACCAGACAAGTTTTTCAGTGACAATAGCCAGCACAAGGCGTGATGGTCTGTAATTACTGTGAAGTGGCGTCCGTAAAGATATGGTCGAAATTTTTGTACGGCCCAGACGACAGCAAGGCACTCCTGCTCAGTTATGGAGTAGTTTTGTTCAGCAGCCGTAAGAGCACGACTAGCATGCGCAACAACTCTTTCCCGTGAAGTGGCATCCCGCTGTAGAAGAACTGCACCAATGCCTTGGCCACTCGCGTCGGTGTGGAGACATGTAGGTGCGTTCTCGTCGAAATGACACAGAACAGGGTCTGATGTTAAAGCATGCTTGAGGGCTTGAAAGGCACGCTCGCAGTCGTCGTTCCAAGCGAAAGTTGATCCGGATGTCAGCAGCTTATGCAGTGGCGACGCGATGGCAGCAAAATGGCTAATGAAGCGGCGGAAGTAGGACGCCAGGCCCAGGAAACTTCGTGTTTCTGATTTTCTGGCCGAGGGAAGCGTATCATGGCAGCAAGCTTGTCAGGATCCGGGCGAACGCCATCTTTGCTGACAAGGTGGCTCAACACCTTGATGTTTTTGTTGGCGAAGTGGCATTTCTTGGTGTTTAGCTGAAGTCCAGCATTAGAAATGCACGACAAAACTTCGTCTAAACGATCAAGATGCTGACGAAAAGAATAGGAGAAAATGACGATGTCATTTAGATAACAGAGACATGTTTTCCATTTTAGGCCGCGTAGAACTGTGTCAATCATGCGTTCAAACGTGGCAGGAGCATTACATAAACCGAATGGCATCACATTGAATTCATACAGCCCGTCTGGTGTTGCAAAGGCAGTTTTTTCGTTGTCCGCTTCGTGCATAGATATTTGCCAATAACCAGACCATAGATCGAGGCTGGAGAAAAATTGAGCGCCTTGCAGAGAGTCAAGTGCGTCGTCGACTCGTGGGATCGGGTACACGTCTTTGCGCGTGATCTTATTAAGTGCTCGATAATCGACGCAGAATCGCACCGAACCACCCTTCTTTCGGACTAGCACTACAGGTGATGACCACGGGCTGGACGAAGGCCGGATAACATCTCGTTTGAGCATATCAGCAACGTTGTTCTCGATTATTTTCCGCTCTGCGGATGACACTCGATATGGGTGGCGGCGTACAATTGTATTGCCTTTCAGTTTCGATTCGATGTACGGCGACGAAAGTGCGACCCGAAAGCTTGGAATTGACATCAAATGAAGCACTGTGTTTTTGAAGGATACCCAAAAGTTCTTGCTTTTGCGCTAACGTGAGACCGGGATTTATTGTGGCTGTTAAAGCAGCCGTTGTAGCATCGTCATCATTACTCGTATAGAAAGATGGCGTGTCTGCGTGAAGGGGCACCAAAGAAAGTGGTTCGGTATCTGTGAAGCAAACCACACTGGTGCCCTGGGGCAGTGCAACAGGCAAAGAAGTAGGGTTAACTGCCGTAACTAATGCTCTGCCATAACGAAAGCGCACCAGGCTAGGAGCGATGGTAAGCCCACCAGAGATGTAGCGTCCACACGGTGCCAGGAACACATCACCAGTACTGATCTTATCTGATGTCAGGGTCAGAATATGCTCATTACCTGGCGGAATAAAACAGTCATCAGCGGTGACGAAGCACTGGCTATGAGCATCTTTATCGGACGAAAGCGCAGTATCTGACATGCGAATGACCCTCTGACGGCAAAATATCACAGCTGAAGCTGACGACAGAAAGTCCCACCCTAAAATGAGCGCATTAGTACAGGATGACAGAACGAGGAACTGCATATGGTGAACGATGCCCTCAATAAAAACTCGTGCTGTGCAAACTCCAGAAGGCTGAACAAAAACCGCATTAGCACAGCGAAGGGGAGGGCCATCATACGGTGTCTTCACTTTGCGCAAACGGGAACACAAGTCCACACTAATAACTGACAGCGATGCACCTGTGTCCACCAAGGCTTCAGTCCATATACCCTCAACACACACTGAAAGTACATTTGAAGGGCGTTCCGGAGGAGTTCGATGCAGTCCGCCAAATGCAGCTTTTCCTCCTGAAGCTGCACTGTTTAGTTTTTCGGGCGATGATCAGACGCCGTGGTAGCCGGACGAAGTGGTGACGAGGAACGGCGCATAGGTGACGGGGAACGACGGTGCGAGGAGCGGAAGGTACTGGCTGCATCGAAGTGCTGCGGAGATGGTGAGCGGCGTTGGTACAGTTGGTATAGGTGGCGATGTTGCGGAGCAGGGGCAAACTCATCCCTCTCGTAGTAACCATAGCCCCGCCTTTCGTCTTGTTGACGTCGACGAAAAAACCGTGAGATGTGGCCACGTATTCCGCAATAATAGCAAATCGGTCGAGATGGACACCAGGCATGGAAAGAAGGAGGCGGTGCCCTTGGGGCGAGGACATTTAGGGAGGGCTGCGTAGTTGGCACGTACTGCGGTGATTGCTGAGAAGGTGACGCTGCAACCACCTGAGCGTATGTCGGCTTTGGAGTGGTATGCTAGCTCGGGACTTGCTCACACGTCATGGATGCCAGTTCCTCCCTGACGATGTTGCGGAGGCTGCCCGCAGAAAGTGTTATGCGGAGCTCACAAGATGACGAGGTGGCCTGGAGTTGCAGTTCCTCGAATCATGGACCGTATCAACGCACGGAGCTCATTGTCATGTGTTGGTCTGAGATCTCCTGTGTCAGGTTGTGAACGTATAAGTTGAAGGTCGTCGAGTCGCTGACACGTACTGATGATATTCGCGACTGTGGTGGGGTTCTTTGCCGCCAAAGCGTTAAATACGACGGCGCCTATGCCCTTGAGCATAGGCGCCGTCTCATAATGCTCACAATATATATATATTGTGGCAAAGCCTTCGAACACTGGGACGAGGCAGCTAAACTCGGTAACCTGTTTTTCTACTTCGCGGGTGTGGCCAGAATGTGGTACAACAACCACGCATCTGATTTCCCGACTTGGTCTGCTTTTAAGACCGCTGTCGTCGACGTGTTCGGCCGTCCTGCCGTGCGTAAACTGCAAGCCGAACAGCGTTTACGTGAACGAGCACAGCAGACCAGCGAGTCCTTCACAAGTTACATCGAGGACATCCTTGACTTGTGCAAGAAGGTCGACCTGAACATGTCAGAGGCTGACAAAATCACGCATGTTCTAAAAGGCATCGCCAACGATGCCTTCACCATGCTCCTGGCGAAGAACCTTCACACTGTGGCAGAAGTGATTACATTATGCCAAAGTTACGACGAGCTGCGGGTGCAGCGCTTGATGACCCGTCGACCGCCATCACGTGATGCTGGTCTCTCGGCTTTGTCAGCAGTTCCTGACCACACAACCTTGCTCGCCGAAATCAAGTCATTCGTGCGTGAGGAAGTTGCCCGCCAGGTCTCTTTACTGGCTTTTGCTCCACCGCAACATGCTCAGCAACCATCAAGCACACTTCTACCTCCGCTCCGCCGAGCCATTCAGCAGGAAATCACGGAGGTCGTTCCTGAATACCACCAGCCGCCTCCTGTATCTGCGCCACTCAGCTGCGTCCAAGTTGTAGCCAGGCCGCCCCACCGATTTCTGTGACTGGCCCCCTTGGTTACACCGAAACTATCACCAGGCCGCAGTCCTTCGGAGATAGTGTGCCGCCCACATATGCCGATGCAATCCATGTGCACCGAGCGCCGCCAACTATGCAGTCATATCAGCAGCCGCCTCGCCCATCGCGTTCTGCGACATGGATGCGACCAGCGAACCGATGGCGCACTTCTGACAATCGCCCCATCTGCTTTGCTTGTGGTTGCGTCGGTCACGTAGCACGCTATTGCAATCGTGTGCAGCAACCGCAGGTCGCCTCGAACTTTCCCAGCCAATCAAGCCGCTCTTATGACCAACCGCCGCCTAGGCCACCGTCGTCCCGCTCCGCTCCGTCTACCCGCCGTTCACCATCTTTGCGACGTCGCTCACTGTCGCCGATGCGGCCACGTCCACTCGAGGTCGACCAGGAAAACTAGTCGTCGCAGTCCACGAGGCAAGGGCTGCGACGCTGTCGAACTGCGGAAGCCCTCAGGAAAGCCCATCGAACGTGATAGACGTACTTGTGGATGGCGTTCGTGCATCTGCCCTTGTAGATAATGAAGCCGCCGTATCCGTCATGGACGTAAAACTTAGCCGATTGCTGCGCAAAGTGACCACGCCACTCTCCGGGCTCTCCCTCCGTACAGCCAGCGCCCAAAGCATTCACCCTGTGGCGATGTGCACAGCCCGCCTTATGATTCAGGACGTGATGTATGCGGTCGAATTCATCATAATTCCTTCATGCTCTTACGACGTCATCCTAGGATGGGATTTTCTCTCCCGCCATGACGTCGTCATTCATTGCGCACCAGCAGAAATACAACTCACACAATTCTGTTTTTTGACGCCGGCCGACAGTCCATCTGCTGCAAGCAAGTTACTCATCAGAGATGACACCCAAGTGCCTGCAAACGCGTCCACGACGGTGTCGGTCTACTGCGCAAGCCTTTTTGACACCGCTGCACTCCTCGCACCATCCCATCGCGTTTTCATCAGAAAAGGCTTGCTGGTTCCTTTCGCGACCGTGCAACTCACTCACGGCAGCACCACTATTTTTGTAGTGAACTCATCCCCGTAGAGCGTTACGTTGGTGCAAGGGGAATGTTCCGGCAGCGTGGAACCCATCGAAGACGAACAAGTTATGGATCAACCCGATGACATGCACTGCTCAAGTTCCAGTACGCTTAGTGCTGTTTCGACATCTGCTTCATCATACGATGATGTATTCGGTCCCTCCATTCCCGACAACCTTACGCCAGGCCAGCGTTCCCAGCTTCTGGGCCTGTTGGAAGAATTCCGGTCTTCTTTTGATGTCGCCCAACCTTCTCTCGGCCGCACATCCACCGTTACGCATCGCATCGACACAGGCACACAGCCACCACTGCGGCAACGTCCATATCGCGTATCTCCCACGGAGCGCCACGTAATCAACGAGCATGTCGACGACATGCTTCGCCGTGATGTTATTCGACCCTCTAGCAGTCCCTGGGCGTCTCCTGTAGCTCTCGTCACGAAGGACGGTTCTGTGCGGTTCTGTGTGGACTACCGATGCCTCAACAAGATCACTCGTAAAGACGTGTACCCACTACCGCGGGTAAATGACGCGATTGACAGCCTGCAAGGAGCAGAATTCTTTACATCGCTCGATTTGCGCTCAGGGATACTGGCAAGTGCCTATGGCTGAGGGCGCTCGACCGAAGACTGCTTTTGTCACCCCTGACGGCTTGTACGAATTCAACGTCATGCTGTTTGGGCTGTGCAATGCGCCCGCCACCTTTGAGCGCATGATGGATACTGTTCTGCGTGACCTGAAATGGCACACGTGCCTGTGCTGCCTCGATGACGTCGTTGTTATCGCTCCGGACTTCTCGACGCATCTTCAACGCCTACGGCATGTTTTAACGTGTCTGAGTGACGCCAGTCTGCAACTGAACCTAAAGTGCCGATTTGCAGCTCAACAGCTGACAATACTCGGCTACGTCGTGTCCAAGGACGGAATTCTCCCTGATTCAGCTAAGCTTCGGGCCGTGGCCGAGTTCCCCAAGCCGACATCCGTCGAGGAACTGCGCTGTTTCGTAGGGCTGTGTTCCTACTTTCGACGCTTCATTCGAAACTTCGCGACTATCATATCGCCGCTGACAAAGCTCCTCGGAAGTAACGGGCCTCTCCATTCGTGGTCATCACAGTGCGACGACGCTTTCACAACGCTCCGTCGTTTGTTGACGTCGCCTCCCATACTCCGCCACTACGACCCCTACAGAGGTACACACAGATGCCAGTGGCCTGCAGCATTTTCACAAGGTTGCATAAGTATTCTATTACATTTTTGAAAGAAGTAATGAAAATTAAAAGGGTAGGATGTTGCTTTTAGGCTGTGTAAGTACTATAGTACTCCTGGTGACTAGCAGCCGTAAGAAAAATCAGACGATTGTAATTTCATGAGGGACTTCCCCAATACAAGCTTCACTCACACTGTTCAACCAGTTTTATCTGGCACACTAAATTTCATCTCCGTTGGACCATGATGTTATACTTCAGACATACGAAATGCCAACAGTTTTCAACTTTTCCTTCTTGATTAAAATTGACAACTGTTGAATATTCATTAGATGAAAAACTGTAGTTGGTAAAATTTATAGAAGTTTGTCATTTTATATTACGTTACCTTCAACAAATCATTCATGATATGAAAAGTATAAACCAGCGAGTTAGCTGCCCTGGACTTAGCTATCACAAAGCCTATTATGCCGCAGGCAAAGTTCACAGGAACACTAAGCATACCTGGAAGCCAGAAGACGCCTTTAAAAAATTGCTCAGAATTCGAGCCAGGTTGACACAATGCCTGCTGTGCACATCCACCATAATAGCTGGCACACCCACATGCGCTGCATAGCACAGCTCCTGGTGTAGCACCTGCGAATACATTGTGGACAGACTTTCAGTCAAGTGGGACGAAAACTTCACAAGGATGAATAGCACACAAACTTATCTTACAACAGTAAATTTTGTCATACTCTTGCAAGGTGCTGCACGCAAAGTTTTTCAAAAAGTCAAGTACACAAATTGCTGCATCCCACTTTTGGCATCACAAGGCACCAACTATCATAGAGTACAATGCAAGAAGGCAATCTTGTGCAGGTTTCACGAGGCCATTCAATTTTCAGATAATGTATGCAAATAAAGGCTTTAGAAGTAGAAGGCCAAAAACAGAAAAAAAGGGTGAGGAGGATATAAAATAGAATGATTCACCTAAAAGATGAGAGGTGCAGTCCAGGAAATTTCATTATCAACCACTAACTATTTGGGGACAACTACAAAATGTCTCAGCGTTATAAATTAAGAGAAGTTGGGGTTAAGATTTTTATTTTTATAAAATTTAACACATAAACTTACAATGCCATGCTCTCGCAGTATACTTTAATTGCATACACAGCCTACAAAGTTGAATTTTTGAAACTATGAGCTTTTTTTCCCCTGCAAAACTTTTTGGCCAAAAATGAAACAAAAATATTTTTTTTTATTTGGCGTCTGTGGATAACTTCCCTTACATAAGATAGAAAGGGTTGTGAAGTGTTTTTGGAAAGCTGGTGGGGACTTTTTAAAGTGAGGTTGTTTGAATACCCAGGTAGACAGAACAGAGTGGAAAATGGTATTGGATGGGGATAAATATCCAGAGTGATTCAAGGGATACGCAAAACACACATCCACATATGGCCAGTCCACTTTTCCCACAAAGAATTCAGACACCCCTATAGAAAAACAAGCAACATGTGCCTAGAAGAAAAAAAAGGAGGAGGGAGAAGCATACCAGCAAATTACCACGCTTACCTTCTCACATGTTCTCCTGAAGGATTCAACATGCGAATCTACATCAATCCATTTGGAAATCCTCAAGGTCACTAAGGAGCTCCAATCTGAAATGCATAGTACATGACGGCCACCTATGAATGCTATGCTGACAGTTAATCATACTTTATCACATTGTTTAACCTTTCCTGTTACAGGAGTCAAGCTTGTAAAAGATAAAGTGACATTTTCATGCTGAATGCCAGCAGCAGAGCATTTTATAAATTTTTGAAGTAGCAGGGACAGAGACGTTAAATGCACGCGGTATGAAGTGAAGCCTAATAGTAAAGCTAAGAAAAACAATTTTTTTTGTATGGAATGATTAGAACAATGATCTAATTCAATAATATAAAAAAATTATGGGAGAAAAGTGAAATGAACTAGAAAGAGAAGTTTACTCCAAACTAAAGGGCAGCTTTTTAACTGCCTACCATGGTCATCTGATACCAGGAAGATCATTCACACTCCAAGAGTGTGAACCCTCAGATTGACCACATATTAGATTTCCTTTCTCTCTCTCTCTCTCTCTCTCTCTCTTTTTCACGCCAGCAGAACTTGAAGCAGGTATTTGAAGGATGTCATTCTGAAATAGATGGCCGACAACATACCAAAAGCCTGTGCTGTGAACACCACTTTTCATCAAATGTTTGCGATATCTGATGATATATAGAAACAAGCACAAAATACCGCTGGCAATGACTGATTCTCCCACATATAAATATGCACATATATGCCCTATGAAGTGGAGGGAGGGATGACCGCTGCCGTAGCTCTGTGGTAGAGCATCGGATGGGTTATTCGAAGGTAGCAGGTTTGGTCTCTGCCCGCAACAAGTTATCTTTTCCCCTACTACTCTTTCTTCCCATTTACATTACAATCACTTCTAATAAGGTCTCCAACACTTTCCTTGGCACCAGTGTTTGCTAGTTTTCAGTAGTTATGTGCACCATTGGAAGAAGCGTGAAATATGACAAGTTCAATGTTTTTGAGCAAAAAAAATGCTTGATTAGTGGGTCTCACTAACAGTATATGTGCGAGTGTGTTTTTCACAAGCATGCACATGATTACCTCAGCTTATTTTTCAACCATGAAGTTTTAATGACAACATTAATGAAGTTGACTTACATAGAGATTGAGATGAACATTGGCTCATTTATTCAACATTGAGAAACATTAATAACATGCATGTCACTACTTTCTGTTAAATAGAAATAGGGGAGCCTTTAACAATTTCTCAAATGGCCTTTTGTGTTTTCCTTCTTTTAATAATGATGGACACAAACCAAAGCACAGATGTGGCAATCCATCATGCAAGTTATCATAGAGCTTCATTAACAAAAACTATTAAGAGCTCACTTTGATTCCACCAATTTAATCTGTAATACAACCTCCTCTGGCCTCAATAATAAATTACTGAATTTTACTGAAATTACTTCTTTAGAAAAAAGAATAAAACTAGACTTGTGCTCAAATATTTAAATGAACATTACTGTATTCAAGCTCGCTTCGACACGAATTTAAATTGCTGAAGATTTCGAAGTCTTCAAAATAAACAAATAACTATATTAGGCGATATGTAACATTCTGTAAAGATGGTCTCACTGCAGTAAAAGGATGCTAAACAGTGAACACACCTATCCAAAAGAAATCCTCACGGCCGCAAAGCCCGACTTCACGGTTAATCAACATATATATCGCCTTGTGTGAATGTTCGGATGCTTCAAATATTGCACTAATTGAATTTGCTTCGATTCAAATTTAGATTACTGAAAATTTCCAAGTATTCCAAACGAACAAATCAATGCCTATTAATTGACATTTAGCCCCTTGTAAAGGTCGTTTCACTATAGTGTAGAGGTGCTAATCCATGAAAACACTTAACTATAAATTCATATGTAACCCCCTGCAAAAGCGATTTCACTGCAGTAAAGAGGTGCTAAGCTGTGAAAACATCTACTCAAGGAAAATCCGCACTGCCGCGAGGCCCCACTGATTCATAGGTAAATACATAGATTCATAATTTTTTGAGCTTCAAATTTTTTATCCTGGTTTATATGCTCTGAGTAAATTTTAAGATATAGCATTTTTCCAGGTTATCACTTGCAATTCACCTAAAGTCAAACTTTGCTACAATTCAATGTTGTTTCCAACTTGAACCAAAAAGAATAGCCTTTACACTGACCTTGTCTCAACTTCTAATAATTATTTTTCAGTTTAGTTGGGTCATCAGAAACACATTCATTTCTCTTTATAATATGGTATATATACTATTTGAATTCAATTCAAAATTATTCGACCAAAATCCCCATTCACTTCAAAACCACTTTCAACCTGAAATTCCCTATTCGCACAAGCCTTAAAGAAAAATGCTTGTTGGCCACAGTTTCGAAGAATGAATAATTTCAGTTCTCCTGTGACTGCAGTAGCAACTACACAAAACAGAATTTTTACATTTTTTTTCTAAATTATCAGATCAAAGAACTGTGTCAAAACGTATCACCAGTGGACACTAATAGGTGCAAGCACACCCCCACTGATTCGTGAGAGACTTTCTTCCAAGGGCTCCCTTATCCCTGCCCATCATTTTTCAAATTCAAAGAAACACTTTCTGCACTGAAGATAGGAGAGGTTAGGGCTCTTTCCATGGCATGGTGCAGGAAACTAAATCTATGCATGTTCAAAAAAGATTATTTTGCTTGTATCTTGCGAATAAAGTGCCTCTAACAGTCTTCTGAGTCGTTTCAAGACACGTAGAATAAAATAGGTAAATGAAAAAGTCGATACTCCTGCAGCACTCTGGAACAAAAAAAAACTTGGTAGAGAAAGGGTCCACATTTTAACTGCAACATAGGTTGCTGGCGAGCTAGTTATTACATACCGGGGATAAAAAACAGTGCAACAAGATGGAACAAGAAAAAAAACAAACAAAAAGCATGCATACATTACTGTGTATATTTAATGTGTTTCTTTTTTTTTTCTTCTTTTTGTTCCACCTTAATTTGCTGTTTTTCATGCTAGGTTAATACTTTTTCCTCTTACTATTATACCAAGGCACTATGAAGTATCCATGTTTAAATCAGCAGTTATAACACCAACCTTGTGATGGTAACACAAGGTCTGAACGTGCAAAGGGTGCGGGTATCGACTTGGGATTAGGCTGGAGATGTTCTTGCCGTAATCGTGGATGGCTGATGTCCGCCACCACAAATTTGTACCTGATGGTGTGAAAAGCAAACCAAACATGAGGACATTCATTCATTCATAAACACCATGAAACTACGAAAAAAGTCAACGCTAGCTCCTCTGGGAGTTGCCGAAATAATGTGTAGATGCTAAGCTTGTGCGAATATTCGAAGAATTCAAACTAATATACCAATATTCAAATTAGCTTAGATTTGAATTTAAATTATTGAAAATATTGAAGTATTTGAAAGAAACGAATAGATGCATATTAGTCTGCATGTAACCACCTGTAAAGATAGTTTCATTGCAGTTGAGGGTCTTAAGCCGTGCAAACACGCACCCAGGGGAAATCAGGAGTGCCTTGAAGCTCCACTTCACGGTTAAATGAATATGTTACTCTTGCATCGATTCGTTTAAGTTTAAAAGTTTGTTATACTGGCTTATATGCTCCAAACATAATACATTTTAATACATAACATATTTTGCAGGTTATCACTTACACTCTACCGAAAGTCTAATCCTTCTACTAGTCAGTGTTGTTTCCACTTCCTTTGAACCAAAAAAAAATTTAATGGCATTTACACAGTTCTTGTTTCAATTTTTAAAAATGTTGTACAGGTTAGGTAGGTCATCAGAAATATGCCCTTTTTTTAAATAATATGTGAAGTATACTATTCGAATTTGATTCGAAATTATTCAACCAATATCGCTATTTGCTTCAAACCTAAAATTAACTATTCGCAGAAGACTAGCAACTGCTGTTGGTACAATTGCGAGAAAAACTGTGAAAAAGTATCATGAAATGAAGAACAACATTGCAACATCGAAATGTCAAAACCAGCATGAGGCCACAGTCAGTGAGTGCTCTTCGCTCACAATAACATTCGCTACCACACAATTGCATTTCTCACACTTGTGCATCGCAACCTTCGCCGACACATTAATTGTTGTGTTGTCAGTGTGTTGCAGTAGTTCCCCACTTCGCACAGCCTTTCTAAGATACCCTATACTGATTGTTGGAATTCCGGTTAAAGGGGCCCTAAAACACTTTCAAGTACTGGAAGAGCTTATTGCTTTATGAATTCAACACCGCAAAAATTTTAAGAATATGTCCAGTGCTAGTGAAGTTACAAAGATTTGTCGCATGCTGCAATTGCATTCTCTCTTCTCTCGTCCCGAAGAAAGCGCTGAAAGCTATGCAGGGAGGGATGGCAGGGGCAAAGAAAGTGCGTCACCCACGCCTCGTGACCTTGAGCACTTTTTTCTTTTCTGTTTTTCTTCAAATGCACGAATTTTTCAATGTGATCGCGTGTGCACGCGTGGACAAGTCCTGGCGTCCCGCGGCAACCTCTGTAACGATCGAGTGCACCATGTTCAAATCAGCCAATGGCTGATAGATGGGCTTGCTAAGAGCGATTTTTGAGCGTCTTCTGTCATTTGTTGAGAGAAGAGAAAGCAATTTTTAGCTGACTGATAATTTATTGTGAATTCCAGGCCACGCACTGCACTATATTTGGCTCGCGTGTTGTCGGGAGCCTGTACTACCGATCGGCAGCGTTTTCTGACCATGCTAAAAATTGTTGCAGGGATCAATCTATTTCTTTACGATTGGTCTTGCCTGACAGAAGGACATACACAGGTTTCCTAGCAGGCTAGGTGTTGCAATGGTTCAGCATTTAAAGGAAAAGATAGCCATCTTCATATACCTGCACAAAAAAACAAATTTCTTCTATAACGAATGTGCATGTTTTCTTTAGGCTTTGTACGCTTATCATACTGTAAATAAAAGCCGCATCTTTTCCTGCAAACAGCAGAATGGCAGTAGCTACTGCAGTGGTCAAATACAAGATAGTACCTTCACATGATTATGTACTTAATTCTTCTCCTTATTAACTAAATAATTCTTAAATGCTCACAATAATCACATAACCGTCGGCTACCACTGCAGAGCCAAGCATAAGAAAGAACCAAAAGCCCCACAATGACGACAGGATGTAGGCTACACAAAGAGATCCAGCCAACGGATGACTCTGCGTAAGATAACACGAGATATTCAGAAATACTAGAAGACTATTTGTATTTATCATGCAACACTATCAAGCTTAACATCTGCTTTTAGACAACCAGTCGTACACGAGGGAATGGAACATCACCTGTTAACAATGGAGTGTACATGTCAGATTACTGTGTCGAATGTAGAAGCACTAATTGCTAGGCATAATCCCATGCAACTACAACTTGTAGTTTCTGTTGGTCTCTCAGTAATGTTATATTAAGCAGTTCTATTATAATTATTCAGTCACACAATACAGTATTGCAATTACTTTTGGCACACAAAACATGCAGCGTATGAATGGCACGAAAATGTATAACAGTACAAAAAACAAACACGATAGCACATTCTAGCACAACAAAAATATTTTGCAGATTCCACATACTGTGGGAATCTATGATAGGCTAAGGATGCACCAGACGTCAGTATTATTGTAATAAAGCTTGCGTTACTGTGTGATGATGTGAATATAGCATGTACCTTTCGTTAGTGTATTTCCCCGCGGACAAGCAACGCTTGAATATAGCTTGCTGAATCATAGGAATACAAATGTAATATTTATTACACTACTGAAACCTGCAGCCAGCTTGGGAACAACACTTGACGTTAACTCGATACGACATCTGTGCCGTAGGTTTATTTCATCATCATCAACCTGACTATGCCCACTGCAGGACAAAGGCCTCTTTCATGTTCCACCAGCCAACTTGGTCCTGCGTTTGCTGCTGCCACTCAACACCCACAAACTTCCTAATCTCATCTGCGCACCTAACTTTCTGCTCTCCCTCCCCCGCTTGCCTTTTCTTGAAATCCAGTGTGTGATCCTTAATGACCAGTGGTTATCTTTCCTTGTTTCCTTCACTCTACGTGCCCTGCCCATGACTGTTTCTTCTTCATTTCAACTATGATATGTGGGGTTTAACGTCCCAAAACCACTCTATGATTATGAGAGACGCCGTAGTGGAGGGCTCCGGAAATTTAGACCACCTGGGGTTCTTTAACGTGCACCCAAATCATTTCAACTATGACGTCCTTAAAGGCCAGTAAACAACCCCAAGGTCCAAAAATTGTTGTAAAGAGAAATATGTGCACTTTTACTTCGTGAACATCCTGTCGCAAGAATTTCATGAATACGTGCTATATTAACGAAGTTACAGGGGCTAGAACAACGTGTTCAGCTGGTTTCAAATTTTCGCGCAACCTCGCCACCCTTCTCTTTCAGAGGGAGGGGAAGGTGTGGCCAGTCGTTGCGACTCCGCCCATTTCGGCAAGTTACAACACATCAGCGATTGACCTCATCGGCTAACTGGATCAGTCGCATCGCATTTCCACTTGCAGCGATGCCTGGTTGTTTGTTTACTGTTTACCCGGTTCTAATGCTTCTCTGCAGCCCACTCGTTCGATTTACAGCCGACAACGATTTGCAGCAAAACTGCGTTCCACAAACCGGACATGAAGTGTGGCAGTTTGGGCTAGTTGGTATGACATGACGATAGTTATAGCGCGAGAAGGACACGCGCTCGTGTTTTTCTTGTCTCTTTGTCGTCGTTCTGTTCTCGCGCTATAACCGGACATGAAGTTGGCCAGATTTTTCTGGAGTTAAATTTTTTAGGAGCAGACTGTTGTGCCATCTGGGAGCAACAATACAAAACACAAATAATGCGCTTAATAGTGGGTGTGGTGATCAATAGGTGGCACGACAATCTGCTCACTCCCGAGAACTGGGTCAGTGAAGTGTCCCGATTTCGGTGCATGGAGACTATAGGGAGTTTCGCAACCCGTATGATTGAATAGTAGCTCTGTCATAGCTGTGGGTTGGAACAGGAACTGTCGTTGACTTCACTACTGTTTGTTGAGACCTGGCTTAGACCAATCAACAAGCTGCATGTTGCGTCACGTCGCCGATCACCGAGTTGTCGTCACTGCACGTGCAAAGAGCATTGGTCAGGCATAGGAAAGAAGCGCAGAAATTGTTTTTCGAAGGGGAGGCACGCAGCTTTGTAATATTCAGAAAACCTGATCAATGCGGTCTACTCTTCAAATTACCGAGCTTGTTTGGGGAGTGTAAAAAAAAAAAGTCCGAGTCTGTTGACTGGCCCTTTAACAGCCGTTTGTTCCCCGATACACTCTGCGCTGTTCTTGTCCTTTAGGGTTACGCCCATAATTTTCCTTTCCATTGCTCGCTGCGTCGTTTTCAACTTTGGTATACATATGTGATGTTTACTGCTTCGTTATAAAATTACATTTCCAGAACTACAACCACAATAGAAGTTGCTCCAACCTTTCACTTGCATGTTGTCTTTTTCCAAAGTCATTTCAATTCAAGACATGGCATAGCTCTTTGGTACACTTCACAACAGCTTCGCTTGACGGCACTATGGAAGCTACAGAACTACATTCCATGGATTCTGCCGCTTCAAGAACTAGTACTCAACTTTGCTTATAACTTTTCTCATTTTAACTTGCTCATATAAATGCTGCTTTATTTATTATGAGAGTCTAACAGTCGAGACAAGTTGTAGATAGAATACAGTTGTTATTTCCTTTGCAAGAATTCCTTCCTTTTCTTTCCTTTTCTTAAACAGCACCAGCTTTTCAGCACGCCAGTTTTCTCATGTGAACATGGCGTCCTTGATGAAGTGGGTCAGTGTGTGGCCACAAACGTGCTGCTTGGGTTTCCAAGAAAAATATATTCATAATATGGCACTGAAATGCACACAAAACTTTCGAAATGTTTCTCCCATACACATTTTGGTTATATAACTTTACAAACAAATTACCAAAGGTAGCGAGCAAAACCGAAATTACTTGCAGAGCAAAACAATTGTGCACAAGCCTTGCCTCTATAGCCTTCGCTGTAGCGTCAATATGAGTTGTTGCCGAGTACAGAATAGCTGATTGCTTCTCAGAATGCTGGAGTTCAATTCCTACTGAGAACCTGATTTTAACGCAACAGCGTTATAGAGCTCATTTTGCAGAAATTCCAGCATCGGTGTCAGCGTCGTTGCTTGTGAGTGAGAAGTCATCATCTTATGCATGACCGAAAAATTGAGAACAATGCAAATAAAATAAATCATTAGAAAATCCTGGAGCAGAGGACCGAACCAGGGTTGTTTGGGTCCAAGTGGGGATCGAACCAGGAGTGTTTGCGATGCAAGCGGATGTTCTACCACACGGCCACGCCTCTGCTTGTTAAAACAGTGAAAATAACTTCCTCTGCTTGGAAATACAGTGAAAGTAGCTTTCATGCTTCACAAAAACAAGCGCACTGTATATGTGCTTCACAACGCAACACGCTATATTGCAGTAATAATGCATGGTACAAGTGTCCACAGCCAACGGGCATCAAAATTCAATTATCATAATGATGCTGTGGCTTAAACCAATGACCCGCTACAAAAGGCACATACATTACTGCACCCTTAGGGCCACGTAATTGGTGCATAGCAAGTTCAAAAAGGTTTCATGCACTAAGTGTATGAAGTACGCACTACGAACAGGATGTCACTATCGCGTTCAACTGTTAAAGGCGAAGCTTTAGGGCCCCCTAATTTTTTCATCTTTCGAATTGTAAAGTCTATGCTGCCATTATCAGTTTCTCTTCACACTCTCACATTTAAATTATATCTCTCATTGCTGTTCCAAAGCAGATATAAACTGTCAATCTCCTGTGGCATAATCCCACATAACGCGGCCCGTGGCATACAGGTATGAGCCACACATGCCTTGAGAGAATGGTTTGACGAGGTATGCGACAGGAATTTCACATGATTCGTGTCGTGACCAGATAGTCATATTCCCCAAACTGTCTTACCCTTCCATTCCAATTTTAGTCTACAGCGAGGCAAAGAGGCGATTACGAGAGTACCACGACATAGGCCGCTAGATAGGTGAATAGAAACGTATGATGTTCCTGGAGTCTGCAATGAAGTTCTTCACATTTAAAATTGCATGAGTGACATTGCATGTAGGATGTTATTGAGTGCGTGCAGTGATACAGAACCTGAAAGCCAGTATATCTTTACATACAGAGAGTTACAAAAACATCTGAACAAGCCCTTATTTAGAAGCTGCTCATCCATCTGTGAATGTATAGTGCATACATTTAAAAGCAGATACACAAAAAAAATTACGCATTGCTGCGGTGCGATATCATATAGCGAACATAGCGAAAAACAGCTAAAAGCAACAATTGTCACGAACGAAGACTGTGAAAAAGAAATAATAAAGTCTAGAGCACGCGTAAACATTTAAATGCTGTGGTTGCGCCATAGACATCGCAGAGCACTATCAACGCTACAAAACAAACGGTCGTGGTAAATAGGTGAAAGAAATGAAAGCGTCTTCAGCCTCCAGAGCTCTGGATCGCCAAATACTCAAACAAAAAAAAAATCCCCACAAATCCACGAGCGGCTTTCGCGAAACGCACAGCGCTTCATGAATGCATGACAACGGTGGTATACTACCAGGAAATGTTGGAATAGTAGGCAAATAAAACTGCGAGATAGGGTTCTAATGACTGGTAATATATTAACACTTCTTTCTTTTGTGATCAGCAATATGAGCCCAGCGAGAGCTAGCCCGCTCCAGTAAATGGATTAGACACATGAGGAGAAAAGTCGGTGAAGCGTTCCACTTTAAGCAGCCTTGCAGCACCTTCCAACGCTACTACAAGTGTGGCAGTTTGGGCGAGCTGGTATGCAATCACGATAGTTATAGCGCGAGAACAGAACGACGACAACGATACAAGCATTCGTGTCCTTCCTGTCTCTTAAAGCTACTACAAAAGCAGTTCCAATGAGGAGCCATAACAGAACACTTCCCAATTTGTGAAAAACTAACCCAGCGTTTCCGGCATCAATGATCGCTTCTGGCAGGTCCGAAACGAAGTGCAGGTCCACTCCACAAGACACACTGACCCGAGCATCCATGCTTAAACCTTTAAACTAGCCACTATTATAACAACGCCTTTCATTCAAGTGATAGACTGGGATATGGTGGTACTAGCCACTGTAATCATAGAGAAAAGAAGATTTCTCTATGCTGTAATGGTGGCTAGACCGGGGATTTCACGTGGGTAACGTGGGGGATTGAAACAACTCCTCTTTGTGGTTGCCAGATGGCGCAAACCTCAACCACCAAATTGGACGCCGCAAAAGCCAAACGTAGACAAATGCTGAAACTTGAAGTAGCCCAAAAATAGCCCAAATAATTTGTTTCTTGAGAAATTATTTTTGTATTGTGAAAATACCTTCCCGCAAGTTTTTCTGCCTATTAGTTTTTTTAGTAACCAAAAATGCATTTGTTGCTTTTCTTTTTTTTTTGTCACCGTGTACAGTGTGAATGACTTTGTTTGGTCCATGGTAATTTTGACTTTGGGATGTGTAAAATGTCTATTGTCACTTGGAAACGCAAAAATTTCCGCAAAATAACGGAAGAAAGATGAAAGCTTATTTACATCATCATGAAAAATTAGGCCTAAAGTTAAAGAACGCGAGCACATGAAACTCTCACGGAGGAAGGATCCTCCGTGTGAAACTCTAGTAGCGAGGTGTACAAGGTTATCTACAAGTACACAGTAACGTATTACATACTGTATCGAAAAAAATCACCGCCATACCCACAAAGTGAATGATATGTTAGAGGTGCTTGCTAATCGGGTAACCCACGAATCCTTCCTACCCGAGCGCGACACTCATCGTAGGAACCATGATTGAATAACTCTAGTAGGAACTGTTCCCGCCACCAGAGAGTCTTCAAAAGTCCACACGCAGAGCAAGCTTTGTACTCCTGTTAGGGCGGGGCCGATGACAGGGGCGTAGCCAGAAATTCTTTTCAGAGGGGTTACACTAGCCCTACTGGAGAACGAGGGCGGGGGGGCTCGCAACACTTTTTTTGTGACGTGACTACCGGCAGTAATTTGAGCAGATTGGGTGCCTGTATATCAAAGTCGTGAGGCTCCCCCTCTCGTAATACGTATGTTTGAGAGGAGAGTAAGTAAACTCAATAAATTGCAGTAAACGACAGGTACAGTTGCTGATGATGATTTGAGGCTGATCCCTTTGTATCGGGCGGGCCAGATTAATTTGCCCTAGCCAGAGTAAAAAAAACACTTAAAAAGGAAATAAAAAAACACTCCACAGGCGTACACACTCGCATCTGCACACCTTCAATTTTGTCCACATAAATCATTACCGCTGCGTCGTGCGCCACCACTGCACCAGCCTTGTATTGGTGGTGCGTACTGCCGCATAGTTCACTGTACCAGCCACCCCATCGGCTGTGGGTGGCCCCGGGTCATCTTTGTGAACAAACCACAGAGCCTCGGGCAGTGTGGTGCCCTTTCATTGGTGTGGGCCCAAACACGTACAGCCTATAGCTCTTGATGGGGGATGGTTTCTTCTTCCTGACCGCACACCCGGCACATCGCGCTCATGACTATTTGGAGCAACGGCCTCTCGTCGCACTATTGAAATTGCTAGTCTTTGAAAACGTGTCATTGCGACGACGCACCCGATCGGAGAAGTCATCGTTAACTCTGTGAAACGTATACGGCGTAATCCTCATCGGGTCGAAGTGAGTTTCACAAGTCGAGGAAGGCTCCACTTACAGCGTGGTTTCGGCGTCGTTGTCAGCGTCATTGGGTGTGAGTGAAAAATCATCATCGTATGCATGACCAAAAAATAAAGAACGATTCAAATAAAGTGATAAAAAACGCTGGAGTAGAGTGGGGACCCAAGCAGGGTTTGTTGAGGTTCGAGTGGGGGATCGAAGCCTACTAGATCGTTTGAGCGGATGTTCTACCACACGGCCACGCCTCTGCTTGTGAAACAATGAAAAGAACTTCTACTTGGAAATGCAGTGGAAGTAGTTTTCATGCTTCACAAAAACACGTGGTCAAGCGTCCGTTGCCAACGGGTGCCATAATGTGTGCTTCTCGATCATAATGGCTCCGTGGTTCCAAGCCGGCGCCCCACTTCGAATGGCGCACACGCTACTGCACCTGAAGGCCACGTAGTGGGTGCATATCGAATTCGAAAAGTTTTCATGCATTAAGTGTTTGATGTGCGCACTACGAACAGGATGTCGCTATCGCGTTCAACTCTTAAAGGCGAAGCTTTAGGGTCCCCTAATTTTTACAGCGAAAGCTGTTATGAGATCACTTTTCGGGTCACGCGCAGTTGCATCCTGTCCGCCGCTGGTGTTCGTAATCACATCGCGCGAAATAAGAAAAAAAAAACTTGCATTAATGACAAAGTGGGGCTTCAACCCGGGTCCGCTGGCTGCCATCCTAATTCTACCACTGAGTTACACCAATGCTTGTAACTTGTTGTTAAACTTGCCTTAGGCAGGCATGACCTAGCACCATTGGCACCGTGGGGCTCGAACCCGGGTCCGCGGGGAGCCGGCCCAGTATTCTACCACTGAGTTTTTTTTTTCTTTATTGCTTACTCTTGCGCATCATACAATAATAATACAATGCATAAACAGTACATACAGCGATAATAAACGGAATGGTTACATAGTGACTAGAATTCCTTTATACGAATAGATGTTCGGGCCACTCTGGAATTGTGGCTTTAGTTTTACGCTCTTCAATAAACTTCGTGATCTTTTCGGGGAAATATTCACGAATGGGCAGCGTATTGATGTCGGCATGGCGGACTGACACGTACTTTTTTCCAAATACTGTGAAGGCCGAGCAACATAACAATATCAATAAGAGGCTCCATCGTCTTCTTCATTCACTGGTAAAAAACTGATACCGTAGGCGTAAATCGGTAAATCTTTTCTGATAGCTCTGCCACTGAGCTACACCGGTGCTTGTGACTTAATGTCAAACTTGCCTTAGGCAGGCTTGATATCGGGAAAGCAATCGCGTTAATACGACTTATAAAGCGTTTAACAACAGCGAAAGATCAACCAGTCGTCGCACAATGCGAATAGCGTAACGAGTGGGCCGTCCAATGCTCCAGCCCATTACAAAAGCTTGTTATTGTTTCCCTATTAACGGTGGCGCATACCCACTTCAGCCATAATTCCTCATCGTCGACAGCCGCTGCATGAACAATTGGTACAAAATTTCTTGCAAGTCTTTAGCGGATATCACGCTTCTCAGAAGAATGACGAAAAATAGCATAGCGAATGCCGGCCTACTACCCGAGAGTTAATTATTAATGCCCTAGTAGGTACCAAGCAAGTGCGCTTGCAGTAGTTACCCAATGAGTGTTTTGAAAAGGCTCTGATAGGCTGCTCTTCTAGCTTTCGCCGTGACTATGCTGCGCCTACCGCACAGGCCTGGCGTTTTTTTTTCTATATTCTTAATTACAATTTGCTTTTGCTTACTTTTCTGAGCGAATTTCTTAATGTCGATGTTTGTGACTGCATGCCTAGGCGAATAATTTTTAAAGACGATGCCATGGTCTTTCATCGACGCAAAAGTTTTGGTCTGTCTGTCTGTTTGTCTGTTTGTACATTAAAATAATTCCTGAGACGGTCATAATATAAGCTCATCCGCAGCGCCCACCAATATTGCTCTATTTTCAGCGTTCATACTTGTGCGATTGTCAATTAAAAATAAATAATTGAGCATATCTGAGGCACTATAACTACACGCCAATATTTTGTGGTGTGTCTTTTTATACTAAATAAGGCATACAAAAGTAATTCTAAGAACCGTAGCGTTTATCACGCTGCGATGATAATGCAAAAGGAAAGTGTTCCCAGGGTTTTGCTAAGACGACACGGTAGTTGCACTTACCAGTCGCTTTGCATTCTACACCTTATCGCCTCCGAGACAGATGTGGGTGTCATCCTTCGTTTTCGAAGATAACTGCCAGATGGAGCTCATGCCTCGACGCGCTCGTTCGCCTCCGCTGCACGCATCTAGGCACTCTAACCATGACCTTCAAGATTGCGGGCGCGTGGCGTGCTCTAACGCAGCGCCTCTAGAATACAATTAACCGATTTTCTCGCACAGAACATCCAATAAACGTTTTGCTCACTCTCTTCGGGCGCAAGACTATCGTCTTTCGACGACATTTGCAGCGAAACATGCCGATACTGACGTAGTCCTGACGTAGTGATACCTTTTTGTCAACAGTTTTTACTTTATTGCGCACATCCAAACACGCTTGCGGTAGGCAACAAGTATTGATTGATATGTGGGGTTTAACGTCCCAAAACCACCATATGATTATGAGAGACGCCGTAGTGGAGGGCTCCGGAAATTTCGACCACCTGGGTTCTTTAACGTGTGCTTACGGTTGCGTGCACCCAAATCTGAGCACACGGGCCTACAACATTTCCGCCTCCATCGGAAATGCAGCCGCCGCAGCCGGGATTTGAACCCGCGACCTGCGGGTCAGCAGCCGAGTACTTAGCCACTAGACCACCGCGGCGGGACGGTAGGCAATAAGTATTTTTCTTTTTTTTTTTGTAAATTGTGTTCAACACGACTTCCCACGCGTTATTTTTCGGGCGGACTTTCTCGCAGCATTATTACAGTTGCGCTGTGCCTTCAATACTGCAACCTTGGAAGTTTCATCGTGCAATCTGCGAGGGCGACGCAATCGTTGCTGAGAAATGCTTGCTCAATCGAAAATGAACCTGGGGCCAGACTATACCTACTCCCATAGAAATAGCTTGTTCACTGCGTATATGCGCTAGAAAACTTAAGTTATCACAATAACGAGTAATGTTCTTTTTTTCTTTTCGTAGCTTTGGTCGCTACATGTACTCCTTGAAACGATAGCGTTGCGGCAAGGCGTCTTCAGTTGTTTGCAAGCGTGCAGCCGTCGTTTACTTTGACGTCAACAGATTCAGAAGTGTACAAAACATTTCACCGCGCAGCACACAAATATACCATGTATACACTCTTCTATAACTAGGTATGTGCATTCATGTGTGCAGCCTCGGACCACACAAAATATCGAGTGATCTGTTCACTAATGTTGAAGCAAGAAACTGCTGTCTTCTTCAGAGCATAGCGCATCATAATAAACTTCTCAGAACGCGTGAACTCCAACAAGAACTGCCAGCGCATGCAGCTGTACTGTGCACTATCTGTGCCTTTCGGTTGTCTGTTCCGGACATTCTGATGCGAGTCGCTGGAACTTCACATCTGGCATCAACTCCATTGCGTTCATTCTCGTTTGTGTTGCGGCGTCACAACGCAACAGAAACCAGCCTTCTGTAGGGGTGCAATCACAAGCGCCAGACGTTTCGCGTGCAGAGTAAGATACTGGGCAAGCGCGACCTTGCCGGCACTTGAAGGGAAGCGTAGCAAATGTATACCCGCGAATCTTTCCGCCAGAGGAGAAACGAGCGCTAGTGTTTAAGGTGGAACTTTACCAGCCGACATGTATCGTCGCTAAAGTGCTCGTTCTTCGCACACTGTGTCACTTCCCGAACTTTGCTAAGCGCGTTGCTTCCTAGCAATGCGAAGTCACCCACCCACCTTCAAATACACGACCTATACAGGAATTGGTGGATATATATAGTTCGTCTCCTGTGTCAATCAGCGTCATTCTATGAGACTCGATGGCCGTGCCGTAGCGCCGTAAAGTAACGCTTGATGGTTATCTCTCGAAAGGTGACGCTTGCGCATGGTGCACATTCGACAACTGGCAAAAAAGCTACAGCAGCCAAAAAAAAAATGCTGCCCAGCTGCAGTTCTGCACTCCCCGAATACGACTCATGCGCAGAAAAAAACTCCTGAAAACCGATTGGAGCATGATGCATGCATGGAAACCGCAATTCCTGACAACGACTCTGGTCTTTACGTGTTCAACGGGCCAAGACGCCAGGAGTTGCAGGAAGACGAGACTAGACTACTTTTGCTAATGACGCCATAGAAACCAGGCGCCAACTGCACCTTTCCCTCAGTGAGTAAGCGCTAACTGAAGTTTCAACCTCTCTGACTAGAATTGTTTTCCTGCCTGGTTTTCCTCCCAGGAGTCAGCTCTCTGCAAGACATTGCGCTTTTTTTTAGGGGGGGGGGGAAGAAAATTCAAGCAAAGGACTCACCAAATTATTGGTGCCTTGGTCTTCTTTCCGTTAACGCGTTGGAAGAACGGGCACGAAAATTTCAGAATCCACAACGCGTGTGACTACCACAAGACCACTGCCTATACGCGTGTCAATCTTCGTGTCCATCAACACTACTCCGGTATGTCATGTGTCTCTGCTGCGTGAAACGATGTTTGCACAAAGTTTATTTCATTTTTTGTAAAACATTTCTTTACTGTGTATATTGTTCCACGGCCGGACTCGACGCTCCTTCCGCACGGAAGGAGCGTCGAGTCCGGAGAAGGAGTCGCACCGGAGGAGTCGAGTCCGGCCGTGATTGTTCTTAATTTACAGGATAACATGTCCACCCATGTTTCTTTGTTCGGTGCATTTCTTGTTGTGCGTTATGTCGCTTGTGTGTTATGTCCGTGACTGTCTTGTTTATTCTTTCGGTAAGGCCGTTGGTCTGCGGATGGTACGCAGTCGTCTTTGGATGCTTGGTGTTCCTCAGCCGAAAAACTTCATCCATAAGCTGCGCAGTGATTGCTGTACCTCTATCTCTTATTACTACAGAAGGAGCACAATGACGCTGTACCCCTGTCTCTTATTACTACAGAGGGAGCACCATGACGCAGTACAGTTTCAGAAGAACTGCGCAACCTCGGAAGCTGTAACTATATCCATGGATGCCAACTTGGTAAAACGTCTTGCGAGGTGGGTCAAATGGTCGTAGAAGCCCTGCCGGCTTACAGGATGGTCTCTTCTGGCACTGGCATTCCCGACAGCCTTTGACATACTGCTTGACGCTTGTCTAATGTCACCCGTAGTAGGTCGAATGCATGACCAGTGGCACAGGTTGCGACAGAAAGAAGTGCGCGCGCTGTCCTTGTACCATTTCACGCTCATCGTTGCTCGTGGTTTACAGCATGCTACCCATTATACACTGAGTGCAAGCATATGCGAAAGCATCACAACAGAAGCCACTTTCAACATTATTTTTGTAGTAATCCACAATTGAAACTTCTAGAGTAACATGATACAATAAAAGTTGCACTTAGTGGTTGAATCACGCATTATATAGGGACAGGGTATCGCTATCGCGTTGAAATCTTAAAGGTGAAGCTTTAGGGTCCTCCAGTTCTTACTTCACTGCATATAGCACCTTTGTGTAACAAAATGAACAGCGGGAACTGTAGCGTTCGCGCCAGTGGAATCTGCCGCTCATGTGTGCTGATGCTCGACGCTGTATTCGTTTTACACGCAGAAGAGCGCTCGCAACCACCAGTGTGTGAACAAGTAACGCACAAAAGATGCGACACACGTACGACGACCTTGTCAGGCACTGTATGGCACCACGCGTGTCTAGTCACTTGAAGAATGGAAACGTGCGTCCCTCTCTTCTCGACGATCGACACACACACACACACACACACACACACACACACACACACACACACACACACACACACACACACACACACACACACACACACACACACACACACACCGTTACAAGTGGGGCGCAAGGTTGGTCACGTGCTCAACGCGTTTCGAAAGCACGAAAACATTTGACACGTGCAGTTGTATATGTTTGCGCGGGAAGACGACGGCGACGCGTCACTAAAGGCGCAGATGCGGCTCTCTGGCACCCTTTCCTTCGCAATCTGTCATGCCGTCGCACAGGAGAAATGTCGTTCCGTACGACAGGCAGTGAAAAGGATTCACTTTCGAGACTCGGCTCGTCCTCAACGGGCGTTTCCAGCTGCCGCGAAAGTAGGTACTCAGACAGTTCGCCTTTTAGGTCGCACTATATGCGTCTCACGCGGTAGCACGCGCCAATCCGTGAGACAATAAACGGAAGACAGCGGGGAAATACACCCCGTCGCGGCGTCTGTCGAAGCGTGCAATCATGCGACGTCCTTCTATCGGGGAGCATATATAAAACTTTCCCGTGACAATGCGACCGCAGCTCTTGTAATATCCGCAAAACGGCGCTTATGCATTAACGTCAGCGCACCTTGCGTAGCGTTATCGATACGCAAGGTGCGCTGACGCAAGATAACGCTGACGTTAACGTAAGCGTTATCTTGCGTAGATTAATTTGCTTCTCTTACGATGGTCGTTCCTTTGCCGAATCGGAAGCGGTATCTTACCTGTCATATAGGCTGAACAATCGCCTGTCACGTCTCTCCTTGCTCAATTTCTACAAGTGCAACAAGATGGCGCACACGATGACCTCGACGCAAATTATCTGCGCTCCACTTTCGACATTGCCGGCATTGTTTGATTCTTCCGTATACGTTTCCTCTATTTCGAACCCATCTTTCGGTTTCGCTGCTCCAACTCTATGACTCCAGTTTATGCTTCGTCGGATCGTGCTCATGTGTCCCATGTTGACCTTGGGCAAGTGAAGCACGACGCTGTCTTCCCAGTCCAGTTCCATCGTGAGCAGCTTTGCTAATACGTGCATTGTTAAGCACGTATTAGCAAAGCATGTGCCAGCCCAGTATTCTACCACTGAGCCACGCCGGTGCTTGGGACTAGTTCACAAACTTGGCTTAGGCAGGCTTGGTGTTGAAAAAGGAATCTCGTTATTATGAGTAATAAAGCTTATGGAACAGCGAAGGAACAACCAGACGTCACACAATGTGAATTGCATAACCAGCGAGTTGCCCACAGCTCCAACTCATTACAAAACCTTGTTCTTGATCACCTAGCAACTGTGGTGCATACGCACTTCAGGTCTAATTCTACATTGTCATCAGCTACTGCATGAAAAATTGGCTCAAAATTCCTAGAGAGTGCTTAGCGGATACCATGCTTCTCCGAAGAACGGCAAAGGATACCGTAGTGAATGCTAGCCTTCTGCGCAGAAATGATTATTTATGGTGTAGTGGGTACCCAGCAAGTGTGCTTGTAGCAGTTACCCAAAGAGTGCTTAGAAAAGGCTCTGGAAAATTGCTCTTCCAGATTTTGCAGTGGCTGTGCTGGGCGTCTGCTTTGTGTTTTTTATTTTTTTACTCAAATGCAGGTGGGAAACCAATTTTTATTTAGCGAGTCGCAATAATAAAGTTTCAATTTCAGTGCTGCATCTCAGTTTAATAAAGTCGCATAGCCATATAATCAAATAATACATTTTTATACTAACACTAGAGGTATAAATGATGCCACAGTAGATCAACCACTGGGGGGATGATTGAAAGGTGCATCTTTGGATTGGCACCTACCGATTGGCCAATTCAATATTTGTCTACAGTTCTTTTTGTACCTTGGTAGCTCGGCACTATCGGCACAAAACTGCACATTTGTGTTTCCATTATACACTCAAACCTCGATATAACGAACAAGGATATAACGAAATATCAGTTATGACGAAGTAAATGAAAAGTTATCTTGCAATAGATAACGTAGTTAGGGATAACCTTTATAATGAATTTTTGGAAAGAAAACTTATTTTCTTGCAAGATGTAACTTTGTTATTATGAGGCTTGACTGTATATTGAAATACAGCAGTCAAAATCGCACATAAATGTGTCTTTAGTTTTTACGTTACTCTTTCACAATGATGCAGTGGCACTGCCATCTATTGTGAGCAGCATCGAATGTGTGCAAAATTAGAGCCTGGAATCAAGAACTTGATAACATCAGCACCATTTATAAAGATGTCATTTCCTGTAGCAAATTTTGTGCGGAAGGGCTACTTCTGAACACTGTGGTCATGCACAGCTTTGTACTCTCATTATGGTCCAAGAAATCGGGGGGGGGGGGCAGTAACTTTGGTGAACGGTAAATCATTAATTATAAGTAAACATGGCCATTGTGTTTGGACTACTAGCTCATTTACGCTCGGGTTTCTGAAAAAACATGGTGGCACTGCGAGGTGACAAAGTGATTAAAAATACCTTGATTGAGTGCATTACTTGCATTTTCTCTTGAAAACTTATGCAGTGGTTCTGCCACTGCATAAGTGCGCATAGATGTTTGCGTCATAAGTACAGTCGGAAACAATGTGAAGGGGAACACTAGGGTTTGTTTTGGCGACTAGTGAGCAATTACGGCTCCGACATACTGATTTGAGAGATATAACTTTGTGCTTGAGCATTCAGTGTTCCGGGCACATTTATGTTTTGCGACTGTGGCAGATGACCTCTTGGGTAGTTTCATTGTTCTCTTTTATAAAGGCCACGACTGTGCATGTTGTCTGTGGCAATACCAAGCAATATATTTTTTCGTTCCCTCTCCTTTTTACAAGGATGATTATCGCGTCATTGTTGGTCACATTTTGTGCACCTTGCATTTGGTATTTTATATTTTCTAACTTCTAGGGGATTCATCTGCCTTTAAAGCCATGTATGCTGTGTTCACTTTTCTCTTAGCTACCCTGTTGGCAGTTTTTATTTTTACTGTATACTTGTTATTCAGATAATGCCTTTTTGAGAAGCCTCTGAGGTTGTCTTACAGTCGAATCCCTTTATAAGGACACTAATATAAGAAACAAATGGTTATGAGATATCAGTATGCCTACAGTAAAACGCTGGAAATATGAAAATGCATACTGGGTCCCCTGCTTATAAGAGACATCTCGTATGAAAGACAAGAATTGCTGCTGCCCAGAGCATGCCTCTTTTAAAGGGGCTTAACTATATTAGATGGCTCAAAGAAGTTATGCTTCAACACTCAAGTGAGCAATGGAAGACATTGTGACCATAGAGTTTCATACAATAATACCTAGAGGGGAATCTGGCGCTAGTGTCTATGCGGGCTCCTTCAGCGACGCTTGTACTGCATGGGAATGATGGGAAGTACAGGCTGTACTTCCGTTCTTGAGATTTGTGAGATGGATTACGTTCTTGAGATCCGTGAAACTTGTGTGCCGAGTGTAAAACAAAGTGATATGTAGTTATGTCTTATTGAAATTTGCTTTATTTCTTTGTACGCAAACTTCATTGCAAAAGTTTTTTGTGACTAGGTGGTAGAAGTGAAACCTAGACAAATTTAACCACCAGGGTATGCATTGCTCTGCCATTGCATTCCAGATTTGGCATCAAAATGTAATGAGTTATTCTTTACAACAATTCAAAACAGACATTGTTTTGCCCTCGAAAGTATGCAATATCTATTTATGGTTCCTCACTTAAGACAGCACAGTGTTAAGTGAGGAACACTTAACGTTTCGTCTGCTGAGTCGGCAGTTGGGCCAAATAAGTGATGCATATATAATTGGCATTCTTATTACCACAGCATACAAGAGGTTCATTCCTATCGTGCCAAGCTGGTATTGCCACTGCATAAGTCCACATAGATGTTTGCATTACCTTAAAGTCTCTCGAGCTCAAGGAATTGCATTTTGGGTAATTACATTTACGTTTTTCGGACGGAACGAGATAAATGGGAAGCATGATGCAAGGATGTACAGGTGCAACAGAAAAAGGCTTCCGTGAATGATGGACTGGAAGAGATGAGCCGCAACTAGCATTAAAAATGTGGACTTTATTAAGAGCAGGCTGCTTTCTGCTGGCAACCCATATTTCAAAACGTATGGATTGGCATGTCCGGAAACAAGAGTGCAATACCTGTTGCGATTTCATGGCTCCACTCGGCAATCACATAAGCTTGTCTTTTTCTGATACAACTGTACAAGCAGCGCTGAGAACTGTCAGAAAAGCCAGGTACGCTGCTGCTGCATTGTTTTTCTTTCATTGTGCGATTATTTTTTGTTGATGATCTTGTGAATAAATTGTGTTTTGACATTCCCACAGTGGTTAATGTAGTGCTGGACACGGTCCCCTGCCTTTTGCACTTGTAATCATCTTGGTCGCCAGCCTCTGTCTATTTTACATGGAACAAAAATTGGCAGGACGTTTTTCTGCTAACTATAGTATCAAAGTGAGACACCGAAGCAGTGTCGGGGTACATAAATGTGAAAAAAGAATGCCTAATAGTTTTAGGATATGAACGGTGTACAGCACAACAACTGAACTTTGACTCTAGGTGTAAATGTTTAGGGGCCCTTTAAATGCAATCGCATTCACAACAATACGTGCATTGTACCTTGCCACAGCAGTGACACCTTGCCGCAGGGGCGCCTGCGCAAGTAGGCGTTTGGTGTGTAGCGACACCACGAACCCGAGCTAACGGGGGAGTTTCGACTCCCTCCCACGCCTAGCCGTGCGTGGCTTTGCCGTGTCCGAGGAAAAGGGGATCCTGGGGCTTGAGCCGACGCTGGGTGATTGGACCGTTAAGGCCCCCCGGCAGAGGCAACACACCCCTTTGGCCCCGGCTTCACGTAGACGGCACCCCTGAGCTGACCCACCCAGGGGAATCGGCAGTCGCCTTTTCCTATCTCTCTCTCCCTACATCTTCGTCTTTATCTCTTACTATTTATCTGTCCTGTCTTCTACTCTCTTCCGTTTACTTCCAAACTTCCTGGCGGCTAGGGTTAACCCTGTGCAAATAGCCTACCTTGGTCTAGGCGCATTGGGTTATAGTGGCGTTGTACGGCTGGCGTCTGCAGGTTTCAGCATTTGTAACCTTGTAGCGTCCCCTCGTTGGGCTCCGTGGTGGGTGGCCGCCAACGCTGCTGAACAACAATAAGGAAGACATGCATGGAGCATTCCCACTACTGTCTGATCGTACCGGCTCAAAGCCGGTACGCACCGATGATCTCACCAGAGAAGGATTGGCCACCCTGGTGCAGTATCTGGCCACCCCCTCCCGTAGGCATTCGTCAATTAACTCACGGCCCTCAGTCCCCACCAGCTGCGGAGCAACTGACCACGGCGGCGGTCAGATCTGCAAAGCAGCAGAGGGTGCTAGGAATCTCTGGATACGGACAGGCCACCATTGGAACTTGAACTTAGCAACGTTTAACGTTAGAACGTTATCTAGTGAGGGAAGTCTAGCTGTTTTATTCGAGGAGCTAGAAGGCATTAAATGGGATATAATAGGGCTGAGTGAGGTTAGGAGGACAGATGAGGCCTATACTGTGCTACAGAATGGGCACGTCATTTGCTATCGGGGCTTGGCAGACAGAAGAGAACTGGGAGTAGGGTTCCTAATTCACAGAAACATAGCTGGCAACATAGTGGATTACTATAGCATTAATGAAAGGGTGGTAGGCATTGTGATTAAACTGAATAAAAGATACAAAATGAAGGTAGTACAGGCTTACGCGCCTACACCCAGCCATGATGACGCTTCAGTTGAAAGCTTCTATGAAGACGTGGAATCGGCAATGAGTAAGGTGAAAACACAGTATACTATAGTAATGGGCGACTTTAATGCAAAGGTAGGGAAGAAGCAGGCTGGAGACCAGGCAGTAGGAGATTATGGCATCGGCACTAGAAACGCCAGAGGAGAGCTACTAGTAGAATTCGCAGAACGCAATAATCTGCGTATTTTGAGTATACCTTCTACCGAAAACGAGAAAACCGCAAGTGGACATGAAGGAGCCCTAATGGCGTAAATAAGAACAAAATAGACTTTATAATGACTGCACACCCAGGAGTCGTGCAGGATGTGGAAGTGGTTGGCAAGGTAAGATGCAGTGACCATAGAATGGTACGGGCTCGAATCCGCCTAGACTTGAAGAAGGAACGACAGAAACTGATACGCAAGAAGCAAATCAATGAGCTAGCACTGAGAGGGAAAGTACAGGAATTCAGAGTGTCACTGCAGAACAGGTACTCTGCTCTTAGCGAGGAAACCAACCTTAGCGTAGATACAATGAATGATAATCTGACGAGTATCATCACGGAGTGTGCAGTGGAAGTTGGAGGCAGGGTAGCTAGACAGGACACCGGCAAGCTTTCCCAGGAAACGAAGAACCTAATTAAGAACCGTCAAATCATGAAAGTGTCAAGTACAACAGACAAAATAGAACTGGCAGAGCTTTCGAAGCTGATTAATAGACGTAAAGTATGCGATGTAAGAAGGTATAACATGGAAAGAATTGAGCACGCTCTGAAAAACGGAGGAAGCGTCAAAGCAGTGAAGAGGAAACTTGGGATAGGCAAAAGGCGGATGTATGCACTAAGGGACAAAGAAGGCAAATTAACTACCAATATGGATAGGATAGTTAAAATAGCGAAGGAGTTTTACAGAGATCTGTACAGTAGCCGAGACAACCACGACCTTAATACTATAAGAACTAGCAGTAACCCAGACGACACCCCACCGGTAATGATAGAAGAAGTCAGAAAAGCTTTGGAGAGCATGCACAGAGGCAAAGCTGCTGGTGAGGATCAAGTAACATCAGATCTGCTGAAAGATGGAGGACAGATTGTGTTAAAAAAACTAGCCACTCTATTTACGAGGTGTCTCCAGACGGGAAAAGTACCTGAGTCTTGGAAGAACGCTAACATCATCTTAATACATAAGAAAGGTGATGACAAGGACTTGAAGAATTACAGGCCGATCAGCTTGCTCTCTGTAGTATACAAGCTATTTACAAAGGTAATTGCTAGCAGAGTAAAGAAAACATTAGAATTCAATCAACCAAAGGAACAAGCAGGATTTAGAACAGGCTACTCAACAATTGACCACATTCATACTATCAATCAGGTAATAGAGAAATGCTCAGAGTATAACCAACCACTATACATAGCCTTCATAGATTACGAGAAGGCGTTTGATTCAGTAGAAATATCAGCCATCATGCAGACACTGCGGAATCAGGGCGTAGATGAAATATATATAAACATTCTGGAAGAAATCTACAGGGGATCAACTGCTACCGTAGTGCTTCATAAAAAAAGCAACAGAATACCAATAAAGAAGGGTGTAAGGCAGGGGGACACAATCTCCCCAATGCTATTCACTGCGTGCTTACAGGACGTTTTCAGAAGCCTAGAATGGGAACAGTTAGGGATAAGAGTTAATGGAGAGTACCTCAGTAACCTGCGCTTCGCCGATGACATTGCATTGCTGAGTAACTCAGGGGACGAATTGCAACTCATGATTACGGAGTTAGACAAGGAGAGCAGAAAGGTGGGTCTTAAAATTAATCTGCAGAAAACGAAAGTAATGTACAACAACCTCGGAAAGGAGCAGTGCTTTGCGATAGGTAATAGTGCACTTGAAGTTGTAAAAGACTATGTCTACTTAGAGCAGGTAATAACCGCAGAGCCTAACCACGAGATTGAAGTAACTAGAAGAATAAGAATGGGGTGGAGCACATTCGGCAGGCACTCTCAAATTATGACAAGTAGATTGCCACTGTCCCTCAAGAGGAAGGTATATAACAGCTGTATCTTGCCGGTACTTAGCTACGGAGCAGAAACCTGGAGACTCACAAAGAGGGTTCAACTTAAATTGAGGACGACGCAGCGAGCAATGGAAAGAAAAATGGTAGGTGTAACCTTAAGAGACAAGAAGAGAGCAGAGTGGATTAGGGGACAAACGGGAGTTAAGGATATCATAGCTGCAATAAAGAAGAGGAAATGGACATGGGCCGGGCATGTAGCACGTAGACAGGATAACCGCTGGTCATTAAGGGTCACCAACTGGATTCCCAGAGAAGGGAAGCGGGGTAGGGGGAGACAGAAGGTTAGGTGGGCAGATGAGATTAAGAAGTTTGCGGGTATAAATTGGCAACAGCAAGCACAGGACCGGGTTAACTGGCGGAACATGGGAGAGGCCTTTGTCCTGCAGTGGACGTAGACAGGCTGATGATGATGATGATGATGATGATGATGATGATGATGATGCATTGTTAAGCAATTCTGGGATTTTACGCGACGAAACAACGGTACGATAATGAGGCACGCCGTAGTCTTTGACATTAATTTTGACCATAGGTGATATATGTACACGGGTGTTTCTTTGCTTTTCACCTCCATCTACACGCTCACTGAGAGTCGTACCCGAGTCTTCGAGTCACTGATAAGACGGCCAATAAGCTCTCGGGGGTTTATATACATACTTTCAGTAGCGAGAGCTAGTAAGAACAATGAAATTTGAAACTCTTGAGAATGTGGTTCAGTTGCAGGAAGTAGAAGCTATGCGCCGCTATTCATTGTATGCGTGTCCTTTTTTCACCTATAGCGAAGAACTCCACGCGATGCAGTGGAATACAAAGACGCTCCTTATTAGAAGGTCAAACTTTATCGAGGGTGCACGGAATGGCTGATTTATTACCATGTACGTTTTCCACGCAGTAAGTGGGAACAAAACATCCCAAGAAGAATAAAAAGATGAAAGAGAAAAATGATATCCGCTTGTTTTGTAGCAAAAATGAACTAGAGAATTCATGCGGATTTCTCGAAAAGAAAATGTGAATAAAATCTCTCTCTCTCTATTTTACCCTCTTAATCTCATCCGCACGTGAAGGGCAGAAAACTGGACATAGTTTAGTTTGCTCCCTGCCTCTTCTCTATTGCATATATAACTCTCTCTCTCGCTCTCTTTTTCCACTGCTCACCTGGCTACGTACCATTACCTGGCTACGTACCATTACATACATACAAGGCATGGACAGACTCGTTAAGGAGCTTCGCCCCTAAAAAACATGGCTGATCCCTCCACCACAGAAATCGGTATAACACGAAAGTGAAGCGTGTATTCAGAGAAGTATAGTGCTTATTGCATAGTGATGCATGAGGGCTTGTACAATTTTTATAGGCGGTTCGCAGCTATAGCACCGTTTAACATGGATGCACCCATGTTGACGCATAGTAGCACGTCTCCACAGCGACGACTACCACCCATGATTATAATTTAATCGTTGTGGAAACTGAAGTTTTGAACACAGACCTCAAAACAGCATACCGTTAATCGCGCGCAAAGATGACATCTACAAGCACTCACCAAACACTGCTACTCGATATGCGCGTCTTCGAGAATCGGCAGATGTGGGGAGAAACATCACAGTGAGCGCTCCTGAAACCTATACGCCAGCGCTCACGCATTCTGGGATTCAACAAGGAGGGACGCAGAGGTTCGTAGGTGCGAACGCGTGCTGGCATGCCCGAGGTCCAGGACCAGATCCTGGATTGGGCCAAGAGGGTAGCAGAGACCTCCCAATATGGGACACTGACGCCATATATGGCAATTTCTGGCTCCATATATGGCAAAGGGTAGCCACATATGCACACGTATGTACCCATATATGGCAAAATATAATTCGTATAAGTGCCATATGTGGTATTTTCGTACGCTGGATAGTCTCCTCTAACACTCCACCACTGCACCTTTCCCTCTTGGGATAAATAATGTTTTTCTCCTCCTCGTCCTGCTGGCCTCAGTTTCGCTGTTTCAAGGCACGAAAATCGCCCGTCGACATCGCCGCCTTGCTGCAGTGTGTACTGCAGCGGTTTTGTTAAATAAGCCGGTACTATCACCCTCAAAATAGTCGGCACTGAAACATCGTTGGTGCATGTGGAAGCTGCGCACCACTTCAACAGCGAGCTGAAAAGGCAAAGAACATAAATGTGTCAGCGATTCCTCGATGCTCACTCGGTCAGGGTTTTTCACTGCGATCGAGAAGCTCATTCGAGGCCTTCAAGACTAGGCGCTGGCGCGCAATGTCGGATGCAGTGTTTGAACTGCGTCACGCCCCATAACTTCTCTTGAGCACTCACAGACGACGGCACCTCCACGCTCTGCCTTAGCTTCACCAACAGAGAACACGAAGTGAGAGAGAATGTGGAAAAGACATAAGGCTCGCTCGTACAAAACGCAGCGATTGCCCCGGTAGCTTAGTTCATGGAACATCAGGCGCTTTTCGTTTTATACCAAGATGCGAGAGGTTTGACGCCCGATGGAAGTAGTTCTTCTCGTATGTTTTTTTTTTCCTTTATTTCTCATTTGGCAGTGCTACAGTTCTACAACGTTATATTCGTGACATAAATGCTTCGCTGAGGTCTTGGTGGACCCCGGCATAAAACACTTTCCTGATAAGAAAAGAAAAGGTACATAAATGAATACAATAATTAAACGTAACAGTTAGGTAGATCACTCCATGATATCTGTCAGAGGGTTGTAAAGAGGTGCATTTACACTGACCCTAGATGAGCTGTGGACTTTTGAAACGTCGTAGTTCAACATTTACGCAACAAGTAAAGAAACGTACCGAAAATCAACCTGAGAAACATCTTTCTGTCTGCAGGACAGACCGACGCAACAGTTAATTGCGAACCGATTGTGCAGAGTACCAGTTCGAGGGCCACCTCCAAGGTCGCGAATACGTTAATCACAGAATGACTTTCCAGTCATCGTCAATACAACAAAGAATTTGAACTTATAGTCGAATGTGAAGCTTACGGGCGTATGTACTGTTGAAGGTAACGTCAAACAAATACCGGGCGCTTGCTTTGTCTTTTTATCACAATTATACCAAATGAAGACTCCATTCCATAACATGTGTACGCTCACATATATAAGACTTTATGCCACCAAAACGTTCTGACTGGACAATGAAACCTACGTTGTTGCATAGCGTTTCAAATGTCCTCTTGCATCATACGCCCCAGTGCCTCAGGGAGCTATCAAATATTTGTCATCATAGTCATTATGAACATTACTATCATGGAGGATACCGTACTAAACAAAACGAAATATGCGACTGACTGAACGATGACCCGAGCTCACTCTCCTGCAAACAGTATTCACTAGTGAAATTCAAGCTATTATTCATCACAACACAAATGTGCGACATAGATGCGTTGCCATTTGTTTCACACTGTTGTGGTGAACTCAAGCAAAATGAAATATTGAACTTCGCATGTTCCCCAAAAATTGCTTTAAAAATATTGACAAAAGGCCACGAACGTTCTCACCCTGCCACGTAAGGTTGTCACGCAGTTGGTTGGCGTATTCGATTGCCAAATAACTTAGCAGCGAAAATGAATGCTCACTGGTTTCACGTTATCTCTGAATGGATTGCCTTGTTTGTAAGGGAATACTCGTTTTGTTTTGTATAAGTGTAATGAACCTTCCGATATTTTCGTTCCGATGTTTAAGCTTCCGAGACCGAGGACTTAACACGCACAGGCTCAATGACCCGAAGGGACTCGCATACAATGAGCGATGCTGTCGTGCATAGAGCTTCACTTCCGGCTGACGTCCTGTGACTCTCAGCCAGCTTCTCTAAGCATTGCACGTCATGGCGTCGCGAAATTCCACTCATCGAAATTCTGCCGGTAAATGTTGTACCCATGGACTCGAGTCAAAGCTACCCGAGATTCCAGGACTGACGTGATATAGGTGCAGTCATTCTGTATTCCGCGAGGTAGAGCAGAATGTACGACCCATTCAGAAAGTGCTGCGAACACGATATAGCGATGACGCTGGCAAGATCAGAGATCGCCCTCGTCGAGCCATTGTAGCTAAGAAAAGCAGTATGTGCCACCAATGCAGTACTTGTGGGATGATCACCTGTCTTCAGAATTCAGCTGCGCCAAACGTTGGCTTCTTCCGCCCACTCTGCCGTTGAGGATATGCAATAAAACATCGCGGGAAAAAAATTAGTTGAATGGTTCGAAAACGTTCGCACCATCCTGTGCACAGAAACGTACCGCAACAGCTCTGCCTCATACAAATGGCAAACAAAAGTGTATACGCTCTCATAACCCAACTACAAACGCGACGGAACCAAAGGCGCTAATTTCGTCACTTTACACGAGCTACTTCTATTATATCGTGTTAAATAACCACGAAGCAATACACTCACCACCGCAATCCGCCAACTTTAGGCAATGTCAAATAGTCCGGATCGCATTAAGCTGCAGTGCGAGCTGCTAGGAACGCATATGACGCCATGCATGAGACGCCCACTTGTTGATCTGAAGTTGAATCGCGTTGCCGCGATCCGCGGCCGCCGCTCAATTTCATTACAACTTCATCTGCATGCGGCGAGAAGCGTGGTAAGCTGTCCATAAGACAGCGGGGTAAACTGTCCTATGGACAGATTACCACGCTGGGTAAACTGCCCTATGGACAGCTTACCACGCTGTGAGCAGCTTACCACGCTGTAAACTGTCCTATGGACAGCTTACCACGCTGGGTAAACTGTCCTATGGACAGCTTATAACCACTCTGGGTAAACTATCCTGTAGACAGCTTACCACAGCGTGGTAAGAGTGGTAAGCATACATGGTAAGCATGCATGGTGAGCATGGTAAGCTGTCTATAACAGCTTACCCCGCTTTGCATCAAGCGTGGGAAGCACGATGTGGGCGCTTATGTATAGGCTATATTTAGCTATATCAATGTGGATGGTGGATGATTGATATGTGGAGTTTAACGTCCCAAAACCACCATATGATTATGAGAGACGCCGTAGTGAAGGACTCCGGAAATTTAGACCACCTGGGGTTCTTTAACGTGCACCCAAATCTGAGCACACGGGCCTACAACATTTCCGACTCCATCGGAAATGCAGCCGCCGCAGCCGGGATTCGAACCCGCGCCCTGCGGGTCAGCAGCCGAGTACCTTAGCCACTAGACCACCGCGGCGGGGCAATGTGGATGGTGGAGACGCCCTGAAAGGGGCTATGATACAGTCACCAACACTTTGTGTGTTTTGGCAAAATATGTACGTGACGGGTTTATTATGCCTGTACACACACGAAAAATAGACGTAGAAGAGCATTTAAGCGGAGATCAAGCCCCTGGAGTCCCTGGCTTATAAACCCCGCTCATCACCGGCAACCGCCATTGTGCCTGGCGGGTGTGACGTCACGCGCTGCGTGGAGCGGAGCCGTCGCCTTCCGCCAAAAGTTTCAGTGGCTGAAAATCGTTCGATATCAGTGCCAAGCTGAACAAAGCTAAATAATCTCAAGTTAATGTGCAGCTCTCCGCGGAACGATATCGTTCGTTTCAATACGATATCGTTCGCACAGCAAGCTGCTTGTTACGTCACGGCTCGCAAGTGTTCCAGTGTTGCCCGACTCTCAGGGTACTGGCGTGTTCATAAGTATGTTAAATTATAAATTAAGTGCGCGACCAAATTTTTCGCCAGCTTATTGGTCAACGCACAACGACCATCACACGTAACGCATTATGGTAAAAGTTCTGTGTATCTTCTGTGTTAACTAAAGCTCCTGTACCAAATATTTCATGGTAAAACCAGCATTCGAAAAGAAAAGTACCTTCAAAGTCCTCATTATATCTCTTCGCGAAATGATCATTGCTTCAAGATTTTAGAGTACCGTACCAGATCTAATTTGTATGTTAATTCGTTTTTGTTCGTTCTATTAGAGAATGGAATCACTTATCAAATGAACAAGTGTGCTGTATTAATGAAGATGTGTTTTTCTCGACATTGTAACCCCCCTGCTGCAGCGCCTTCGGGCTAAGCGGGGTAATCATTGAATAAAGAATAAATAAAGAATAAACTGACTTGCTGAGATTGGATTTATACACCTCGGTAACTCTATTTCTATAAGTTCTGGAGAGGAAAAATAAATAAAAAAGAAAATCAAGTTACACAGAATAAACAACTAGCAGCTATACAGAACAAGTATTGCACACTGAAACAGGCTAAGATAACACGGTATAATATGCAGTTTGCTCGTCCCGATTCCTTCAAGCTGTCGTCGTGACCCTTTACAAAAGACAAATGTCGACCGTGATGAATAAACATGCGAGAGCCACAGAATATCAGCCGTAGCCGAACAGGCGTTTACGGACGCCGGTAATCGAGATTCGGCTAAAGCGCGGCAACACATGTCTCTAAACCATATCGGATCATGTGTCACCTCGTTTTTCGCGGGATCTCGTTTCCAGGCGCCGTCGTGTAGTAACAGCCGTGCGCACGAGAGGAAACAGTGTCAGCCCCGATTGACTGACGGGCTACTAGTGCAACGGCGCGACATCACCTGACAGCCGACTGCAGCGTCAACTTCAAAAGGGTGAGCTGGCTCTGTTTTCGTGGTCGCAGTTGAATGGAGTGGCGTATTGGAGTGAAGGAGAAAACGGGACGAAACGATGGCACAAGCCGCAGCTGTACAGGAATGGATAAAATATGGGAGAAGTCTCGGTGGTAGGGGCTCCTGTTGTAAATTAAGCCGCGAGAAATGGCGAGGACAGAAAACGAAGCACGCTTACGGCGAAGGTGCTGATCTCGTGTTAGCAATTCAACGTGTGCTTGACGAAATGGCGCTACGTGAAAACGCCGACAGACACGGCCGTAAAATTGCGTGGGTGTTTTCATGCGTATTATTTTCTGTCGGCTATACGTTCCAGTCGATAACTACACCCCGCTACTTGCAAAAGTTGTCTTAAATAGGAAAGAGAGGCTGATATATGCGTGGCACTAAAAGGTTGAGGTGAGATTAGTGCATGCTGGCAATTTATGTGCGCCATGGCTCATTTATTTAGTAAAAGGTGCGATGAATTGACCTTTTGATCGCTGAAGCTTGCTGCTTCGCCAAGGTATACCACGGTATACCATAGCGTAAAACTGTCTGTCGCAATGCGGCGGTAACTTTGTGGACACTGCTAGAATGGGCGGCTCATGCAGTGGCTGTCGTATCGGGTTTTCGCCACGGTACGTGCTTCAAACGCGAACTACTCTTTTGATTGGCGTCACGGCCACTACTTTCAGGAAATAATGCCGCGTGTGTAACCGTAACCCTTAAGACTCATGTACACTGATCTCGTGAATATTCGAGCGTGATTCCAGTACGTTTACGTTTACGTAGGAAAAAAAAACTACTTTAAAGTAACTTCGAAGTGCTTAGGCGAACCCAACGAACCAAACGCCTCCATAGAAACAATACCTTAGGGGCAAAATCCGTTTTTTTTTAGCACGTCAAGAACGACCAAGCTTGACAAGGTATTTTTTTCCACTTGTGGCGTCAATCGCGAAATTGTCGAAAGTGTGCAATCTTAGCCCATGCGCTGCAAATCAGCAAAATTATTCAGTAAGCCTAAACTATGACGAATACGAGCTTTTACGCTTCAAAATTATACGAATCGGTTCGTTAGGCTAAGTGGCGATACAGTATTTTACGAAGTGTATCATGCTCACGGCCGGGTCAGGGTGGACGAACTGCACAAGGCATGGCACCCTCGTCCTGCACGCATTTCATTCAGGTCACTAAGTGTCATTTTTTAACACTATGTATGCGATAAAAATGTGGGTATTTAGACGAGCCTTTCTGTTTTATTAGCGTGATTACCAACACGTCGTCTTTGCGGGAAAAAAAAGAAAAGCATCACGGGGGTATGTCGAATCGATAAGAGCTGTCTGCATTTTTTTTTTTTGCGTAGCACGTGTGTCAAATAATCGACGTCTGAGACAGCAGCAGCAGCCCATGTCGAGAAACAACAGCAAACAAAGTGCATCCTTTTCAATGACTGTTTCTTTGTTTTCGCTGCACGCGTCCACGGAGGTGTTTGACGCCTGTGATTATAGCAACAGCCGCGCGCTGATGCCGCGACATAAGAAGAGCAAATAAATGCACGGTTTCCGTTTACTTAAGCGCGTACTTCATCCCTTGATGCCTCTGTACTAAGCTGAAGCTCGAAATGTGAACGTATGCGCTACGTGAGCCCGAGTCCACGCATGGGAGGAAAACAGTGCTGGCGATATCGAGTGCAGGAGTGAATAGATTGCGCTTCGAATCGACTTTCGCTGCCACTGGTCGAGTTCCGTGGAAAACAAGGAATAAGTAAACCGCTCTTCGTGGTCTGGACACAGTAGTAAGTAAACGAGGAGTTTGCTTGCCAGTTTTTTTTATATGTTGGTGTCTACTAGCCACTTCCTTTCGCTTATAGTTACCATGCGTTAACACCGATGACGCGGTCGTTGTTTCTGGTAATTCATAACTGTAGACGTGAAGCGAGTTGCTGTATCAGCTGCGCGTAAAACTTGGCACGCACCACACCGAAGCAGAGCCTTTGAAACAGTGCCACGCTATAAAAATAGTAATTCAGGCGGTTTGGCTCCGAGCTCCAAGCATGCAACGTAGTATTGCGCACTGGCACATTTGAAGTGTTATGCCATGCTATATATAGGCCAGTGTTTAACAAGTCAGTTATTGTGGTGAGCCAAATTCATGTTGGGAGTGAGCAGAGGCAGTGTCGAGGATGCGCTAACGTAATTTCGGGCATGGACCAAGCCAATTCTTAGTCGAGGCCAACTATAGTTACAACTTGTGCAATTTGGCGAAGGTCATTCCGGGTTCCAAGGTCACCTTTTGTGTTGGCCATGGCACGTCCACAGATCACTAATGTACTATACTATGATTTGCCAAATGATTTGAACACGGGTAAAGCTCAGAATTGTAGGCAGGTTTTTTTTTTTTTTGGCAGCCGGGGGCACCACTTCGATCTGAAGTGTGGGGAAAGGACGCCATGGTATATGCGGTCGAGTGCCATGTCATACTCTCTATGCCATGGAAAAAAAAAAAAAATCGGAGGTGGGTGAGGGGGCAAAAGGGCACGGGCCCTGTGTGCAAACCCTTGGCTACACTACTGGTGCAGCCGTGTAGCCGATTTTTCGACAAGCAGACTTGTTTTGTTGAAGGTTGCATCCGTTAAGTGGCGTCTTCAAGAAGAGAAGTCTGCTTGTCGAACTGTTCGTTCAAAATTTTTCATCCCTCCACGATTCCATCTTTCCCAGGAAGTCAACATTATCGTAATATAGCGTTCATTGCCATTCATATCTTCCAGTGCTGAATCATTCATTTCTTGTTACGCGCTGACAGGCCTACAGTGAGTCCAGATAAAAGCATGCATCGCGTTTTTCATGCATGCATCCCATGACATCCGCGAATTCTCGTTAGGTATAGGTTGAAGTGCTTTCGCACTATACCGACGACAAGATGATCCAGTCAGTGTAGGCGGCTAAGCTGAGGTCAGTTTTAAAAGCGGAGCATTTTTCAGTCGCACGATGTCGTACCGTCCACATTGCCACTGCGCATGCTCGCGTCTCGTGCCGGCCCCGGAAGACACCCGCAAAACTGTCACTCCCCTCTCTCGCCTCGCAAGGTCGTCGCACGCGGCGTCAGAAACTGCGCGAAAAGCTGCACAACCATTCACTGGCCACCCCGTATACACGTATGTAGGCACTGGGTCGCGCGTTCGGAATTCAGTCGAGGGCGTCTTTACTTGGCTTTCGCTTGACGTTGAAGGCAACGCTTCTCCTTCATTCAATAAATAAGAATAACCAAGACCAAATAACGTTCAAGCATTCCCAAACCATAGCCATTTACGCAACATTCACACGATGCCCCCACCAGTCAGCGACGCATTTACTCGAAAAATGCCGTCCGCATCTTTCCCTTCCGCCAAGAAAAAGATGCGGACGGCATTTTTTTTTTCGATGCGACTTAGATTAGGTATTTATCGTTAGTTGTCACTATTTTTTAATAAATCATTTATTCCAAAATGGAAGTGGACGCGCTATATCCATCTCAAGTGAAACTATTGAGTTAATTTCCTGAAATTACTCGCTTGAAGTAACTTGTTAAATACAGGGCGGAATTTTAAATGTGTACAAAATAGAGGAACAATTCAAGAGGAGCGCCTTTTTTTTCTCCTCGCTGTGCGTACGCTTCACACTCCATGCTGTGCTATACTCAAAACAACTGCTCACCGCCTCGGCCCTATATGAATCCATCACTTGAAACAATTTATCCGGTAACTAAATTAAGTCCACAGAGCTAATTCATTAAATTGCTTATTCCAGCAAAAAGTAATTTAATTACTCCCATCCATAATTGCCAAGTTTGCTGCGCGTGTTCCTTTAATCGCCAATCCCTGTACGTATGATGGATGTCGCATTGTCGCGGCTCTAAGTTAACTCATGCGTGCGGCGTGTATACATCTATGATGCATGGTTTAAAAACTTGAAGTTCGGTGCGATGGTGCATAGTTGACGGGAATTTCGAGCGCAGAAAACATTCACAAGAATGAGAGGACCGGACGGGTGGTGACCTGCGCCCATCCTGTCCTCTCGTTCTCGTAAATGTTTTTTTTTCTTTTTTTTATTTAACGCTCGAAATTCCCGTCAGCATCTGTATACATGCACATCTCATCAATATCCTGCACCATGAACAACGGTAATTTTCGAGAGCGCGAGTTCGACTGCCGGCCCGCATCATTTCGGTGGAAGCGATATGCAAAATACAACCACTATCATAGATTTAAGCAGGTGTGAAAAGGTTCCCAACTGGCCGAAACTGTTAAGGAATCCGCAACTACGGCGTGCCTTGTAATCATACCACAGTTTGGCCCATAACACCCAAGTTTATCTGTTGTTAACAACAACAGTGATTCCAGCGAAGTGTGCTATGTTTGTATGCATTCGTCACCAAAACTTGTTAAGCGCTGAAAAAACGCGATGCACTAGAATAATGACGAGACATTTTGGCCCGATACATGTAAATTAGAAGGAAATGTGGTCATATATGTAACGAAGCAAATTTCTGCAGGGTCCTCCGCGCATTCGCCTTTATAGGACGACTCAAAGGCGCAAGCAATCTCCTTTTGCATCTCACTCGATGTATTGATTCTGCGCAGCGGCAACATTTTCGATGGAGGCGGAAATGTTTGAGAGTCGTGTACTCGGATTTTGGTGCACGCTAAGGTACCCCAGGTGGTCGAAATTTCCGGAGACCTCCCCTACGGCGTCTCTCGTAATCATGGTTTTGGGGCATCAAACCCCCACATGTAATAATAATAATAATAATAATAATAATAATAATAATAATAATAATAATAATAATAATAATAATAATAATAATAATAATAATAATAATAATAATTGTTATTATTGTTATTGTTATTATTATTATTATTATTATTATTATTATTATTATTATTATTATTATTATTATTATTATTATTATTATTATTATTATTATTATTATTATTATTATTATTATTATTATTATTATTATTATTATTATTGCTGTGTTGATTCTGCTAAGCTGAAGGTTGTGTGCACTCCAGGATTGGGGGCATTGCAAGCTTTCTGCGAACACTGCCTCCATAATCAGCTTAACTTTGACTGAACAATGTCATCATGACACCGCAAATTATGACGATCTGTGAAGCGATCACGTGAAGATCTTCTTTGAATCACCTGTGACGCCAATGCCGGTCAATTCTCGCGTTTTATGGGCCATCTAAGGCCATTACCTTTACAAATAGACGAATGGGCCGCTTCATGTGCGTAAATCTTACCCACGACTTGTTCGTGTAGTGCCTTCTCTTTTATCTTTAGCAGCGGTTGCGTGCGCGAGGCTTTCTCTCTCGCCAACAAATCTCAAATTATACCACGTTCTGTTATCGGAGAGTCGGGACTGCCCCAGTGCATCGCTCACTGATAGGGCACTGTTACAACAGTCCTGAAGGCAAAACCGCTACTACGGTTGCAATGAGGACACCTTGTACAGGTATATACGATAAGATAATCTAGGACAATGTCAAGATTGTCAAAGAAACAATACTCTATACGGGCATTCTTTCGATGCTCCACGCGATAAAGAAAGGAAGATAGGGAACCTTTAAGTATTACAACAACTCGGATATTTCCTAATAACATGTCTCACCCAAGTGCGATGAAAAACGAAGTGATACAGACTGCTTGATGGATATATCAACACATAAGCCCCACCACAACACTGATGTTCGAACGTGTTCTCTTAGAGTGAGAATCACAGGCGGCATTTGTCATCTTGTCGATAACGTCCATTATAGCTCGCGAGACGACTACTTTTGATAAATGTTCATTTCTCTCTATTCTCAAGAGCCGGCGAGAGCGGAGTCAACGTGCCACGTCCTTCCGTAAGTCGAACAAATGACGCAGTACAGATTTCAATCGTTGCATTTTACGCAGTCGAGTGTTTAGTATCGGCGACATTTAGCCGAATCCCGTGTCGGCATGCTCGATCACTCCTGTTGAGACCACGTAGGTTCGTGAATCGGGCGTACCATCACAAGTAGGATCGTAAATGTTTTCAGTGCACTAATGCTGCTCCGAGTCAGTTCAGACAACGCAACATTTCCGTATGTGAGCTACGCTTAGACGTAGTCAATATCGCTCTTATTTATTATTTTTTAACATTTCTCGACGATCACCATATCCAAATTTTTTTAGGAGAATTCGTTTGTACCTTTGGTTTTTCGATGTAAGCTTTTTCGTACATGACAAAACGTGCTTCATTAGCAAACAAATAGTTCGGTGAGCTGTTTTTTTTTTTTCTTCCTTGTGACGCTTCACAAAAGGACAGCTGAATCTGCAGCGCTCGTAGCTAGATCCTCGGTCGGCGAACGAGCCCGGATGAGTGAGTCATCTTCATGACGTCAAATCTCAAGACGAAGTTGCAACTAACTTCCTATTCTTATGGCATGCAGCTATATGGTTTGGACCAAGCAATTGCATGAGCCGATGAAGAAGCATATCTCACTAACAGCGCGACGGCCCAAAGTACAAAAAAATGGAAGATACAGCAGTTATCATGCCGTTGTCTTCATTTCTTCGCATCCGACTGCCTAACATTGTCCCGACCCTAAGACAACCGCCTGGTTCTCCTCCATTACTCTGAGCGTGGAAGCCGGCTGAGTACGTTTCAGAGTCTACATAATGAGTTCTCTTCCGCTTTCCGAAAAGGCGAGGGTTCTCTTTCTCGTCGTTTTCCCATTACGCTTTGCAACATTTTGCAACTGTCAAGAGATGCAGTGAACCATAGCCCGCACAGCGCCTGCCTCTGGTGTTTAACGGTTGTCTGTCGCGGTATATATGTATATTTTTTCCTGCCGCTTCTCACTCCCGCTATGGCTTTCAGAGAACGACACTCGTCATCTCCGCGCGTCCTTGCGCAAGCGGTATCCTCTGCTGCACGTTCCCGTCTCTTCTTCGCCCATAAAGTGGCTTGTCGCGCACGGCGCCGCTTGAATTTTCGCGCAGTGATCGGGGCGTATACGCGTGGAACGACTAACGGTGAAAAACGAAGTGCCGGCAGTAGTAAGCCGTTCAGGCGTTGTATATCGACGCACCCAGCGCATTGCTATCCGCCGCTTTCTGCAGGGGCGCTTTACTTGGCACTGCGTAGCTTCCGCCAAGGCACTTATGAAAGTGCAAGGGAGAGGGAGAGAAATACACGCAGATCAGAGGCCGTGCGATCGCCGGCTCACGTTATTCGCAGAAGCTTCAATAACGCCGGCTGCGGAAGAGGCTGCGGACAGCGTATCCAGAGGTTTTCGGATAGCAGTTGAATCGTCGTCGTCATGGTTGTGCGCTACTTTCACGCGGCCGACTACGGCGTGCTGGTGGCCGTGTTGGGTCTTTCGTCATTCATTGGAGTCTACTTTGCCTGGAAAGACCGCCGCAGCACCAACAACAAAGAGTTCCTCGTGGGCAACAGGCAGTTACAGGTAAGCGAGAATTTTGTGACAAATGCATGCATTCAAAACTAACTTGTTTCGTGATGTGTGAAAAGTATCTTGTTTCTTTTTTTTAATTATTAGTATGTGATTCAAATCGATTCCTCGTTGTCTCTCGTTCAGCGTTAAATACGAGACCGTTTGAATTGACGTATCACATTGTTTAGCTTAGTATTTATTATTGTAGTGTTTATTATCGGTGATTTCGAGAATGCTTGACCCATGGCGTACGTTTTAAAAGTCGTCGTTTTCAGCGTCATGGTTACACATTCCCCACCATTTTTTTTTTTGCTTTGCGCATTTTAAAACTTATATGAAGTGCTTGTTTGTAGACGACACTTAAACGGCGAAAGCTGCTATATCAAAACAAAGGCGGGTTCTCGCGCCGTAGTTGTACGCCGCCGATGTCCGCCACCACTATCACGCGAAGTAAAAGAAAACTAAATGAAAAGTACTGAAAACAGAATGGGGTCTCCATGTCAAATGGAAGTCTTCTCTCTCTCATTTTCCATTAGCAGCGATTGGCATGTTCCAGTAGGAAACACCGGTGATTTGCGCCTCTACAGGTTTCTCTCCTGCGGGACGCCGCAATGAGCGTCAACACCGCCGTTAGCGCCCGCTTAGCGTTAGCACCCACTGCTTCGCATCTACACCTGGCTCCCTTTATCGAGAGATGATTTACTTCTTCCCCCAATGAACGTTTAATTAATCTTGAAGTGTGTACAATTATCAGTTCGTTCCCCAGTATCAGGTTAGTCGTTTAGTTTTCGGAGCTCACAGATGCCCATTCGTGGTGCCCGAAGCGAAAACGGATTGCTCCTTTCCGCAACTCGTGTTTTGCCAATGTGTTGCACTGTGAACGTTGAAGGCCCTCATGTGTAATCACGATCAACGCGATAGAAAACGACGGAATTACCTTTCAAGCGTCACAGCGGCTACACGCAGTTCCCACGCGCGAGAGTGTTCTTAACACTCGATGCTGAAGTGGAAAGTTGTCTCTTGGCAGTATGTCAGTTTAATATCGGCATGTTACAAGTAATTGTTGAGTAAGCGTGAATTCGCTGTTCCATCTCGTACTATTCACGACGTCACTTTCATTCTTAGATGCTATAGGCGCGTAGCCCTCGCGAAAAATAATGAATTAAATGTCGTTGATGATGCTAATTCTCCTTTCAGAGGAAATGCACAGCAAATACCTTGCATTGTTTAACTTCGTGTGTGCCGTATCTGCAGAGCACACATAACTACTGAGCTGACACTTCTATAGGCCAAATTTGACCCTTGTGCCCTGAAAGACCATATTCACCATAATTTCGCTTAGGTGCGCGCATGTGTATGTTCGTGCATACGTGTCTGTCCTACAACTTTCAAATATCCCTATCGACAAATTCGGCACTTGACTTAGCCAGCGTCACTGACTCGTTAAGAGACAAGGCTGATCTCCATGCTCCTTCTTTATAAACCATTATGCGTTAATTTAGAAGCACATATATTTGGGCCAGTTTGTATTGATTCATGTAGGTATAATTAAGAGCGCGAAACACACAAGATACGAGAGACAGATTACGCAAAGGCGCCGCCTATACTCGCACCCCAAAATTGTGTTCGCATTCTAGAGCCCAGCAAAACTAGTCTTTTTTTTTCTGGCCCTGAAACAGGTTAACGAGAGAAATGATGGAAGCCTTCCTTATCCACGAAAATGCTTCCACGTGCTTAGACCAGCCGTCAACTAACCTACTGACTGCAGTGAAGTGGTTTACCTATAGATAAGTCTTTAGCGCTGAGAACAGATCAAGATCATCGGCAGCCATTCGCAGGATTGGCATGACCGGTGTCGTTTTACCCTCAGTTGTTTCTTATCTGCTTTGTGAACCTCATGCGCAGGAGGCAGTCGATGGGGGCTCTGTGTTACTTTTTTTTTAAATTCTAAAGCGATAGCTGTCTTCCGGTTTTTAAATTGTGGTTTCACGCATGCGTTTCTATGTTCGGTGTAAGATAAAACCTGGCCAGTTGCCGTGAATAAGTTTCACTTCGAAGTGAGCGCCCGTTTGTGTAATCTGTCTCTCGTATCTTGTCTGTTTCGCGCTCTTAAACACTAACATGCGGCACTTCGAAAGACCATTAACAGCAAGATGGGCAACCAAAACAAGACGAGGGTCAGTCTGTTGGCCTTGCCGTGTCTTTGTGTTTTTAGTACACTATAAAAACATCGCCACCTCGAAGGTTAACGCTCCTATAGAAATGACGTGTGGCTGAGGCAGTCTGCTCTTGGCATATGTCATGCTCTTTCTATTGCTTTTTCTAGATTCGGCGCGCACCAAAACGATGCTTCTATAGTTGCGAATGGGCTCGCTAGTAGAGAAGCCTTGTTGCGACAGAACAAAACAGTATCAAGTGCACAGTAACCAGTGAATCTCCCTGAATTTTATTATTTTCAAAACTACTGAGACCTAAGGTGAATCTCAACAGACGAAAGTCAAGTATACGACCCTATAGAACACGAATAATTATTCTGTTACCAAGACTTTAAGCCATTGGCGGGGTTTTATGGGAGGGCGTGTGTTTGTATGTGTACGCGCGTGTGTGGGTACTACATACAAAAAAATAAATTTCGATTTTTAGTAAGTTATCCAGTCACAAATACGAGAGGCCCCACTATTGTCGCAAGAAGGCGGTACATGTAAGCGATCGAGAGGACGCGCAAAAAAAAAAAATACTTGAGACAGCATTACTCTGAGGTTCCCGCACGTACGAGCCAAGACGTCAAAGGTATTGATGGCGTCTTCTGAGGCCTACATAATTTTTTTTTCTAGCGGCAAAAGTTAATCACGTTGATTTCTAAGGGAGCGACAGAAATATAGAAATATATGAAGAATCTTAAAGCCAATGCGGGCAAACTACAGGAGACAAAAGGAAAGTTTTTTTTTTAGAGCTTCGTTTTCTCGCATGCCGAGTGGTTTCAGCTAAACTCAAAAGCATGAACAAATGAAAGAAACACGAAGACGGCGATTAGTTTTCTTCATCCGCGCGTTTATCCTTTGCTGCAACTACTCGGCATGCAAGGAGGAGGAGGAAAGTTTAAGCGGAAGGACAGGAAGGTTAGCCAGTTCTTAGAGCAGCTGGCTACCCTGTGCTGGGAAAAGGGGTGAGAGGAATAAAAGATGATAAAAAGAAATGTTGCGGAGAGAGAGAGAGATAGAAATTACAAAGATCACCATGAAAACTATAGCCCAAATGGAAACCATTCATTTTTCTATTCGGCAATAAGAATATGACGGTCATGTTGGCGAGATACTACTCACATAATTATTTGTATTTCCACGCCGATTAAGAATTTCACTTTGGTGTATAATTCAGTACCTCGCAGTTATTCAACAAGCACCGGCGCGTTCACTACCAGGCGCAAGTACACGCTGGCGTTCCACGTAGCGGTTGGTAACGAAGGTTTCATCGGCAAAGGTCAGGTCGCAGCATTTAAGCACGCGAAAAACTTAGCGACAGCAGCTGCTGCACGACGAAGTTGCCAAGTTTTACGAATTTACCCGGAGACGCGCTCACACCAGTTGTTGTCTTGTACTAAAGCAACAACTGTGTGTGTGTGTGTGTGTGTGTGTGTGTGTGTGTGTGTGTGTGTGTGTGTGTGTGTGTGTGTGTGTGTGTGTGTGTGTGTGTGTGTGTGTGTGTGTGTGTGTGTGTGTGTGTGTGTGTGTGTGTGTGTGTGTGTGTGTGGAGAGAGAGAGAGAAAGAGAGAGAAAGATTACATTCGACATTAAAGTACACCTACAAACATCTGCCGTCAAGTATACTGCACTGGTATCCGATGGAGGCGGAAATGTTGTAGGCCCGTGTGCTCAGATTTGGGTGCACGTTAAAGAACCCCAGGTGGTCTAAATTTCCGGAGCCCTCCACTACGGCGTCTCTCATAATCATATAGTGGTTTTGGGACGTTAAACCCCATATATCTATCTATCTATACTGCACTGGTAAACAACGGCTTTGTATATTTAAGCGCGGATATCCAAACTGCCTTACCAACCCAGTCATTCTTGTCGTTCCTAGTGTATCAGAAAGAGCTCAGCAGTTCTTTTTTTTTCACCACCCGATCAGCCGTTTCCTGTCCTTTTCGAGTAGACCACACACTTTAAGTCGCGGTGATCAGTCGCGAGGAAATCATTAGCGTGACCCGGTATTTCAGTCTCGATGAAAGAAAACCAGATTGCTGGGTCACTTTTTCGTCTTTTCTACTGCGTGCCACCGGTGACACAGGTGCCCGTAATCGAACAAGAAGAGGCCGTGCCCTCATTACGGTCCAGTATTGAAACAGCGCCTGTTTTCGCTGCCGGGCACCTTCTAAAGCGCATGCTCCTTGTGCCGATTGTTTTCGCAGGTGTTTCCTGTAACAATGTCGATGATGGCGAGCTTTCTATCGGCGGTCGCTATACTAGGCGTACCTTCGGAGAGCTTCATACACGGCTCGCAGTACGTGGTCAACTTCATCGGCATCATCGTGGGCATCATATTGGCCGTCCACGTCTTTCTGCCGGTGTTCTACGAGATCGACATGATCAGTGTCAATCAGGTGTGCACCAAGCGTCACAGTTTAAAAATAATCAGGTTTATTTAGTACACGATCTAATTTAACTCATTGTTGGGCTGGTTGGTGCACTGTGCCAAGGAAATATATCAAGCCAGACACATACGAACACAGAAAGCTATGAATAAGACAAGAAAGCGGCTACTACAAGCTTCTTATTCGCCAAAGCGAGGCTCAAATATACGCTCACGCTATCACATGATCACGTCACAACCGACCGAACTAACCATAAATTGCACGTCAGTTTTGTATCATGCAATTTTGGTTAGTTAGGCCTCACCTCGGTGATTAAATAGTTAGAAACTAGCCACTGTCTTGTCTCCTTCAACGCTTCCTGTGGTCCTCCACGCTTCGTTAGATACATTCTTCTTTTATACATCATCGTGATTATAATAAAGAAAATGTATTTGTTTTTTGAACAAACGGATTGTGTTCACCTGAGGCAAGCAGATTTCTGAACCGTCAATGAATCGGCGGACAACATACAGTTGTTCGGATACACAGAGGTGGTATCTCGTACAGCGTCGCGACGAAGTTCAAGTGAGTGCGGGCTTCTGTAGATCAATGACGCTGGTTGCCGCTGATGAAGTGATGTATAGTGACGGACGCACATACAAGCCACGTACGACCTGCGATCGAAATACCCCCGTCACTGCACTGCAAGCCGGTCTCGTGCAGTTCTATCAGAATTGCGTACGCAACAAATTCCGAAATTCCACACACACAAAAAATTCCACAGCTTCAGTTCCTACACAACACAGTTCTTGTAGCATGCGTGCAACACGTATGATGTCGTGTTCGGTGAAGGCACGCCTGCATCGCAACGAGAAAAAGAGGCGTTTTAAGTTTCGTAAGCGGGACCACAACGGCGCTGCGTGACGATGATATTTATGTATCATACATAATCTTGTTCATAGATGCTTCCAAAAACATGTTTCACTATAATCGTACGAAAGAAATATATTTAAGCTGCTGTTTATCTTAGTATTCCGCATGCTGCGTGTGTATAGTAGCAGTTACTTGCAAGTGCTTTAGTACTCGGCTAATGTAGCCAGGAAAAAGTGCCTGGCAAGCACAATTTATTGAATTAAATTTCATATTGATATCCGAGAACGAGAACTTAATCTAATGAACACCAAGGCCTTTGCTGCTCTTAAAAGGTTCAATTGTTAAAACATATGCCAGCATTCAACATACTATGCTTGACTTTCATTGATGAATGAAACTTATATTCGTCATTATTTACGGCACTATGGAACTCCGTTATGGTACTGACGTATACTTAACTTGCTCTTTATCGTGCAGTACCTGGAAAAGAGGTTCAAATCTGTGCTCATCCGGAAGCTTGCGTCGTTGATGACTACTGTACAAATGGTATAGTTCCCTGCAGCCTGATATTTAAGTGCCCGTCCGTTCACGTTCCAGCATTATTTCATTTTTGTACATTTCAGTGTTTCTACATTGGAGCAGTGCTGTACGCTCCGTCGCTTGCGCTTGGATCCGGTGAGTGGCGTTGGCATTTTATGATATGAAGGTCCCAACACGTTAGCCTCAAGTTAAACGCGTTAAGTTCGCAATAAGGCTGTCGTTAACGCATTTAACGTTCTAGTATGGAAGCAGGAAACATTTATTTATTTGTGTATTTTGTAAGGAGGAAGAACAATACGCCAATGAACCCAGTTTCTATTTATTTATTTATTTATTTATTTCACATTGCTCAGTTTTCCGGATTCGACGGCAACTCAGTGACACAATCACTTTTCAAGTCTGTTATAATTATTTCTTGGGGAATTGAGAGCTGAAAAATGTTGTTGTTGTTGTTGTTGTTGTTGTTGTTGTTGTTGTTGTTGTTGTTGTTGTTGTTGTTGTTGTTGTTGTTGTTGTTGTTGTTGTTGTTGTTGTTGTTGTTGTTGTTGTTGTTGTTGTTGTTGTTGTTGTTGTACACCATCAGAATCTCCATGTATAGTGTGTACGCGCACAACGCGACATCCTTATGCTAAACGTCGCACATACTGAGATTTTGTTAGCATGAACGCAGAGATGACGTTGCAAAACTGCCTGCTGATTTGGAAAATTGCCCGCACCCATAGTTTTACGGTCAATGCATAGTGTTCGAAACGAATTCCGCGGTTTATTTTCATTGTATATGGCTTCGGTTCAATGCTCTCATATACTTTCATAAAGTAATTTCGCACAGTGTCGAGTACTTGACGACGAACATGTTAATTCGTCGATCCCTTCATAGTTTAGAAGTGTGAAATTCAACTAGGACTATACTGTGCATGGTGTCTCAGGTGTGTTTTCCTTACTCGCTAATACTCGGAAAAATGAGATATTGTACGCGCTCATAAAACTGCGCTTCTGATTATCAGTCTACTTCGTGCAGTGACAGGCCTTCCAGTGCAGGCCTCCATCTTGCTTAACGGTGGAGTCTGCGCCTTTTACACGGCGATTGTGAGTACCAGCCCAATTTTTCTCGCTCTCTTCACATTTAATGCTGTGACGCTTAGGAACGATCTCTAAGAATGAATTACGCGAACCGGTGAAATGTTAACCCTCGGAAAATAACTCCAAGGTTACATTGTAGAGAGTAGAAAAATTGGCGTCAGCCAATTGGACTAGGTTTACTAGAAACAAAGCCAACACACACACAAAAAAAAATGCACGCTCGTCTACATCCAAGTTCGCGCACGTGCCGCCAACAATATCAAAATGTCTATTTAGCAAAGGTAGTAACCGCTGAGCCAAACCGTTGGAGTGAGAAAATAACTAGAATAAGGATGAGGTGGATCACATTCTGCAAGCATTCTCAAATCATGAATGGTAATCCGCCACTAATCCTCAAGAAGAAAGTGTACAACAGCTGCATCTTGCAGGTACTTGCCTACGGAGCAGAAACTCGGAGGATAACAAGAGGGTTCAGCCTAAATTGAGGACGACACAGCGAGCAATGGAAAGAAAAATGATGGGTGCAACCTTAAGAGACAAGAAGGGAGCAGAATGAATCAGGGAACAAACCGGGGTTATGAATATTATAGTTGAAATCAAGAAGAGAAAATGGACATGGGCCGGGCATGTAGCGCATAGACAGAATAACCGCTGCTCATTAAGGGTAAATGATTAGATTCCCGGAGAAACCATACGCACGAAAAAGAGACGGAAAGTTAGGTGGACCGATGTCATGACAAAATTAAAAAGTTGGCAGCTAATAACATGGCCGCAAAAAGCACGAAACCGGGTTGATTGGCGGATCATGGGAGAGGCCTTTGCTTTGTAGTGGGCGTAGTCAGGCTGATGATGCTTGTTACAGTGGTCTGCATTTGATCCCGGGCTTTCAGTGAGTAAAAATATGAAGCAAGCATATGAAACAGCACAACATCCGACGCCATAACCCTGCATGCCCTTTAAAGTCGCACGGGTCAAACCAACGTTGGGTCAAGCTGAGCAAAAGTATTGGGTAGAATTGGCACAACCTCCCTCCTCGCAGCCAATTGGGCTACCCCTTCCCCACTTTTGCCGGGAAGGAGGGGGTAGGCATGCTTAGAATCCTCGAGCACGTTTATCGGCTACGCCATATATGATTTCGAGCCAGTTAAAGAACGTCCTTCTCGTGGGTTACAATAAAAAAAGAACAATCGTTTATTGATGAATGTTCACTCATTGACGTATGGTGCGATTTTGAATGCAGCTAGGAGGATTAATGACAAAATCGTTCCTGTTTCACAGGGAGGAATCAAAGCCGTCGTCTGGACCGACGTAATACAGATGGTGCTGATGGTTTCTGGATTGCTTATTGTCTTGATTCAGGTTAGGACGTTTTCATTTAATACACTAACGCATGTAGCATGTGCAGTTCATTAAAGCCGATGAACGAAATGATAAAAAAAACGCCACCATTTTCCCAGCAGTCATTGTTCTCAGTTAGGAGAATTGCGGAAGTGTACGTTACTATGTACTTTCACATAATAAATACAGACTGAGTAGACCAAACGAACATATTCGAAATTATTCATGGTGCCGAACGTGTACAGCGCCTCTCATATTACCTGCGTATGCATTCAGGTTGTTGCACTAGGTCTACCGATTGGCTTTTATAGTGCACCAAGAATACAACGCTACTTGATGGAGTATCGACCATTGATGAGTGCCTGGCTTACGCGGACTTCTTGGCGTTCCGTCTTCTTTACGATCGAACCATGCTTGAATGGAGCCACGTGGCTCCATCCTGTACAAAACCGCCACATATGTTAGGTGATCAAACGCTGTTTAGTGTCATACATTAGATAGACTCGTAGCCACTGTTATATTGCAAAATGAACATGAAAGCTACATCAGCTTTTATTACAGGGCTTAATTATGACTGGTGGACCTGCGCCAGTTCTTGAAGCCGTCGACAAGCATGGACTACTGGAGTTTTTTGAGTAAGTGTATGATGCATCAAGGTTTTCGTCAATTTTTTTTATTTCAACGTTGGGTGGTAATTAGTGAGCGACGCGTCTAAGACAGCAAATTCTTCGTCGGATGTACCAGGGGCGCACCTGCGACTTCTCACTGTCACTCTAGTGATAAACGAAGGTTTCAGAGCTCGGATTCTGCGGTGCTTGATTAAAGCAGCAATAGCACCACTTACCACTGTGATAAGATGAACAGAATGGGAGCGTTTCCACGTTGAAGTGATGATCGCTGATTGAACACAGCTTCCAAGGGCAGGAGAGGCCCCGCCCACACGACCGAAGCGCGGCAACTGATTGCCTTTACAAATAAATAAGTCTAGCTTATCTACTATAGGTGATGTTGGGGGTCACCCACGTTGCGGCTTATGACGTCAGTTAAGAGCGCACCCATTTGTGCAGGCTTTTGTTCATAAGCCTTTGAGGTATGAAATACCGCTGCAGTTGTACGTGACCGTAGTTTCGTTATTTCGGGATATGCTGTTCTCAGCTTGCATTACACGGTAAGCAGAAAAGTGTACGCGATGCATCAGAGCAACTGTTTAAATTGGAATCATCCAAGATAGTTAATGAATGCGGCAGACCCCTAAATATTTAAAAGAATCAACATACCTTCTTTCAACTTAGGGCTCGTTTCAAAAACACGGATCACGTGGAGACCTTTTCATTGCGGTGGTAATTATACGGACACTCTCGACTGAATTTCGCCGCCGGCGTTGCCGTCACTCGCCATATATATATATATATATATATATATATATATATATATATATATATAATGTGTGTGTGAAAACTCAAGAACGAAAAATAGACCATAAAAAGACTCCGACGTTCGGAATCGAACGTCAAACCTCTGAATTGAGTGCGAGGCGTTAGCCACTGAACCACAAAGGAGCACCTCCTTCACCGTTCGTACGGCAGGCTATTTATATCCACCACTTACCGCTGGTAATGGGCATCTCGGGGGGAACTATGTTTTCAGCATTACCAGCAAGATGGCGACACGAGCGCACGTCGCCACATCGTCACTACGCGGCGACGCGCACTCTTATCTGCCACGCATACTTTGCCCCACGGAGAAGGGAAAAGGGTGGATGCTCACACGTGCGCTTGCTTATCTCACGGTGGGGACAATCGTACGCCTTGACTGGCCTTGAGCTTTCACCGGAATGATTCTGTTGTAGTTACCTGGCGCACAAAGGTCACTGCAATCGTTTCACAGTCTGTTTCCAAAAGGGGCGCGCTTTTCAAACACAGCGAGTTAACAACTGTGCAGTTTATTCGCGTTCATCTCTACCTGTGAGTACGTTTCGTGCGTCATTTTTGCGCGAGAAACGTGGGGCACGTTTATATCTGCTTGCCATTCTGCGCGTGACCTTCCAATTTGTTGCCATCGTGTTCATTGCTTCGCAGTTACGGCAAAGCTGTGACTTTTTTACGCGCCGTGGCGAAGGCAGCTAAGACAACAAGCGTTTGTACGGTTAACCTTGGATTCGTTAAGATTTAAAAGCATTTTCAAGCCTATGCGCTGATTAAAATTCCTTGGAATGTACACTGAATCATACGTAACAGCTCAGTCTCAATGTTGCTTAGGCATGTCAAACTAATTTTATCAGGATGTATGAGTACCTTATTCGTAATTCGCAACGTAGTAGATTTCATTTCAACAAATACGGTTTTGATCCCGGCCACGGTGGTCGTATTTAAATGGAATCGAAATGCTGGAGGCCCATGCACTGTTAGTGTGCGCTGTCAGTGCACGTAAAAGAACGCCAGATGGTCGAAATTTCTGGAGCCCTCCATACGGCATGCCTCATAATCATGCAGGAGTTTTGGCGCGTAAAACAGCAGGTACTATACTGTTTCTACCCATGGTATACGTGATATGAAAGCGGAATCGTTTGCCGCGTCACATGCTTTCCAGCACCCGAATATGCGCGGTTAAATTCTTTGCGCGCGTGCCCAGGCGACGACCTTTTACCGTCGATAATGTCAGGAACTGTGTTGGCGTAGGTGATATTTTCTTGATTTAGATCCTTTTTTCGTTAGACGTGAACGTGACGTCATTGTAGTTAAACTTTAACAAGGCAAAGGAAAAAAAAAACGCCAGGCCTGCACGGAAGACGCAGCACAGTCACAGCGAAAGCTAGACGAGCGGCCTTTCGCCCCGCCGTGGTGGTCTAGTGGCTAAGGTACTCGGCTGCTGACCCGCAGGTCGCGGGTTCAAATCCCGGCTGCGGCGGCTGCATTTACGATGGAGGCGGAAATGTTGTAGGCCCGTGTGCTCAGATTTGGATGCACGTTAAAGAACCCCAGGTGGTAGAAATTTCCGGAGCCCTCCACTACAGCGTCTCTCATAATCGTATGGTGAATTTGGGACGTTAAACACCACAAATCAATCAAATCAGAAGAGCGGTCTTTCAGAGCCTTTTCTAAACACTCATTGGATAACTGCTGCAAGCACACTTGCTTGATACCCACTGCGGTATCATTAATAATATAAATTTCTGAGTAGTAGCCCGGCATCCGCTATGCTATCCTTCGTCATTTTTCTGAGAAGCGTGGTATCCGCTAAACACTCGAAAAGGAATTTTGTGCCAATTGTTCATGCAGTGGCTGACGCCGATGATGAATTATGCCTGAAGTGGGTATGTGCCACAGTTAATCGGCAATCAAAAACAAGCTTTTGTAATGGGTTGGAGCATTGGACGACCGACTCGTTACGCTATTTGCATTGTGCGACTCGGTGACTGGTTGAATTCTTTCGCTGTTTTAAAACGCTTTATAAATCGTATTAACGCGAATACTGGGTAGAATAGCGGACCCGAGTTCGAGCCCCCCTGTGTCATTGGTACTAGGTCTTTTTTTTTCTAGTTTCTCGCGATGTGGTTATGGACACCAGCGGCGGCGGCGGCGGACAACTGCGTGGGACCTGAGTTGTGATCTCATAGCAGCTTTCGCTGTAAAAAAAAAAGCAAGAAGATAAAGACAGGGAGGTTCGTTATATTTGTCAACAACAAACGTGTCCTAACAGCGCCGTGTGGGTGTGCTGTTGTATTTTAGATCTACGTCACGACAATCAATGAAAAGAACAATAGGAATAGTATAGAATTAATTGCACGCTGCGCTGCACAATAGGAGATGCTTAAAGGTGGCACATGATCGGCACAACAAACCTCTCAAGCGCCTGTATATCAAAGGTTCTTTATGGAAAAGTGACGCAGACAAACTTTAAAGACCGATAGTGTGAGACGAAGGCTAGTTATAATGCGACCGCAGCACGTGCGATGACGACAAACAGGCCATAACGCTATACATTTGTCGGTTACTGCCAATATACCGTCTTTGTCAATGTGTCGTGTGTTGTTTTCACGAGCGCGGCAGTCACATTCAAGGTCTCCAGCGCTCGTCTTCGTCTGTTTAAAAGGGTGCGCTGGTTAAGCTCATTTTTCCGGACATTAAAATTTCCTGCAAGTTAGCACACTTTTCCGAGAATGCTTGGTCCACTGTGTAGCTCACCTTAGCGCTAACAGTGTTGCCCGCGACAGCAGCACAAGGGCGACACGTACAAGCTTGTATGTGTCACCTCCGTCGCGTTCCACGTCGAAAAGGTTCTGTGCTAAGACGACGGATAATGCGCTGCCAACAAGCCCCGTCAAGCATTTCACTCCTATGAGGTCCTTCTGTCGATCGCCGTTTCAGAGAAGCAAAAGTAGCGGTTATATACAAAAGTATTTTTGGACTACTTTACTCTGAGAATGTAAATGACTAGCAATATTTATTTATTTATTTATTTATTTATTTATTTATTTATTTATTTATTTATTTATTTATTTATTTATTTATTTATTTATTTATTTATTTATTTATTTATTTATTTATTGCTTTTAGGCCCAGACAGGTGGGAAGTTTCAATAGGACATCGTGAATACAGAAAAATACATCGCAAATTATTTGGGACTGGTGTGAAAACAGTCACGGCAACTATACTAATGCGACATTAAAAACTATTTCGTAATTAATATGCTGTAGGCCCATGTGCTCAGATTTGGGTGCACGTTAAAGAACCCCGGGTGGTCGAAATTTCCGGAGTCTTCCACTACGGCGTCTCTCATAATCATGTGGTGGTTGTGGGACGTTAAACCCCACATATCTATTTCGTAATTAATGTGGATAACGGGCGTAAAGAGTAAAAAGAAAAAAAACTAAGTATCAATACTACGTTATGTTTTGCGAGTACTGCAAGAATAAATACTGCAATAAATGCAAAATGTTTATCACATGGAAAGGCGACACGGAATTTCAAACCATAGCAGATCGCACATGCAACTAAATCCGAAATCTCGATCTGTCCTGAAATGTTGGCTGAATTCGCGTATGCTCAAGTAACGTTTTTTTTTTTGAGCGCCATGTTACTTGATCGAAATACGAGCTCGTCACTACGTATAGGGACGCAAGAGATGTACGAGTGCATTTTGACACTTATTTATGGTTATACTTATGCGCTTGTGTTTCAAAGGCCATGAATCACCCAATCAGCCATTCCGACATGGCGTTTGCGCCTTTTTTGTCGCATTCTTAGTTTCGCCATATACGTCGTCTTGCCAGGCTTGTCGTATGCGCTTGGCGTGTCTGCCCTTGATAACAATACCGATTGTCGGCCTAGTTGGTACTTGCTTAATGACATGCATTGGCCGCAAATAACACGCATACAAAGTAAAGAAACACTCAACGACAAGTACAAGCCGCTTGTGCTTGTCATTGAGTGTTTCTTTACATTGTGCGTGTTATTTGCGGCCAAAGCATGTCATTCTGCCCTTGATGTTTTAGCTTCCCGATTTTCCCCGTACGATGTCGCGCAGTTTATGTGGTTCGAACGTTTTTTTGTTGACGCGCAGGAAAAATACACTGAAACCAAGCCATGTACAGTTTCGCAGTAAAATGTGATAAAAACTATTAAAAGCTATACAAACTATTAAAAAACTACAAAAATAACTGTACACACTGAAGCGAGAAACGTGCAAAACAGATCAGCTGAAACTGTAAACTGATTAATGCAGCGATGAACGTGATACACGCATGCGCAAAGGTGGCTATACCGATGCAAGCTGTGCCCGTCGATCTATTTCCTTTCGACTGAGCACTATCGACGGAGCACTTCCACACGTGCGTGCTTTTAGTTGTACTATCAAGTTCTTCACCGATTAACCGTATATAAAACACATTGTAGTGGGCGCTGGCTTGTCTGACACGTGCTTTTTTTCACTGCGCACAGTTCTTGGTCAAGAAAAGTTGCTCATGTTCAACCAACTAGCCCACTGCCAAGTTTTTTTTTCAAGTATAACGAGTACATATGCACTTTTTCGATGTTACCGCGCATTTTGAAATGTTTAGCGTGGTCTGTCGATGTACAATAATCGCAGTTTCTCCACGAACTCTTTTCTCACTGCCAAGCATGAGCTTCGACATGCAGAAGACCTTCACCTTCTGGAGTGTGGTCATCGGCTGCTCTGTCGTCTGGAGCATGGCCTTCTGCACCAACCAGAGCATGATTCAGCGATTCTGCGCCCTCGGCTCCATTCGCAAGGCACGCACGTGAGTCATCCAGAAAGCGACTGTGCCAGATGACGCCAGAAAACAATGTCACGGGCACTTTCGTTATCCCGTCTCCATGCATTGTACGTGGGTGACCACGCAGATAAAATCGAAGATGTGGATAGCATGCACTGTGTGTCTGCCAGTTACCTCCACATGATAGTTACCTCCACTGAGAGTGAAGTGTATTTACTTCAGGTGATTATATACATATATGCCACGTAAGCGAAGCTCCAGTTCCATGTAACCTGGCATTTTTCTTTTTAATTCCTTGACTGTTGCCTATGCCCACACAGTTTCCCACTAAGCATATCGAGGGACGCAAGTTTGGTTCCCTGCAACCGCGGCCGCATTTCGATGAAGGAGAAAGCCCCAACGTTTTCTCTTGCAAGTTCTAGGTCTCATGTCAACAAAACTACTGACCTGATCAATTCATTTTTCTTCAAATGTTGCATAGCCACTATTTTTATACTTATGTAATACGACGATTTATATAAAACATTCAATGCTTAAAAAGTTAGAACATCATCATCGACGGAGGGTGGAATGGGACAGGGGTTAATCCCCCCTTCCCCCACCTCTCTCCAATGAACATTTAATAAATTTTATTCCTTCGCTCTGCGCGTAAGACTTTGAGTAAGGCGCACTAATGCGCAACGTAAGTTGTGCTCGTTGTTCCGGAGATGTGGCAGATCAATACGGAGCTCATAGGTTAGTGCCAACAATGTAAATGAAGGATCACTCATTCGGCGAAGTTGGCGACAGTACGATCTCTCGATCATGCACTTATAGCCAGGGATGCACGCGCTCCGATGCACCTTTCAAAACGCAGGCTCGCACTCGCAGGGCGCTGTACATCAACATGCTGGGCGTGGCGATCACAATGACGCTGGCCGTATTCTGCGGCTTGGTCCTCTTCACTCTTTACCATCAGTGCGATCCAGTCAAGGCGTCCGTTATCAACAAGTACGATGAGGCAAGTGAACAAACTTCCAATCATCTCTCTGAATATCACCTGACGTTTCTGCCATCTCATTTATTCAACTCGCCCAATTATATATGTTGCTGCATCTCTCAGCAAGTGACAAGTGATAAACACGTGTGCGTGTTTTAAGATCGTTCGCATTACATGGAGAATTTCTGGCTATACTGATAGCAACAAAAACACAGAGCACCGTTAAGGCAAAGGAAATTTCCTAGCTAGTGTGTACACAATGTCCGCCCTTATCGTTGCGTGTTTTGTTGCTCTGTGTTCGCGGCTGAAAACATGTCATTAAGCAAGTACCAACTAGGTCGACAGTATTATGTGTACAGGCAAGGCCACCCGATGTTGTGCCATCCACTACGGCATCTCTCATAATCATATATGGTGGTTCGGGGACGTTAAACCCCACATATCAATCAATCGATCGTTCAATCAATCATTACCAAATGTCAGATAAATTTTTCCCCAAAAAGACCACGAATAACTTTTTTATTGCCAGTAGCTTTTGCGCACCATATATTTAGTCACCAGATATATACCCCTCGTAGCAAAAATTTTCAGTGCACACGTGTTGCATACTTCATGCAGTTAGGTTACAACTTACATAGTTAGTCGAGTCAGCAAGCTCACTTGTAGATATTGCAGCTTTTACGACGCAGCATAGAACGTAATCTAAGGCACCTGATTTAATAAACACAGCGATAAATCGTTATCGAAAGTTTGTTTCTGGTTGCAGTTAATGCCGTACTTTGTGATGGACACATTTCATTACCTGCCTGGCATAGCTGGGTTCTTCGTCACAGCCGTCTACAGCGGATCACTCAGGTACGACGGGAGCACCGCTCCGTTATTAATTGTCCTCATAGTCTCGATGTGAACTGTGTGTGTATCTGATAAAATCGTGACAGACCCCACTGAGATAGGAGGACCTTGCCGACTAGTGCGTAGGTTTGACTACTGATCGAAATTCGGACGGGCGTCCTCGAGCTTATGCAATGAAACACAAGAATCTGAAAGGGAAAAAAGCGCGCAAGTGCAGGGTGGTGACGAAATGCAAGAATATCTGTGCACTTACACACAGGGGACCGTTGATAACCCATTTTCGCGGTTTTGTACCGTTCAGTTGAAGAATGTAATCTATGTTATCAGCGGCACTAAAACGCGATAACGCTATAGACAAGCCGTGATGTGTTGACCATATATATATATATATATATATATATATATATATATATATATATATATATATATATATATATATATATATATAATGTGTGTGTGTGTGTTATGCAATGTGTTACCCTAGCTTTATCGTGGTGTGATAAAGGGCACAAATGATCAATCAATATGCATTTGTAGCACCACAAAAGCAGCGACGATGTGAATGATACTGTACTGATGTACTGATAACAAGGTCGTGTCGTATCGGTAACCCGATAACCGCCCCATATTTGTAATGGCGAATGGCATGTAAATACACGCATGCCCCGTGCCGTATTTGGCATCGGGCGCGCAACTTTGTTTTTTATTCAAGTCAGGGTAAATATTTCAAAATTACGAACGCGTCGTTATATTAGTATCCATGTTAAACTTCCATACTACAAAATTCTGTAGTATAACGGCTGTCGGACGCATTTTCTGAATGCTAATTGTTTTTGTTACAGCACGATGTCATCTGGTTACAATGCCTTGGCTGCAATCACATGGGAAGATTTCCTGAAGCCTCAGCTGAAGCTGTCACCCAAGGGCATCATGTTGACGACGAAGGCGATCGGTAAGGTCAAATCACCACATGTTGAATTTTTAGTACATTACAATCCAGTCGCGTTATAACAGAGGCAGTCGACAGACGGGCTACGAGTACATTAATCTTCTATGCCTTCCCACGCGTTTTATAGAAGCATATTGTAGGTTAAGGCCAAGTTTCCGAGCACGATGCTATAGTTCGAACTCAATCTACGGGTCACACCTGCCACGGATGTAAGGTCGGCCCCAAACATGTGCAAAGGTGCACCATACATGTAGGAACAAACATTTCTTTAGCGATATAGATCCCACTGAAGTGTGAAAACCACTGCCTCTTTAGATCCCGGCTGCGGCGGCTGCATTTCCGATGGAGGCGGAAATGTTGTAGGCCCGTGTGCTCAGATTTGGGTGCACGTTAAAGAACCCCAGGTGGTCTAAATTTCCGGAGCCCTCCACTACGGCGTCTCTCATAATCATATAGTGGTTTTGGGACGTTAAACCCCACATATCAATCAATCAATCACTGCCTCTTTAGGCTTGCTTCTCTGTTGTGTTAGTACATAGCCTACATTTTGGCAGGTTCAATATAGAACAGCTGCTTTTCGAGTATCCCAAGCTTTTTGTACATACTTTAGAAGTATTGGGCGCGACGAGGCCCACCACTGGAGGCACGAGCGCTGCAATCGCTGTGACGTGCAAGGTTGGATCACGTGATCTCGCCTCGCTCTGGCGAAAGAGAAGCTGGCGGTTGGATGCATTGATTTAAACGGCGACTTCGCGGGTTTTTTTTCTTTTTCATTTTCGAACAGCGTTGTATTGCTCTAACTTCATCCGTGCGGACTTCAGCAGACTACACAATGCGGAAAGTCACAGTAAACGTTTCCGGCGGCGTGCCCCAGTGCTTACGCGATGCCACCATCGCTAACGCTGGCAGCGCCACTGTCACCTCTTTTTCTTTGTTGTCGTGGTTGTTATTTCGAGCCAATGGGGTTAAAATGAGACCACGCCGACAGTCGGGCATTGTGAAAAGCGTAACACTTTTCCGGGGCAGCTATTCAGCACTTCGCACAGTCAGGGAAGAAGCTGGAGCGGCGTTTTACTGGTTTAGTTAAGTGAATAATAATAATAATAATAATAATAATAATAATAATAATAATAATAATAATAATAATAATAATAATAATAATAATAATAGAGACACGAAAGCGGCTGCGCGCAAGAGGTCGGCGGAGCAATCCAACCACATACGTCACAGGGATGCCTCCGCATGGTGGCGCCACGGTATGTCCTCGCGCCCAATATTGATGGATATATGCTAAAGTTACCACGTGAAATAACGAAGGAAAGAAGTCTGCACTTAAGGGCTCGGTTTTTTTTTGTAAAGCACAGCATTATTTTGATCTAATAGAAATCATTGCGAGGAAAGTATAGGGGACGTTATTATAATTAATTGTAATGTAAATGTGAAGAAATAAAAGTAGACGAAAAGATTACTTTCTTCACACTTACATTACAATTTTTTCTAATAATGTCCTCTATACTTTCCTCCGCAATATTTTCTGTTGGATCTAATAATTATTGTGCCTACAACACTAGAAAGAACGTCAGTTGTACGTACTGTTCAGCTGCACGAACTTTTCTTTTTTTCAAGTCCCCCACCAAATATAGTGCAGAGCACTTTTCAGTTCTACGAACGTATACCTTGCGACACCATCCACGCTTCCCCACGTCATGCTGATCACAAGTGTGCAACCGCAAATTATGTAGCATAGCTTCACCGTGGTCTTCGCGACAAGTTTTGTAGGCGGCGCGCCATTGGTGCCCATCATGGAGGCCATTATTTTACGCTGATAACGGCACTTCATACAACGTGACGAAGAGTCGGACCCCTTCCGCTTTGAACAGGATTCGCTGGTTACGTATTTGGCTGCTTTGAGACACGCACTATACCGTATACGGAAGAGACTGTAGCGAGCGTGCTATACTTCGGGAAGAAGCAGAGGAGGAGGAAGATGTAACCCTTGCAGAGGAAGCACTACTTAAACAGGTCTGGTCTGGTGCCATCCCCTCTGTGCTCAAGCTGTAACGAACCTGAACATATCGACCATTTTCTTATGACATGCCACCATTTCAAAAATCAAAGAAAAAACTGCTTCGAAATTTTACTCAAAAAACTAGGAATATCACTTAATACTCCCAACATTTTGTCGTTTGGGGCCACTTCATTGGGACACAGCGACAGGAACAACTGCGGTGCTCTCTGCGAATTCCTATATAACACTAAAAGATTACCTTGCTGAGTCAGCGATCAGCTCTCAAATTTTAATAGCCACACTACCACTTATTATTTACACTGCAATGATTCAAATTTCAGGAGAATTTCATATCACGATTCCACCTCAGATATTCAACAAATTGTATTATTCCCCCCCCCTCTTTTTTTCTTTTTTTACATTGCGCCAAATTAATTTCACAGTCAAAACATAGTAATCATATTCCCCTAGTCTAGAAAATCTAAAGGAATTGACTTGCATTAACCACGGGCTTCTTGGCCAATCCCCCTTAGTGGGTGAGAGCCACAAAAGAAAGGAACAAGCAAGCAAGCAAGCACCGAGAATATCAGCATGCCTTTTTATCTAAACTTTGAAATTTACCCTTATATTAATCACCGGTTTAAATGGCCAGTGCCCCGTCGTGGATACGAGTCGCTTGTAAACGGTCAAGTAAGCAATTTAAAGCTGCAGTGGTGTACAAGGAAAAGGTGAAGCCCTTCGCCGCCTATCAGAGCATTGTCCCGGAAAAGGTTTAGGAGATTTTGGACACAGTGGCTAAATCCATAACCACTTCAGTCCTAAGTGCACAAGCACAGCAAAAGCTTACTCTCATTGTCAAAACACGACACATAGGCAGACATTTTTCACACGCAAATAAGCCGCATTGCAAATACAATGGTTCAAATTTCCTTTCAACAACGGATGTTTACTTTAAATGCTGATAACAAGTTGCAACACAGCTATTTCAGTTCGTCGAACTTGCACGAACTTTTTGCTGGTGCTCCATGAAGCCTTCGTTCAAGAGCAGTTTTTTTTCCTTTGTGTGATTAAGGAAATACCGGCGCATAAATTAAGCTCCGACTACTCCTTATTTTTTAGAGGTATGTAACACAGAGCACGTAGGGTTCAAGTCTCCAAGCGTAAGAATTCCACAGCACGTGCAGCAAACAATTGTAACACAATATACGATATATGACAGTTTGGACATGAGATTTGAAAACGTGTTCAACAATATCATATGTGTGCATATGTGGTGATGTCAACAAACTGAAGTGTAACCAATGCGTACAGTCAACAGTCACATAATTTCCAACATAATAGTCTATATACAGTCACATAAATATAGTTTTAACGTAAAAAAAGAAATGTTTGAATATCGGCCAAGAGTGACTGTGTGGTGCGAAACACTTCGAGTGCTGCGCGGGCTGGCGTATGTCGTCGTCACTTGGCGCAACTTAGGCAAAACCGCCTATAAAATAGGACAAAGAAAAAGAGGAAGCAAGCAATAAACAGAGAGAGCGAGAAAGGGGAAGTATACGAAGAAAATTGCAATAAATAGACATGAAAACAGAGGGGAAAAAAGTCAGAAAATAACTGCAACAGAGAAAAAGAAAGAGAAGAGAAAACTGATGAGAAACACCCATCTCTGGCTTTCCTTCGGACTTGCCACCACAACAGTGAACAAGCTGCCTTGATAATTTAAGGGAGCCACTACGTCAGCACGGCAAACAAAACTGTATAGAGTCCTCGTCAGTTATAATGGATTGAATATTTACCAAACGCGGACCTTACACACGGCTCCCGTGGTCACCTCTTTCCTGTTTTCTGCTCCTTGTGAAATATAGAGAACGACACGCACTAAACTTTTGATGCTGATTAATGTTCGTTAACATTCATTTTTAAGTATACCATGACTTGAAAGCACATACTATGTATACCTTTCGCTGGTACTGAGTAAGGTGGACACACAGTAAGGTGAACACACAGTATGAGTAAGGTGAACACACAGTATACTATAGTAATGGGCGACTTTAATGCAAAGGTAGGGAAGAAGCAGGCTGGAGACCAGGCAGTAGGAGATTATGGCATCGGCACTAGAAACGCCAGAGGAGAGCTACTAGTAGAATTCGCAGAACGCAATAATCTGCGTATTTTGAATACCTTCTACCGAAAACGAGAAAACCGCAAGTGGACATGGAGGAGCCCTAATGGCGTAAATAAAAACGAAATAGACTTTATAATGACTGCACACCCAAGAGTTGTGCAGGATGTGGAAGTGGTTGGCAAGGTAACATGCAGTGACCATAGAATGGTACGGGCTCGAATCCGCCTAGACTTGAAGAAGGAACGACAGAAACTGATACGCAAGAAGCCAATCAATGAGCTAGCACTGAGAGGGAAAGTACAGGAATTCAGAGTGTCACTGCAGAACAGGTACTCTGCTCTTAGCGAGGAAACCAACCTTAGCGTAGATACAATGAATGATAATCTGACGAGTATCATCACGGAGTGTGCAGTGGAAGTTGGAGGCAGGGTAGCTAGACAGGACACCGGCAAGCTTTCCCAGGAAACGAAGAACCTAATTAAGAAGCGTCAAATCATGAAAGTGTCAAGTACAACAGACAAAATAGAACTGGCAGAGCTTTCGAAGTTGATTAATAGACGTAAAGTATGCGATGTAAGAAGGTATAACATGGAGAGAATTGAGCACGCTCTGAAAAACGGAGGAAGCGTCAAAGCAGTGAAGAGGAAACTTGGGATAGGCAAAAGGCGGATGCATGCACTAAGGGACAAAGAAGGCAAAATAACTACCAATATGGATAGGATAGTTAAAATAGCGGAGGAGTTTTACAGAGATCTGTACAGTAGCCGAGGCAACCACGACCTTAATACTATAAGAACTAGCAGTAACCCAGACGACACTCCACCGGTAATGATAGAAGAAGTCAGAAAAGCTTTGGAGAGCATGCACAGAGGCAAAGCTGCTGGTGAGGATCGGGTAACATCAGATCTGCTGAAAGATGGAGGACAGATTGTGTTAGAAAAACTAGCCACTCTATTTACGAGGTGTCTCCTGACGAGAAAAGTACCAGAGTCTTGGAAGAACGCTAACATCATCTTAATACATAAGAAAGGAGATGACAAGGACTTGAAGAATTACAGGCCGATCAGCTTGCTCTCTGTAGTATACAAGCTATTTACAAAGGTAATTGCTAGCAGAGTAAAGAAAACATTAGAATTCAATCAACCAAATATTAAGGAACAAGCAGGATTTAGAACAGGCTACTCAACAATTGACCACATTCATACTATCAATCAGGTAATAGAGAAATGCTCAGAGTATAACCAACCACTATACATAGCCTTCATAGATTACGAGAAGGCGTTTGATTCAGTAGAAATATCAGCCGTCATGCAGGCACTGCGGAATCAGGGCGTCGATGAAGTATATATAAACATTCTGGAAGAAATCTACAGGGGATCAACTGCTACCATAGTGCTTCATAAAGAAAGCAACAGAATACCAGTAAAGAAGGGTGTAAGGCAGGGGGACACAATCTCCCCAATGCTATTCACTGCGTGCTTACAGGACGTTTTCAGGAGCCTAGAATGGGAACAGTTAGGGATAAGAGTTAATGGAGAGTACCTCAGTAACCTGCGCTTCGCCGATGACATTGCATTGCTGAGTAACTCAGGGGACGAATTGCAACTCATGATTACGGAGTTAGACAAGGAGAGCAGAAAGGTGGGTCTTAAAATTAATCTGCAGAAAACGAAAGTAATGTACAACAACCTCGGAAAGGAGCAGCGCTTTGCGATAGGTAATAGTGCACTTGAAGTTGTAAAAGACTGTCTACTTAGGGCAGGTAATAACCGCAGAGCCTAACCACGAGATTGAAGTAACTAGAAGAATAAGAATGGGGAGGAGCACATTCGGCAGGCACTCTCAAATTATGACAAGTACATTGCCACTGTCCCTCAAGAGGAAGGTATATAACAGCTGTATCTTGCCGGTACTTAGCTACGGAGCAGAAACCTGGAGACTCACAAAGAGGGTTCAACTTAAATTTAGGACGATGCAGCGAGCAATGGAAAGAAAAATGGTAGGTGTAACCTTAAGAGACAAGAAGAGAGCAGGGTGGATTAGGGGACAAACGGGAGTTAAGGATATATTAGCTGCAATAAAGAAGAGGAAATGGACATGGGCCGGGCATGTAGCACGTAGACAGGATAACCGCTGGTCATTAAGGGTCACCAACTGGATTCCCAGAGAAGGGAAGCGGGGTAGGGGGAGACAGAAGGTTAGGTGGGCAGATGAGATTAAGAAGTTTGCGGGTATAAATTGGCAACAGCAAGCACAGGACCGGGTTAACTGGCGGAACATGGGAGAGGCCTTTGTCCTGCAGTGGACGTAGACAGGCTGATGATGATGATGATGATGATGATGATGATGGTACTGCGGGATGAAACAACTACCTAGCGCAAGTCCGTCGGTGATTATCATTCCAGCAGCATGGCACTCTGAGAGCGCTTATAAGCGTGCAATGGACAAGGTCACATGTACGAACACGTTGCCCTTCACTTCTCTCTTTCTTCTCTTTTAATCCCTCATCTCTTCCCGCAGTGCAGGGTAGCAAACCGGACGTGCGTTTGGTTGACCTCCCTGCCTTTCATTTCTTCCCTTCCTCCTCCTCCTCTTCCTCCTCTGCTTGTCAAGTGCCGTCCCCATATTCATGCTCTCGCCGCGACCATAGGTAACATCACTTTTGTTTTGTTTTCCAGCTGCCGGTTACGGCATCCTCACGGTGATCATCGCATTCCTTGCCGGCAGCCTGCCTTCCGTCATGTCGGTGAGAGAGCCTTGAATCAATCGCCGTTTTGCTCCCATACACAGTGGTGCTCATGCTCTTTAAACACTTCACGCATATTTAGCGCTGAAGGCAATTGGTAAGCTGGGGGACTGAAACTTGTATGTATCCCTCATTGCTCCTGAACGTTCTTCAGTAAAGACATCTAGCAAAAATAAAATGACCCAAAGCTTGCACTAAGCCATGCAAAGTGGTCTCGCGCTCATTTTTTGAAACTTGGCTGTCGCAAAACTGAATTTGGCTCGAACTTGGCTGTAGTGAGGTTCTAGCAAGCTTGGTCACCATCTTCTCCGCTTCTCCAACCGCGGTACTTGACTTTGACAAGGAGTGCCATGATCTGATGACGGCGGCGTCGGCGTCACTGGTAGAGCTCTGCTTCCTGATAGGATTAGTCTTGCCGCAGAGAACGCGCATGCGCAACATTTGCCACATTGTCACTCTCCTTGTATCCGGGATCTTTTTGCCACCATAGTATCTTCTGTTCCGATTGTCTGGCCCTGATACTGCGGATCTTCTCGGCAATGCCGTTGGCGTTTGCGCATAGCGGCAAGCCTCGCGGCTTCTTCCTCGACAATGCAATTTATGTTCGGGCGATCTACGGCTGCGTATAATTAGGCGCGAGTTCCATCGCAGCCATTTGTTAGGCTCACTGTTGCTTCTATATTTAGTGTACCAGTGATGAGGCTGTGAGATTTACTGAATGTTCTTAGCATATACCCGTTTGTGGTGGTGATAGTTTCGTGATACGAGGTACAAGGAACGATTTGCTGAACACCGTCGTTGTTAAAAGGTGAAATCCCACCATTCGCCCATCGTGTTTGGTAACGACTTCGGGATCCGCATTATGACAGCTGCAACACGATGCGCCAATAACCGATGCGCTGCGCTAAGTGTTTACCATCGTACCCGAAAATTGGATCCGACCCGGGATGCTTAAATGAAGTATAAGACAGCATTTAGAACAATGCACCAATACCTTTAAATTCAATCGAATGTAGAATTTGAACAGCGCTCCTCTTCCACTATTTGTGAGAAGCCACTCGAGAGATGCACGCTCACACCAGCACAATTTGGGTGCATGGATGCTGAGAGGGCGCGGTTCCTATAGAAACATAAATTCTCAGCCACCTGAGTTTGCCTTGATCCATAGGTTAGCAAGCGCACTCATGCTGGCCACTTGCTCAGGCTCCTTCGAAATCGGGCATCGCGCCGTGAGTTTAACTACGAGTCCGTGCAATTAATATTCCAGCATGTTCGAGTCCGGCTGAGTCTGGTTGAGGAAAACTTTGGTGAGTCTGAGTATAAGGACACAATATTTTTTGAGTCTGAGCCAGCTTTCCCCCCCGCCCCCCCCCCCCCCCCTTTTTTTTGCCACTCTGTGCCCCGGAAGCTTTCGCTGTCTAACACACGCATCAGCGTAATGGCACATCGCTTTATTCAGCGCGCCTCGTTGTAAACGATTAAGCCTGCCGTGAAACACGGGACAATTGGGTCAGAGATTCTGCTATAGCGAAGGGTTATAGTTCGTATACCGCAGGTTGACACCCGCTTAGTAAACTGTTTGCACCATGTCAAGAAACGGACTATCTGAGAGAAAAAAAAAAACTTTCCATGCGCAGGCAACTTTCGTCACAACTGGAGCCTTCGGCGGCGCCTATGGAGCCACCTTCTTCATCGGTATCCTAGTTCCATGGTGCGGAAGCCGAGTGAGTTCGTTTCGCATGAATGGCCTTCCCCGATCTGCTTAGCATCTCATTGCGCAGAACTTCTTTATAGTATTAAAAGAACGTAGCATGTCGCGAGACTTTTTTTCTCTTAGAAAGTGCAGTATTCAAGAAGTCGCATCGTACTTTTTTGTGCTTGTTTATTCGTTTATTCGCTGCTGCCTGTGAGGTACCACATTCAGTTCCGTTCAAGCTGTTTTTGACGCTTTTAGCCGGAGGAAACTAAACTTTTCTGTGTTGGAAATAAAAGTTGACGTTCAAGTTGATCAACCTACTAGCGCGTACTCATATGCAAACAAGCCGTGAAGACCCTCTAACCGATGACGTTTTGAAGCCGATCATGAGGTATCTGGTTCGAGTTCGCGCCGCGGCAGCCAGAGCTGACCGGAGGCAAAGGACAAGACTAAATTTTGACGCGAATTACGGAACCGTAATTGATAAGAGTTCATCCGAAATCCTGCATCACCCCTCCTCAAATAACACAAACCTTACGCTGCAGCACACTGAACATTTGTAATTATACAGCCATTATTTACCACACGGAATATGCGCAGATCACTGCTCCAAACGCTAGCTGTGTGCGTATCAAGCTATCATACACATTCCTCTTGGATATTTATTTCCATTTGCGACACGGCAATTTGGGCGACCTTAAAGTATCCGGCTGTTTTCCTTTCTATACTAGACAAGCAAACATCCTAGTATGGTTGATAACTATCTGTGAGGACCGAAAAAAAGCGCAGGAAAGTAAACAAATTCGAAAAAAAAAACTAACGAATCCGCACTTTGTGACATGAACATTGATTGATTGATATGTGGGGCTTAACGTCCCAAAACCACCATATCATTATGAGAGACGCCGTAGTGGAGGGGTCCGGAAATTTCGAGCACCTGGGGTTCTTTTACGTGCACCCAAATCTGAGCACACGGGCCTACATTTGCGCCTCCATCGGAAATGCAGCCGCCGCAGCCGGGATTTGATCCCGCGACCTGCGGGTCAGCAGCCGAGTACCTTAGCCACTAGACCACCGCGGCGGGGCTGTGACATGAACATACTTGTTTTTTTTTTAAATATAGATTCATTGTGTTATAAGTGAAGAGATTATGCTCGAATTCTGCAGCTAGAGGCTGGTGCAAAATGCGCCCAGAAAGACTAAGGAAACACAGAAATCTTCTGCCAACATTTCAAGCGGCAAATGCGATATACATGTCCACAGGGTTTTTTTTTTTGCTTAATGACTTCTTTTACACATGTATCTTTCCGGCACATTATCTGTACTCTCATTGCCAAATACTTCTCTCACGGTGTCATGGATGGATGGATGCTATGAGCGTCCCCTTTATAACGGGGTGGTGACAAGTATGCCACCAGGCTCGACAAAAAAAAAACCCTTTTTTCTGTTTTGATATTGGCCTAATGCCTCTACTTCGATAAATTCTATCTTAATGGAAAAAAAGGTAAATTTTCAGCTTAAGTTCTCTGCCATTTACGGCACACTGTCCATATTTTATTTTTCCAATATTTATTTTTGTCCTTTCTCTCTAATTTTCTGCCACCAATACTCTAACCGTCTCTTACTTATTTCAATCGCAGGTGTGTTCAGCTTTCCATTGTTGTCCTTAAAACCCAAGGCTTCCTGTAGGCTCGTGCCCAAACGTACACCTGGGTGGATATCTCCACATTCAATCAGAACATGCTCCGCCGTTTCCTTATCTTTCCCGCAGCATGTGCATTGTTCTTCTTCTTTACTGAATCTTGCTTTATAACTACGCGTTCTAAGGCAACCCGATCTCGCTTCAAACAGTAAAGCGCTTCCCCTTGAATTATCGTAAAATGCCTCCCTCCTTATTTCATTTTTGCCCTTTCGGTAGTTACTCAAAGCCGGTTTTTTCTCCATAGCTGCCATCCAGTAAATCCTCTCCGCCTCCCTGACTTTTCCCTTAACGCTCTTTGTTGACATATGGCTTACAATACCAGCCGTATATTTACTAGTGAGTCTTCTAGTTCTTTTTCTCCACTGTGTGTCCACGCTCTTCCTATACAAATAACGGAACACCTTCTCTGCCCATCTACTCTCCTTCATATTTCTTAGCCTTTCTTCGAACCTTATTTTGCTCTGCGCTTCCCTCGCCTCAAAACCTGCCCACCCCATATCGCCCTTTACAGCCTCGTTTGTCGTCTTCCCGTGAGCACCCAATGCGAGGCGTCCCACAGTCCTTTGATTTACATCCATTCCCGATTGCACCTCTGCCCTCATGCACACCACTGAGTTCCCAAAAGTAAGCCCTGGAACCATTACACCCTTCCACAGACCTCGAAGCACCTCATACCTATTGTATCCCCACAACGCTCTGTGCCTCATTACTGCCGCATTCCTCTTTCCCTTTGCTGCCGAGGCTTTTTCCTGTACCTCCATGTATCTATCACTCTCATTTACCCATACTCCAAGGTACTTGTATTCGCTTACCCTCGGTATTTCTTGGCCTTGTATGGACACCGTCTGATCACAGGGATCATTGAAAACCATCAATCCACACTTCGTTACACTGAATCCTAGTCCAAGAGCTTCACCTTCCCTTCCGCATATATTCGCCAGCTGCTGTATATCATCTCGACTGTCCGCAAATAAGACGATATCGTCCGCATAAAATAAACCTGGAAGCTTCTGCTCAATCATCATGCCGCCCTGTTTGTGTGACAGATTAAAACCAATGTTGCTACCTTCTAGCGCTTTTTCCATACTCACCATGTACAGCATGAATAACAGCGGGGACAAAGGACATCCCTGTCTCAGACCCTTGCTAACCTCAACGTTCTCTTTGCTACGCATTCCTTCCCACTCTATGCAAACTGTATTTTCTCGGTATATCTCCCTCAAAAGCTGTATACAGTCGTCGCCCATGCCCATTCCTTTCAATATATCCCACAAAATTTCCTGATTAACGTTGTCGTATGCCCCAGTGATGTCTAGAAAAGCCACGTACAAGGGCCTATTCTCTATTTTAGATATTTCTATACACTGAGTGAGAACAAACAGGTTATCGTCTAACCGCCTGTCGACTCGAAATCCGTTCTGAAGTTCTCCCAAAATATCGTTATGTTCGGCCCATGTTTCTATTTTCATTTTTACTGCTTGCATCGCCATCCTGTATAGTACCGATGTAATGGTTAGTGGTCTATACGAGCGAATCTTGTCCTTTTCTCCCTTGCCTTTATAGATTAAGTTCATTCTACTTTGTCGCCAACTGTCCGGTATTTGTCCGTCCTTTAAGCTTTTTTCTACTGCTTTTAACAATGCTTCTTTAGTGTTATGTCCTAGTTCGTTAATGAGGCTAACGGGAATCCCATCTAAACCCGCGGCAGTGCGCTTTGGAATTTTTCCTTCGGCCTTTTTCCAGTTGAAATTATCAAGTACTAGCTCTTCCTCTGTTGCTTTCTCCGCCGCACTTTTACTCACCGGGGAGATCCCCTGGACGCTCTTTTGAAACGAATCGGCTGTTACCTTTTGGATGTAACCTAGCGCTTCGTACCCTTCCAATTGATTTCCTCCTTCATCTAGAATATGTTGTTGCGTTGTGACAGACTTCCTACCTAGCGCCTTTATGTGGCTCCAAAAAATCCTAGGCGCGGCCTCCTTTTTTTCGTGTATCTCTGTCATCCAGCGTTCACTTTCACCTTTAATTTTTGCCTCTACCAATTTCTGTACAAGGGATTTTTTCTCTAAATATATTTCCCATATTTTTTTGTCTTCGTCCTGCGGCCGCTTCTCCTTTTTTGCCTTTCTATGCTCCCGTGATGTTTCGCGTCGCTTCTCGATCGCCTCCCGGATTTCCTTGTTCCACCAACTTTTTGGCTTCCTTTTTCCTTTCCAGCAAACAGTTTTCTTCTCTCTCCCTATCTCCTTCGTCATTAGATGTAACAGCTCACTATACTCCCAGTCCTTGCCTGGTATTTCGCCTAATTCTTCCTCGACTCTTGCGGCTATATTTATTATTTGTTTGTCATTTAAATACGAGCTGCCAGACTTTGATTCCATGCTCATATTTTCAGTTTCGTATCCCATTTGTAATGTTATTCGTTTATGATCACTACCCAAGCTGTTAATGCCTTCCTCGTCTATCCTCATTTCTGTCAGTTTGTGGTAAATTCCTTCAGTCATGAGACAATAATCAATACTTGATTGCCTGTTTCCGACTTCCCATGTGATCTGGCCGTCACATTTAGGCCCCGTGTTAACTATCTCCAGACTATGTTGCTCGCAAAGATCTAGTAATAACTTCCCATTGGTGTCTGAATATCCGTCAAGGACATGTATGTGGGCATTCATGTCCCCTAGAAGGATGATTTCGGCCCCATTACCAAATTCCTTAATATCCGCACTCATGCAATCCACTATCTCCTGATTCTTTTCTCTGCAGTTTTTCCCCGTCCACAAGTAGGCTACCCCTAGCCACGTTTCCTTTCCACCTACTGTGCCCAGAACCCAGAGGTGCTCTGAACACGTCTGTTTCACTCTAACCCATTTAGCTCCGCGATGAATTAGCATTCCTACACCCCCACCTTTCCTTTCCGATATGGTCCTGTTACACCCTTCCCAAACATAATTTTCAATATGTGGTGGCTCTTCCAAGTCTCTAAGGTGTGTTTCTGTAACCGCATACAGGTGTGTTTCTGTCACAAATGTCGTCGCAGCGCCATCTCGTGCCATGAAGTCGTGTTTATCCCCTTAAGAACAAAAAAAATGGCGCGTATGTTCTCACATGTGTGTATGCCAAATGTATTTTTCGGGTTACCGCCGCAGTCTGCCTTGCTGTCCATGGTCACGGGAATGGCACTGTCCTTCTGGGTGTCGCTCGGAAGCATGCTCTATCCTGCAAAACCAGTGGCTGTCCGCACTACGCTCGAGCAGTGCACGTTCAACTACACGACTCGGGTGCCCATTCATCGGACTGTTTACTCCGGGTGAGATATTGGCTGAGCCGTGTGCTTTCTGCTTTAGTCATGAGTGACGTTGCAATAATAGTGTCGTAGCAATTATAAAAAGAGAGAGAAGGGGGAAAAGGCAGGATACCCCAGGTGTAGCAAAATAGGATGTGAAAGCGAATATTTCTGTCTGTCTGCCCTGTCTGTCCGCCCTGTCTGTCTGTCTGACAATATAGATTTGTAAATTCGTATTGGCTTTCACAAAAAAAAATCGCACCATATCCATGGAAAGAATGATAATGAGTGGGACGAATCGTTCATCAGTCTGTCCACCCTTCCGTCCGTTCGTTTGTTCTTGCTTCCCCGTTCGTCCCTCTGTGAATCCGTCCCTGCATTCATCCATGTGTCCAGTCGCGCATCCATCCATCCGTCCGTGCGACCATACGTGTGTCCATCGTCCACCTAGTAAACACTCAAACTACCACCATCTCGCATCTTCTCATCATCATATATTCATCATGTAGAAGTACCGCCATCCAGCGGTCATTCCAAGGAATAAACGAGGGGTGGCTACGTACTACTACTACTACTACATACATCGCAGATGAGCTTCGCCTCTAAAAACGAGAAACAGTGTGAAGAACAGAACCGAGAGAGACGGACTAAGAGCTGACTTGCGACCAGTCAAGCGTAAGTCAGCTCTTAGGTCCGTCTCAGTCCTGTGGTTCGCGCTGTCGCTCGTTTTCTATGGGCACGTACCAAACGACCCGTATAAGCACTCTAGTACAGGCGTACCGTGCACACGGCTCGGTGTAACCATGTGTTCATAACGTGTTTCTTCAAAGCACGCATGCGCCTCCCCTAATTTTGTTACTCTCTCGCTTTTGTTTGCAGAGGAATATACGACCTGTACCATGTGTCCTACTTGTGGATTCCCGTTATCAGCTTCCTTACCACTATCATCGCAAACTTCCTCATTACGCTCTTTTGCGGTGAGTATACTTCTTTCATGCCGCTTTCCGGCAGTATACGAGTGTAAAACTAAATGCAACATGGTGACGCCTGACGCATCCAATGAAGCTTGAAGGGCCGTTCCACGCGCTTCCCGCACAGCCGCAACGCACGTGCCGGGACCCCTACCGCACGCAAGCGGTGGACAAATAAGCCAATTGGCGACGCTGCGGAGGGTGAAAGAGCGTCGCCAATTGGGTTACTTGGCCCCCACTTGCGTGCGGTAGGGGTCCCGGCACGTGCGTTGCAGCTGTGCGGGAAGCGCGTGGAACGGCCCTAACGCCTGACCACGCGTAGGCGTTCTGTCCGCCCATGGCTTTTTGACGCGACGTCGTGCCATCTCCCTTGACAAGGAGGACGTGCGGCTATGCGAAAGTGCGCGCCCTCTCTCTCCGTGGGAGAGGGCGCGGCGCCGCGTCAAGTAGCCACGCGCTGATGCTCTGAAACGCGTATGCACGTGGTCAGGTCTTTAATGCCTATTTTCAGCACATCTCCTAAGCCCCAAGAATCAACCGTTGTGAAAAGCGCAATTTTGTTATACCAGCGGTCAGTTCAACAACTACGAAACAGCAGGTTAAAACAAATGAACGTCACAGTGCTGTACGCTCCATTGCAAGGGTACCGGAAGCAGACGAATAAATAAACTGCGTGCACTTCCGTCCTTTTTGTAGGGTGAACGTGGCTATGCGCCGCTGCGCTCCGCGGAGCGGCACTGCAACCGGTGCGGCCCCGCATCGAAGCTACGTGGTGCATATGCGCAGGGATCGACACGAGATACTTCGCGTTATCTGCTACAGCGCTGGAGCGCGTAGCAGATAACGTGAAATTCCTGCAACTCTTCGATTCAATGCATGGCAATACCGGATACAATGGCGCTCCGCGGAGCGTGGTCACGCTGCGCCATGTTCACGCAGAGTGGACGGCAGCATGCATAGATTTGTTACCTAATCGCAGTACGTGTTTCAGTTGCGTAGTTAAGAAACCGTGAGCTTAACTCGCACATTTAGCGCAAAGACATAAAGAAAAAAAAACATTCAACTTAAAGAAGTCGTGGAAAAGCCGTCGGGTACGGTGAGAAAACACATCCTGTGAAAAACGGACGCTTACAGGAACACCCCAGCCAAATCTTGGAGTCCTAAGCGGCAACGAAACTTCAGAAGCCTAGGAAGGAATTACTATATTCTCAAGTACGCTTTCTTCATACCCAAGGACGCCCGCACTCACTCTCTTCGGTGGGCGGAGCCAGCTGCTTCACGCCTAACAACAGAGAGCATGTTATTGGTCAATAGCAGCGTTTGGATCATATGACCTTCTTACCGCGTACAGGCGCTGCGCTCCGTAGTCTGCTAACATTACACAGTGAACCACACTCGTGCACAGGAATCGCGACAGGAGAGAGCATATCGCGTTTCATCACGCACGCTCACGACGCGCGCTGACGTAACTTCCTTGCACGTTCTCTCCCCTGGCTGTGCAGCTTCCAGCGAGCTCGTGGGTGAGAGGAGAGAGAAAGTGCTTGAAACGTGCGACATATCCTTGTAACCCGGCTTTTTCTTGACCGATCTGCTAAATTTTTACGCCAATCGATTCGTTAGGCCATAAACTTCAATAGTGCGGTCGTTCGATGATTTATTGGAAAATTAGTGCTGCACCCTTTCAGACGGGCCAACAACCAATTTTTATGGTGCCTTTTTTTTGCGGAATGGAAAACTTCTTGGTCAGTTTGTGTTAGTCACGTAATTTCAAAGTGGAAAACGCCGCGAAGCATTTGTAATCGGAGCGAATATGAAGTCGTACACTCGCTTGCTGCAAACATTGAGCGTGCGGGCGGTTCGTATTCGATCGCGGTGGTTTACTGCGCATGTGTGCACTCCGCGCGCATGCGCCATGGCCCGATTTGGTCCACCAGAAGTTGCGACAGCAGCGCCGCTTTTCACCATGCTAGTCATTTCACGTAGAAAGCAGCACAGAATTGAGCGGGGCTGGATAATAATATACATACTTTAATTTTGAGGGCTGGTGCGCATGACAGCATCAGTTTACGCGACTGCGTACAGCTTAGTGATAGACTTCAGAAGCTGTATTATGAAATATGTTCTCTTCCTCTATAGGCTGCACCACATGACGGTTTTTGTTACTTTTAAGTACAATTTAAAGATATAAATCCTACTCACAATGCGAAAAGAATGCTAAAACTTCTGACTATATACTTCATGGTCGTTTATACTAGAATTAATCGCACTTTCTGGCCAGTTTTTGGCCACCTCAATAAACTGCTCGCGTTTTTAAGAGGTGGCGTGATCGAGTCCTGGCTGCGGTGGCTGCATTTTCGATGGAGGCCAAAATGCTGTAGACCCGTGTGCTTAGATTAAATTAGGCGCACGTTAAAGAACCCCAGGAGGTCGAAATTTACGGAGCCCTCCGCTACGGCCTCTCTCATAATCATATGGTGGTTTTGGGACGTTAAACCCCACATATCAATCAACGTTATTAAGGCAAATCCTTTAACGTCTCATACTCGCGTCTGTCCATCCGTGCCCTGGAACGGTGCCAGCTGTGGCCGCTCCTCAACAATCACGTGATTGCTGGGAGAGTGTAAACAAAAGCAACACGCTAAATAAGGAACCACATGACATAATCGATTGGCCACAAGCTGTCGACGAACACACTTTGGTGTTCTCAAAGTGCCCTCCGGATTTTTTTTTTCGTCACTTCACAGGTTTCAAGAACTCGACTGATGTCGACCCGAGCCTAATAGCGCCGTTTATGAGGAAGCTATATTCAAGAACGAGACCTACAGGGCACAAGGAACAAAAATGCTGGTCTCTGAAGGAGGAGGTACGTGTATCTACAATGGATCTTTCACTAAAGATCAAGGAACCCGCCTCTGAGGTAGAGTACGTGTTCACAGTGCTCGGCTGCTGACCAGAAGGACTCGGGTCAGATACCTGCCGCATGTCGATGTAGGCGAGACGTTGAAGGCTCGTTTAGTTAGATTCCGGTGAACGTCAAAGAACCACAAATGATTTGTCACCCGAACCCTTCACCACGACGTTTCTCCTAATTGCATTATGTTTTCTGCTCGTAAAACTCCAGCGATCATTATTACAAAGGTATTATAAGGAAAGACAAGAGATATATTTCAGATAAGGTCTGAGAGAAGAAAGGTTTTGACAAGTGGCGTTGCTTTCGTCTGTCTTGACCATGACAAAACCACTTGTCTAAAGCTTTCATCTTCCCCTGAACAGTGCGGTTTTCATTGGAGCTACATTCCGAGCTATTCGGCGACCAAGTCAGCCACTGTACCACATGTTGGTACTTAAAATGTCGATCCAATGCCTATACAATATGCTCAGCGTAGAAGCTCTGGACCCAAAACGTGCAATGCTGCTTCACCTGGCACTATATATATATATATATATATATATATATATATATATATATATATATATATATATATATATATATATATATATATATATATATATATATATATATATACACTCACACACACTCGGCTAACGTCGGTTGATCGGTTGGCTAAGGTACTCTGCTGCTGACCCGCAGGTCGCGGGATCAAATCCCGGCTGCGGCGACTGCGTTTCCGATGGAGGCGGAAATGTTGTGGGCCCGTGTGTGCTCAAATTTGGGTGCACGTTAAAGAACCCCAGGTGGTCGAAATTTCCAGAGCCGTTCACTACGGCGTCTCTCATAATTATATGGTGGTTTTGGGACGTTAAACCCCACATATCAATCAATCAATAACGTCGGTTGATGGGTCAGTGGAAAGAGTTGTGTGTGTGTGTGTGTGGTGTGTGTGTGTGTGTGTGTGTGTGTGTGTGTGTGTGTGTGTGTGTGTGTGTGTGTGTGTGTGTGTGTGTGTGTGTGTGTGTGTGTGTGTGTGTGTGTGTGTGTGTGTGTGTGTGTGTGTGTGTGTGTGTGTGTGTGTGTGTGTGTGTGATGGTCCGTATCCTCATACAAGTCTATCTGCTTGCAGAACAATGCCGGCGAGAAACTCCGCGAGATCTCCATCATTTCGAACGGCAACGTGAACTACGCCATGACCAATGACGACGGCACGCAACACACAGCCATGTAGCGAGCCACGAGGACGCGGAGACCAATCGTTTCCGCCGTTTGTGCACCACCTGTGATTTATGTGAGCCACGAACTGAAATTCCAACGCGCGGGACTCCTCAAGTACAGTTCCGAGGACCCTGTAGCGGTGATAGTACAAAGTAGTGATGTCATCCAAAGATGCGGCATGTAGATGACTGCAAAATGTGACGGGGCATACGTGTCAACGAGGTGCACGGAGAAGTTCCAAGCGTTGATGGAGCTTATAACGGAATCCGCCAGCGATTGCGTTCCAATTATTCGCGCCAAGCGCGGCAGGCATGGAGCGGTCGCGCTTGTTTTATTGTTTACCTTACTTTACTTCGCACTTTATTAGTTTCTCTTAGGAATATAATGTCGATTTTTATTTTTTGCCGTATTCTTGTTATCTAGATAGTTTTAGTTTTCGTTGCGTTTTAGCGTGCATCATCATTCTCAAACTGCTTAACGTTGCATATTAGAAATGTGTAACGTTTCTTTTTGTCACAAACATCGCACTTTTTTAGCTGCACTTGCCAGGTGCGTGAGAACGGTGCTCTCGAATGGAGCAAGCAGCTGGAACATGGAATACTCCGCCTTCCTGCATGGAACATGTATACTCTGCCTCCCTGTAGAGTCCACGCCACAATTGTAAATACGCGTGTTTTCATTTCAAACATTGGTTCCTTGTTAGGTGCAGCGGAGCATTACTCGTTCGGTTCAGCGTGACAGCATCTTAGTGAGTTTCTAAAACCACGGGCATTGTGCCTCTGCAAGGAGAGCTTTACAGAAGGTTTTAAAAGCGAGTTTTTATTGCCCACATAATCGCGTGTATTTAATATATTCAGGCAAAAGTCAGCACAGTAGTCTGACTGTAAGGACATCGCCAACAGATTGGACCCGTCTCAGATTTTATGCAATCCACAGAGAACTTTTTGGAAGTGCCTCGCGCTTGTGTGAACTGAAATATTTGTGCCCAGACTGAAATGCTAAGCCTTGCAGGCAATACGTTTGTTCGCTTCCTTTAACTATACCAAATAACGCTCACTTGTTTTCAGAAAATACATTTATTATCATTACATATTGTCAGAGCTTCCGAAACAAGTAAAAAACAAAGCTATACCCGCATTCGCGTGATACACAGGCATTCGCTCGAATTTCATCGCGGCATTCCTTGCATAGCCAGCATCTGTGCGGTATATTCCCCATTTTTTGTCTATACAAGCATTTCTTTCTATTTGAATTACTAAGTAATTTGAAGATGTCATAAATTATTTTTTTATGTTGGAAATGTTAATTATTCTCCAATATCATCTGTCCGGCATACACAAGTTTCGCGCCTTATTTAAAATGTAGAAATCAATTTCAAGCCCACACTGACGTTCTGTTGCATATCGAAACAACTCTTTTAACTGCAATAGTTATGTCTATAACAACATGTGAATAGCAAATAGCGCATTTGTTGTGAAAATGTTTTATTGTAATAAATTGTCTGCAAAATGTCTCCCTGCCTTGCTGATTTTAAGGACTGTTTGAAACGTGGGCGCCCTAGAGGCCCGTGCGTTTAGAATGAAGTGCACGCTATAAAGAACACCCCCGGTGGCGGGTGTCTCAATTTCCTGAACTCATGGGTGTCAGAAATTCCTGAACTCATCACATGGTTCCGGGGCTCGAAACCCCAACAGGTAGTTCGGCAGCCGCGGTGGCCCACTTGCTGAAGGGACACTAAAGTCAAATAATTTACGTGAGAGTGAGAGTTCAATGTATTACAACGTCTAAAACGACAATATTATCAACAGCAGTTACCGAGATATTATAGGGTAAATGCACGAGAACACATGCGCCACAGTAGGACATTCTCAAAATGATCCCGTTGACAGAGTTACAGCCCGCTATTATCCAATAGTAATCGAACTATAGCTGCACTAAATAACGAACCTTCCGTGCATGCAGAGACGTAATAAAAATGCTGCTTGTCCGTTCGTCGAATGGGACGGACGCTTAGAAACGACGCGTTGAAGGAACTAACCACGGTTTCCACGGTCACGGCTTATTACTGCAATTTACCGAGAACGATGTGAGAGGACAGTGGTAGATATAAAATGCTTATTTTTTTAAGGCGTACAAAATATGTGACCATGGCGCAGTGGATGGCGTGCACGGCACCTGTTGTAGCACATCAAGATGTAATGGATTCCACGACTCCCGTTGACGGAACTTTTTTTTCTTAGTCTTTTGATCATGCGTATTTTTTCGATGTCATTTCCGCGACGTAAATACGTCACTGAAATCTTCGTGGGCCCCGGCATAAAACAACTTCGTGTTAAAGGTCCTGTATTTTATGAATATATGGTTACACGGACCGAATATTACATAGAACAAGCATTACAGCGAAAGCTGTATATGGCTAGCAGAAACGAGCATCCGTTCGAAAACGGTGTCATGAGCGGTCTCCAGTGCTTGTGTTATCAGTTACGTCGTCCCCAGCACACACGCCATTGGCTGCGTTGTGCGTGACGTCGTTGCAGCCGTAGCGCCGAGCCCGCGCGCAACAATAGAGAGTTTTAGTACTGCGTACGCTGCGTACGTGGCGGCGTTGCGTACGTAAGGACGCCACGTTCTGCGTAGTGCGCATGCGCAGACCACAACGCGCACGTATCGCATTAAGTACGCAGCCGCTACGTACGCACGCATGAGGTGCGTGCGTGCGTACGTATGAGGTGATCGCGCCGCTCTCGAACAAGTTCGCGACAGCGCGAGACTTCGTTTTGCAAAATGGCGGCATCGAAGGCAAGCACCGACCGGCTCTGTGGCTTAAAATATAGCCATAATCTGGCTATAACACTTGGATTGGCTAACATTGGCTGTCAACAACACGTGCTTCTATTTTGATATACCAGACATACCAGCGTAGGGGTGGCCTATTTTGCCGTATCTGCTGGAGCCGATGCTGGAAACTCAAGAATGGCGCAGTGCATCGGGGAAGACGTGGCAAGATGGGCAAACCAGCGAGAGGTTCTCATTATGGGTGATTTCAATGGGCACCTCCAAGCTCTGGATGGCTTCCAAGATACCAATGGGGAACTACTACTGGCACTGGCACGTACACTCGCCTTAGATGTGCTAAATCTTCGTCCAGAATGTGAAGGACAGTACATTTGGAGCGCCAGAAACAGTCGCAGCTGTATTGATTACGTGCTTGCGACACCTGCTTTAGCACGACGTCTAACCCACATGAACATCGATGAAAAGGGTGAATTCAGCATAGGAAGTGACCACAACCGAATCAAGTTGAGCTTTTCTCGATCCTCCTGGCGAACCATTGCGAAGGAACATCGCAACCCAGCTGAGAGGCACCTCCCGCAGTCAGAGTATGCGGCAGTCGCGGAAGCATTCGAGCAGAACTTTCAACCGACGGAACCACCAACATATGACCAATTTGTGCTCGAACTGAGACGCATCATGAAGAAGCACGAAATTCGCGTAAATTCCCGCGGCGGCCTAAGGCGCAAAGGCTGGTGGGACGAAGAGGTACAAGGGGCCCTTATTGCAAGACGAGCGGCGAGTCGCCTACACAGAGCGGCTGTTAGGACATCACCCGGAGAGGAGTGCATGAGTAGCTGGGAGGAATACCTCCGCCTCAAAAGAGAGATGCGGATCCTCGTACAAAGCAAAATAGCTCAGTACAATAGCAAACAATTGCGAGCTATCACAGAGGCAGGGCATAACGGTGCGAACAAATTTTGGAAATATGTGTCTTCGTTAGATCGCCAAACTCCGGCACCTGAAATTCGACACCACTCTAGCAACCTACCGATCACCGACCTCGCAGCGCACCTCACGACCCACATGCAAGAGCTCTTCAATCCTACACATGACGAATCGACCTCAGCAGTAAACGGCGACCCGGATGAGCCTCACCAACCAAGTGAAGAGGGCCATTGGCAGATAACGAGGATCGCTCTTGAGCGTGCACTCCCGCGTATCAGTGCAAGCACTGCTACCGGACTGGACGGCATACCGGCGGGCCTTGTGAAATGCTTGGGGAAGTCTGCTCGAGAACACCTCGCGGGAATTTTCAATACCATCCTCAAGAACGGCCCAATCCCACCCGACTGGCAATGCGGCAGAGTAAGCCTCGTGTGCAAGAGAGAAGGCGACGCTGGACTGCTGGGCGACTATAGACCAATCACGGTGACGAGCGTCCTATATAGACTCTTCGCTCAAGTCTTGAAGGTGTGGATGAGCGGCTGGGCGGAGAAGAAGGGCATACTGTCGGAACTCCAGAATGGCTTCCGACGGAACCGACGCTTGGAAGACAATCTTTTCGTGCTCACCCAGACCATCGAGGTGGCACGGAGAGAAACCAGAGGTCTGCTTGGATGCTTTTTGGATGTCGCCAAGGCTTATGATAGTGTGCCACACGAGGAGTTTTTCCACCAGTTAGACCAACGACAAATGCCGAGCGTGTGGACAGACTTTCTCCGGCGGCTCTATGCAGATAGCTCGGTGGTAGCATGCTTCAGAGGCACCAGAACACAGCCTGTGAGGGTGACAAGAGGACTCAGGCAGGGCTGCCCTTTGTCTGCGCTGCTATACATGCTATATGTGGCGGGACTCGAGCAGGCACTCGTGGAATCGGGAGTTGGCTTCGCGTTCCGACTCATGATTGGTGGGGTGGCGCAGACATGGACGCTGCCCGGCTTGGTGTTCGCTGATGGTCTAGCATTACTAGCTGAGCGCAGCAGTGACCTTCAGAGGTTGGTAACACTGGCGGCCGACCACCTGAAGAGTCTGGGCCTTCACTTCAATGCCAAAAAATCGGCCATATTGCAGTTTTCAGGCGTGGAGACCATTGATGTGCAGCTTCCCGAAGGAGGAAGCATTCCGGTATCAAACCAGTACCGGTATCTCGGTGTCAACCTTTGCACCTCCGCAGATATCTATGACAAGCAAGAGGAGCACGTTCGACAGGCTTCTGTGAGGGCCGCCAACGTGCTGCGACGGCGGAGTCTGTGGGGGTGCAACCGGTTTGTACTGGTGCGCGAACTGTGTAAGGCAGTACATGTGCCAGTGCTGACATTCGCCAACGCCGTCATCTGCCTGTCTGCAGCAACACGCCAGTGGTTGGAAAGAGGTCAGCGTGAGGTCGGGCGACTGGCGCTGGCGTGTCGTGGACGTGTGGCTGTCGAAGCTGCACAAGGCGACCTTGGATGGTCAAGTTACGAGGCACTCGAGGCAAGGAGCAAGGCGGCCTACGAAGGACGTCTTCGCCTCATGAACGACCAGCGGTGGCCCCGTCGTGTATTTAGATACACAGCTATCAAGGGCATGAACACACCATGGCGCAGGCGTCTCCACAATCTGTGCCGCAAGTACTCCCTTTTTACTGACCCTGTCCAGGAGGACAGTGAGAGGAAATGGGCAGTAGGAGTACGGAATAGAGTGCAGGAAGCTGAGACGTCGATGTGGCAGGCGGCTATGAAGAAGAAACCCAGCCTGGCCCTATACAGAGCTCACAAGACCACCATCTCCGCCGAACGATTATACGACAATAATGTCGGCAGTGCGCTTCTGTTTGAGGCCCGTGCTGGAGCGCTCCGTACTCAGGTGTATCGCCGCCACTTCGACCCGTCGTTGGCCGACGGCACTGTGCAGTGCAGGACATGCGGGAAAGACGAGGAGAACATTGAACACCTGGTGCTTCACTGCGAACGCCTGTGTCCCCGTCAGACAGATGGCGCCACACTACCGGAGGCACTCGGCTTTGTGAAAGACTGCGGTAGGGTCTAACTGCGGCGCACCGGGAGGTGACAGCCGCGACACAAACGTGCACCCCCTGGCAGCGACAGCAATAACCAAAGCAAGGCTTCTACAGTGGTGGTCAAGGAGACAGTGAACAATTGTGATGTTCATGGACCTGGTGTGATTTTTCTTTCCTTTTTTGTTTTTTTTATTTATTTGTTGCCAGTTCCGGTCAGGACACTAAAAGGTGCCCCCCCCCCGGTATAATGGGGAAGACCACAGAGATCATCATCATCATCATCATCGTCGTTACGTACGAGGGTACTGCGGCGTACTAAAAGCCGATTAGTGGCAAACGACGCCACTTAACGCAAGGCGTTTGCGTGATGCGTACGTAGCACCGTTCCGCAGTACTAAAACTCTCTAATTTCTTGATCGCGATGTCAGACGCATATAACAACGCGGCGTTGTATCGTAAATTTGATGATTGCGGAAGCGCGTTCACCGGAGTGAACACCGCTTTCACCGGGAGTTTCTCCGGTGGCACATTGACTTCGGCTGCGACATCGGTGACCACCTGTGATTAACGCGTTGCGAAACGCATTTAACCGCTCATTACTTCCCTCCATGTACGTGAACATACGAGACACAGTGTGCGGCATGTGAAATAAACACTGTGCCAACGAACCCGAGCGAAAGGTGTGTCTAACCTCATTAAGAAGCACGAACATGTAATCAGAAGTTGTGAAATGATTCAGTGCTACGTCGGGTCTAACCCACTGCATGCTAAACACCGGGGCTGGACGTTCTATAGCTTTCGCTGGCTAACTATTTGTACGGAGTGCTCGGGCTGTGACTTTTTCGAGACGTCTCATGTAAACGCAGGATGTTCTGCACTGAAAGGTCGTGGTCTGAATGCGTGCCCACGCTCACAAAGAACTTTAAGACCGCTCGGGTCTCGAAATGCGCTCGGCCCGAGCGCACTGAAGTCTGAGGCATCGAAATATGTTCCAGAGCCCGACAAGCTGGCTGCTCTATAGCCCACGCAAAACGACGGTTGAGCGATGCGCGCAACTTGGACAAGAAACTATACAGCGCGTTGTTTCGATTAGTTAAATCTTCATTTCACATACGTGTACACTCGGATAAGGTCGAGTGCCACACATGGAACCTGCGTTATGCTCTTCCCACGTGGGCCGAAGGACACCACCCTAAAGGACAGCTGGTGTCATACCTTACTGATAGGCAGTAATAAAACTCGGTGCTGGAACCACATGTATACGCTTTAGATCTCTGAAGCAAGGTAAGTCAGCACTGAGTTTTTGCGTCGTTTTGAGTTCGATTTGTTCTGGGTGTCGTGAATGCGTATATGCTTACTGTTCATTGAACAGTGGGACAAGAAAGGCGAGAAACAAGAGCGTGATCTTGTACGCAACATTCAGTACATGCTGCGGTCATACTGTGTGAGCGTAATGCTGCGACAAAATTCAAAGCTTCTGGTTATTATATATGTAGGTCACGTATAGGCAGTCGTAAGATACGGAGCAAGAACGGATGCTGTCCCGTCGTCCTAAAGGATGTTACCATAAGATCAACCGTCCATGAGTACGAACATTCACTTTGTATAGATGATCTGGCGAGCACTTGAAATACGCCGAAACTTTGATGCAATTTGCAGATCTTTCATCCCGTTATACATCTGTTTTTAAACATATATCTCCCGGCGCGTGTGTCGGTGTAGACTTAGGGTAATGGTTACTGCCTTGTATTCCAGTTGTAAAATCCCTTTCTTGTTTTTAAGTGCAAAGCATTTATTTGCATACTACAAGCATTTTAGGTATCTATCTATCTATCTATCTATCTATCTATCTATCTATCTATCTATCTATCTATCTATCTATCTATTTATCTATCTATCTATCGAGCCACTTTCGTCAGGGTGTTCTCGTTATCACCGTCTTAACTTAACTTGGCGTGAACCAAAATTAGTATGGGAGGATAAGATGGTTAGACAAATAAGACGCGCTGGTCAAAACATATATAATGTCACAATCCCGTTGTGCACGTCATCAAACACTTTCCGCCAGACAGTGGCCCATAAACGCATGCAGGCGGGTATGTGCCACTAGTATGCGGGTGTGTGCCACCGGTGATTGGCACTTAGTAGTTACCCAGGAACGGCGAGATGATACATGCGTATTTTTAACGAGTGAGCGTTAAGAAAAAGACATCACCGACGAATGCAAAGAATGAATGTCAGGGACCCAGCAGGAATCGAACCCTACTATTCTGCGTGGCAATCAAGTACGACAGAGCCACTCCAGATCTCAGAACTACCTTTCAAATACACCATAATGTTAGTGACACACCAATTCGGTTGCAGTGCTGGCTATCTAATTTTAAAAAACATTACAAATGTACTTCTATTATACAGTCGTCACGTAAGCTTAACGTCAATTGTACTTAGGTGCCATCCGCTGAAGTTGAGTCATGTATCAGTGTCCAGGGCTACCTACCTCGCGCGCACCAGCGCTTCATATCAGCTATCGCTTCTGGAATTGCTAATGCTCATCTTCCTGTTGGCATCGTTGCGCAAGTGCGAACGACTGGTTATATACGTCTGCAAATGTTCAACCTATATCTGTGCGTGCCACATTTGTACATATATTTAGCGTCATTTCCTAACGTGTCGCTCAATAACAAAATTACAACACTGTCACCTTTCCTCCGCATGCTCGATTCCCAAGGTACGTGGGATCTGCCAAATGTTTTGCTTTTTTGTTTTAATATATAAACTATCTTGAGGCACGTAAAACTAATCGCTTATCAAACACTCGTTCGGCCAAAACTCGTATACGCGTCATCTGTCTGGCATCCACAACAGGTATATCTCACCGAATCATTAAGGCGGTTCGAAATCGGGCGAACAGATTTATTCATTCCGCGTATTCCGATGACATAAGCGCCACGTCAGCAAAATCGCAAAGCGGTCTTTCACCTTTCGCCCACCGTCGCCGTCTCGCCAGCCTATCGCTCTATCACAAAATTTTTTTTTCAGCTCTCTTAATCAACCACCTTATATTTCATCCGCAGCGCGCACATCTGGCCGCCTAGGTCACTCGCACCAAGTATCGCGTCCGCGTGCACGAACCACTACCTTTTTATCCTCATTCTTTTTCCGAACACAATGGAACGGCCTTCGCAAGGAAATCTTTGCTGCCACCTGCCCGTCTCTGTTTCTAAAGCATCTGACGGAATATATAGAAACTAACAATGCGTAATAAAGGTTCCAGTGGTGTACTAACTACACATAGAATAACAAATTTATTACATCGTATAAGCTTTTGTAAAGGACATTTTTGTATTTGTTGATCATGTAACCACCCCTTATGTAATAGTCCCCTGGGGTCTTACACTGAGCTGAATCGGAGCCCCTTCCTTTCTTTTTTAGATACGTGAAGCTGTTCTCATGTTCCAAAGGTAAGTAAAATTAGACCGTCTGTAACGCGCACTGCGTCGCGATTCCAACAGTTGAATTGTAGCCCTGACGTAAAGCCCGTTAACTGCATACGTGGTCAATAGCGGAGCAAAGGACATTCTGTGGAGCAAAGCGGCTACAACGAAGTGCTCAACACTATACAGCAGCGTCGCCTTCTGTCCCTGGCTTGGTTTGCGCGAATGGGTGAGCAGTGATTATACTTTATGAATCATGTGTTTTCTCGAGACGCTGTCATGTCCTGTATTTCAACGCTGACCACATGATGCATTTAAAAAATTGGCAGCATATTCACGGAGTGAATGATGGAGAGTGGGGCGAAGCATTCGTCCATCCATTCGTTCCTGCTTCCGTCCGTCCATGCGTCCGTTTATGTGACCGTCCATGCGTCCATCCGCACGTCCGTGCGTGCGTCCGTCCCTGCGTTTGTCCATGCATCCACCCCTGCGTCCGTTCATGCGTCCATCTATGCATCTGTCTGTGTGTCCGTTCGTCCATCTATTCAACACTCCAAGTACCACCATCTCGCATGTTTTCATCATATATTCCCCATATAGAAGCACCGCCATCCAGCGGACATTCCAAGGACTAAACGAGAGGTGGCACACGCACACTTTCTTACAGCTTGCGCTTCGTATCTACTTCCCACCTTTAACCACCTCGAGTTCATTCATAGTATATACTAGTTCATTGTAATCATGGCACTGCGGCTCAACGCTCGCTAAACCTTTCTAAACCTAAGGAGGTTACATGCAGCGAGTATAACGTAGCAACCCTTTGTTGTCAGATAGTGCTCAATGTACATGCCAATGGCTGCTAATGGGGATCGCAGCGTGCGCGTTAACTAAAAGCCGAATGCTCCTGTCTCTCATTCCCCATTAGCAGCCATTGGCATGTACATTGATCACTATTTTTTATTGTTCAACAACGCACAGAAGAAATCTCTCACCGGCACCATCTTGGAGATCAAAATATTATACTTGTTACGTACTACAACGGCTACGAGGGACGAACGGGTGCCGTTATAAGGAAGGAGCTTCGCTTCGCATTGTATGTGTGCGCACAAAGTTTTTCAGAAACGTCTTGATCTGCATTGTCAGCGCTGTTGAAGGAATCCGCGCTGCAACATATTTCGTCGAAATGGGAAGTGACCACTTTGTTTTATGTTGTAGATCTCTGCGAATCCTCAGCTAGATTTTTTTTAATGTGGCCATTTGCTACTAGGAAACATTGCTGATTCCTAACTACAACTACTTAAATAAAAATGTCGCTGCCGTCAAAATTCCGTCACCTCTTGTAATGCATCGCCAAAGAATTCAAATTGAAGACGAAATGTAAAATCAGCGCTACTTGTGATTGGCTGCAAACCTCACGCCATCATGAATGCGTGCAGTATAAAAGGGCTTTGTTCGGAAATAAACGAAATATGAAACCATGTTTAGTGTTTCTTTAACAAGGTACCAAGCTACTTTTTTTTTTCTAAGAGAGAGAAAGAGAGAAAAAGGATGAAAGAAAGGCAGGGAGGTTAAACATGACTGAGCCTGGTAGGCTACCTTGCACTGGAGAGGGGGAAAGGGGAAGAAAAGTTAGAGAGAGTAGGAGAGAAATGTCACTCATGCCATCGATAAAACGGAAGTTGTGTGCTTAATATCACAGGCGGTGAGTCACATCCCTGTATTAATCAATTGAGCACATTCGTAGCATTAACTTGTATGCGCGGTTCTCCATGCACCCAAAATCTTGCCGATGGTGAAGCCATGATGGTGCCACTTGCATCCTCAAGCAGCAGACTTCTGAAGGTTTGCGTGAACTGGAGTGATGGTGTCAAGCAGTTACAACACGTTTTGAGCTGTCGGTGTCCGCATCTTGCTCAGCAGCACGCGCATAGCACTGACCAGGGTGCTGACCATGCAAATAAGTTGTCCTTCGTCCGTAAAGTTATGAGGTACCGATGAAGTGTACCTCACTGTCGAAGTCTGATGTCTTTCATCAGGCGCATGTATTTTGGTGAGTTCGGGCCAAGCGTCACCCACATTGGTGCTAGAGGCATCACTGTCCTTTGAGACGGCTGCGTTCAGACTGGCAGTAAGAATGAAGCGTCTGCTTCACTGCCGGAATAAACGCCTTTGTTCTTAGAAACGACAGCGCTTGGCCCTATAGTGGGAGAGGTGGAGGTGGTTTTGGACGTGCTTCGTGAGGCGACGAGGTTTTGGAGGTTTTGGTGCAGCGCCGGCGACAGGACCATCGTCGCGTAATGGATGCAGCTGCTTCTCGGTGTGAGATGTCATCTCTAGCCCTTTTCTTGAGTATTGTTAGCTCCTTTCGAATAAAAGGGCAGTCCTTTGAAGAGGCATCATGTGGCCCATTGCAATTTGAGCACTTCAGCATCGTGGCCTGGCACGTGTCCTTGTTGTGGTGCCCAGTGCATCGGCAACAGGCGGTAGAGTTCGTGCACACACCACTTACGTGACCTAACTTCATGCACTTCCAGCACAGAAGTGTTTTCGGTATAAAAGGGCAAACTGCGTGTCGGAAGTGGCCCACTTTTACGTGTGATGGAAGTGATTCGCCCTTAAATGTAATTCTTACGCATCGTGATGTCCTGATACGACATACACTTGTAATATTGGCACCTTCCGAAGCCGGCCTAATCAAGACTGGTAGGTTCGAGTTGGCAATGGCTTCGGCAACATCATATATCACCCCAGTGCTCACTTTTTTGCCCAGCGGTATATGAGAGCGGACATTGATCCTATTAAGTTCCGTTACTTCACGCAATCTGTCAAGCGCAGTCACGTGATTGACGATTTCACCACCAAGCTTGCTGTTGTTCTCCGTGCCGCGCTTTCAACAGCGCTAAGCCTCACACGCAGCTATGCTTAACTCCCTTTCAACGAAAATTCAGACAGCTACCGCAGGAGTACTGCAGCACCTTGGTGCCAACGCCACGTACCAATTGCACCTCGTCATTTATACGGAATGGAGATGCGGAAATACGTGCCTTGCCTGCTACTTGGCTTGGCCGTAGTCTTCATTTCTCTGGCTCTAATGCTCCTCATCGCCGAATGTATCAAGCGCCGCAAGCACGTATGAAGGTCTTGTATTCTTTATGTGTCAACGTCAATTCACTTGGTGAACTATATAAGGGCCTAATTCACAAAGGTTTTTGTTTGCAACTACTTTGGGTTCGACTTTCAGTTTAGCTTAATGAACCCTTTTATTGATAGGAATCAATCCCGTGTGCAAACTGCGAGGTCTGGTCGGGTGTAAATTCACTGCGGCCCTTACGACCAGAACGCAGTGGAAAGACAAAGCACTAGAGGTAGCACCCTCCCCCCCCCCCCCACCTCCTTTTGCATTCACCCACGGGCGTCACCTAGACGTCTCTCTCCCACAACGAAATGTTACGGAATATCCGAAAAAATAAATTTGTGTTTGAAAAACCAAGCCATCGCCCTCTTACCGATCCCTTAGTGTGAGTAGGTGCTAATCATACGAGCGTCACAATCATCGCCATCGTTCATTTCATTTCATTTATTTTCACCAAAACAGATACAATGGCGAAATATGGGGGGGACAGCAAAAAAGCTGCAGTTATTGCAGCTTGACTAAGCACCGTCCACCCTACGTCAGCAATGACAGGGTAAAAACAAAATACGAGAATAAAATGAAAAACAAACAAATAAAATAAAGCAAAATCTTCATCTTCATCGCCTAACACTCGGCCAATCCGCTGCGTTGGGTAAGAGCCATGAGATGAGGAGAAGAAGAAAACGAGAGCACGAGGTCGAGCAAGGCTATTACGTTTTCTTTGAAAAACCATTAGCCTTTTAGTTAAGATCCTGCCGCCCGGTTCTTGGCCGATCCCCCTTTGTGGGTGTGCGCCAGTGTGTCAAGGATCATCATCATCATCATCATCATCAACGGCGAGCGTCGCTGGAACATTCACTCGTCGTGAAAGTTCGCCCGCACTCCTATACCAGCCTCGGAACTCTCCTCGTCGACTTGGGAGCAACAGCGGACACCACAACTGGCGCGACGTCCCGATCGCTCGGGTAAGACATCATCTGAAGTGATTCCATGTAGTATCCACTCTACAGACTCGACAAATAGCGCAGTAACGTACGATAAGAGTGTTCCGTGTAGTATCCACTCTACAGACTCGACAAACAGCGCGGTAACGTACGATAAGGGCGACACTCTTCGGCCGGGCAACCCTATAGGTTAGCACAGGTTAGATTAACAAAAACCGAAGCTTGGGCCGCGCGACGGCTGTATACGCTGACCGGCAAACAGCGGAGCGTAATACGTGTGCTTGGGCGATTTGGTGAGCACTTGATGCAGAAAAGACGAGTGCTGTGAAACGGGGACAGCGATGAGTGGCACACATCACAGACGCTCAACTTTCGACTGAGTTGGTAGGCAACTGTGGTAGTGCACTTCAAACAAAAGGACATGACAGGCACGAACGAGCGCAAACTTACAATTTCGCCCCGCCGCGGTGGTCTATAGTGACTAAGGTACTCGACTGCTGACCCGCAGGTCGCGGGATCAAATACCGGCTGCGAAGTTGAATTTCCGATGGAGGCGGAAATGTTGTAGGCCCGTGTGCTCAGATTTGGGTGCACGTTAAAGAACCCCAGGTGGTCGAAATCTCTGGAGCCCTCCACTACGGCATCTCTCATAATCATATCGTGGTTTTGGGACGTTAAGCCTCACATATATGTCAAATATCAAACTTATCAACTTCGTCTTTCCTCCGCATAGTCAATGAATACGCCCATCACTTACGTGGGAGGTATCAACAATCATCGCATTATCACACTCTATAGATTACAACTGGTCCAGCAGCAAGCTTTATTGAACCATACTTCAACTGAGGTTTATCGAGCAGACATGAAAAATTTATAGCAGAAACCAGCAGACGGATAACATTCGTCAGTCATCCACCCGATAACAAAATTGCCAAGACCTCACCAGGAACACCACATCATGGCCGGGCACCAATGCCGATTCAGCTTCATACCACCCGAAGGCGATAGAAAACGCCCAAGATTAGAGTGGTGCTTTAATCTTGGACTTGCATGGTATGCAGTTGGAATTTATTATTATTATTATATTATTATTATTATTATTATTATTATTATTATTATTATTATTATTATTATTATTATTATTATTATTATTATTATTATTATTATTATTATTATTATTATTATTATTATTATTATTATTATTAAGACTACCAATCTTATGTTCGAGGGATAACATTTATGAGTGTTTGGTTCGCTTACTGTTTTTTTTTTTTGTCCCAAAGCAACGCGCGGGTCCGATGTGTATACAGCCCTTGTGTATTTCGAGTTTTCTGTATAATTTGTCCCCCCCGTGCAGACCTGTTCATGTGAGAGAAAAAACGCCGCCAGGGTGGTGCGGCAGTACGAAGGCTAAGGCACTGCGCCGTGTCGCCCAAAAGGCAGACAGAAATTAGGTGCCTTCCTCCCTCCTTTTCTAGAGTCACTCAACAACGAAGGCAGACGTCACAGCCCCAGCAGTGCATTTTTGGGGGGGGTCACGTCTATTCAACGCAGCCCAGAGAGGCTTGTGGCGCCGCTAAGGTATAGCCATCTGTGGAAAAGTCTAAGCATCACCTTCAAACCATGGTCGTGAAACGGTGTACGGCGCGACTACGTTACGATTTTTTTTTTTGCTTTCCAAATTTGATTGCTTCATTAGCAGAAAGCACTATGACACAGAAGCCAACTTTCACGGCCACAGAGGATGTTTACCAATATTTATTTTACATCAATAATTTAGAATCCACGCATCTCCATGAAGCTGGGTCCTAAGGTCCATAATGTCTACGTTGAAGTCACCAACGAGTATAAAGGGCGGACGGACGGACGGATAGACGTACTGACGGTGTGCTCTGATATAGTTAATCAATGCGGTTGTTTTTCGCCCGGCACCACACAGATGGCGCACCTGCGTTTCGACTGCGCACTACGGCGCCGACGGATTACAGACGGACGGACATTGCGTGGCTTTAAGGTGTTTCGCCGGTGAAAATAATTTTAAACTTACATCCAGTCCAGTGCAGAAGGTGCTAAGATACGCGAAACTAACATGAATGCTGTAGCAACGAAATTTTAAATATTAATCTTTTTTTTTTCACTTACGCTTCTCAGCCGATAGTCAAAACTATTGTACCAATGAAATAACGATGCAAACTTCAGCAAATCCTGTACCGTACCCACTTTTTATTGGAAAACACGGAAGTATTTTATGACAGCGTTCACCAAGACATTAATGACATATTTCCGTCGCGGAAATACGTCAGCAAGATGCACGACACTTGATGGCAAAGAAAAAAAAATTACGAGAAAAACTATCTTGACGGTAGTCGATGCTACGACCTCTTGGTCCGTAACAATAGCTGGCAGGCGCTTTACCTACTTGGCCACATGAAGCAAGGTCTACGAATGCGCATGTCTCACACTTTCGTCTCGCAGTGCTCTTTGTTCGTGCAGCTGGTGCCGCCCATAGAGTTTCCTATAGACACACTAGAGGGAACTCTGGCGCTTGTGGCTATGGGAGATGCAATGCGCGGCATTCACGCACCATGGGAATGATGGGTTGTACACATATGTGTCTAATCTTTGTTCTTTCAACTTCGTTTGCCTTCACGTGGCCTGAAGCAGCTTTGTCGTGAGCCGACAATCGGCAAATGTTCAGCAGCTGCACTTCACTACTTTAATCCTGCAGGCTCATCAATTCAAATCGGGTCACAATGTTCAAGACGGTGCGTAAAACAAAACACAACAATAGACAAACAAATCCACAAGTGCGGCCTAGACTAGGCAAATTTGTGTACTATCTATCATTTCCATGGTGGCAGCGCCAGAGTCCCCTTTAGTCACTTTTAGGAAAATATGGTTCCTCCCTTTAGAAGCAGCATACAGTGAAGTAATGCGTACCCCAAGGGTAACTCTACAGCAAACATGAGCATAGGCAAGATTTTTGTTTATGATGGAGCTTGGGGGAGGGGGGGGGGGGGCACCACATTGCTTTGAATTGTGGGCCGGGTTTGCGGGTTGTGCTCTGTATGCCATGGCGAAAAAAAAATTCGGGAGCAGGGAGGGTGCCACACTTTGGCTACGCCCGTTCGGCGCGTTTCCAAAAGAAAAAAAAAAGTGTTGCCATAACACACCGCGAGGTAGCGGCTTTAACCCAAGCCTCGATCGTAGCAATCACCTTTAATAAAATACAGTTCTCCGGCGTTCGCCTGGCTGCCACACCGCATTCCCCACTCGCTGAGTGAGAAATCAAGGGCATGCAGCGTAGAGAGGAGACGAGACACGCGGTGCGTCACACCAACCGGCGCTATATCTGCCAATCACCAATAAACATTGTGCAAGCTCTCGTATATCTATGTAGAACAAACATTCAATTATATACTTCTGTGAGGACACGTTCCACTTTCGTGTAATACCGATTGCTACAACGGAAAGACCAACGTTTTTTTTTAGTATCGATTCAATACATTTTGCGTTGTCTTTTGCCGGCGGTATAGCCACTTCAGCTCTCCATCGCCTAACCCTGAGAAGCTGCGATGCAAGCTCACTTCATCACGTCCAGCAAGGGTCGGGCTGAGCGAGTCCAAGCGGCTAAGGCCACCTTCACCTACAGGTCAGTGCTGCTTTCAATCTCAATCCACCTTTTTAACGATACCACGGCCTAGCGGAAAAGACGCGAAACGCCTCATGATCTCGGAGGCTTTTGTCCACGTCATACTGGTTGCCCCGGTACCTACTAAAACCCTACCAAGTGTGAACGGCGGATTCGATGCCACTACATCAGTCTGCGTCGTGATACACAAGGTTGCGGTGTCGCTGCAGGGCAGGCACCACATTACAGATTATTTGACGTCTTCATGCTTTACGACCACATACCACGATATGCGATACACAATGCAAATTGTTACTCGCAAGCCGTCCGTACACATTTGGCTCTACGTGGTCGGTGCACTGAATATTTACTGCACCGTGTAGTTGTCATAGATAGCCTTCAATTAAAAATGATGCAGGCACGTCTGTCGACGTGACCCTATATAACCCTAGTATGGCTACCTCAGCATGACACGTACGCTGCCTTCAATTTCCTTTATATACATAAACCTATCTGTAGTGAGTTTTCGAGTGTGATCGTGTAGGGCTGAGATCCGAAATTGGGTCATCTTATAGCTGAATAAGTCACTAGGAACAACAATCGCCGAACTGTATCAACGGCTCTATGGAGCCTGTTGTGGTTGGCGTATTGAAGACGGTCACAACTGAGGATGTGAATGTAAGTAACAGTGGTATATATGAGTTTATCCTTCACCTGTTGAAGGTGAAACGCCAAACAATTTATGCTTACTGTATCTGTAATAATTCCACTTGCGTTACGGAGGACCAGACTCAATGGAACATGAATGTACATTGCGACAGAGTTTCGGGACGAACTTCTTGATCCCCCGGTTTTGTATATACGCATGCACAGGCTTCATTTCAGCCCTTGCAATGAGCTCTCTCAAGCCCCGGATTGGCAAATTTATAACGAAGAAAATAGCAGCAGTTCAGAGCTTAATTGCCAACTCGAGTGTTCTTGCACTCCGAGCTGTTGTTTATTGGTCACCTATAGAAAGCATTAATTCTGAGAATTCTCCGTGGATTTTGCTTCTTAACCGCTTACTACAACGGGCGGTTGTTTAATTTGTTTTCCTTTTATGAACTGTTCTCCAGATTCGGGGGTTTCTGCTGAACATTTCTGCCGCATTCAGCTGTAGTTAGAACAACTGCCTTCTCTGATACTCACGGGGTGTTCTCCGTAATGAGGCGCATACGGCGTGCGCAGGTGGTGGCACGGAGTGACGGCCACCAACGTGCTCGTGTTCACGGCCTACTTTTTCTTCGTCATCTTCGTCGAGGTGCACAAGGAACCGGAAGCGCATCTCGACATCGGCACCGTCTACGGACGCACATTCAAGAACCTCGAGGTAACACGCCAACAAGCGAGTCTGCAGCATGAGCACCAAGACTCTTGTGTTCCAGTGGTTAAAAAGTAACGGTACACCTAACGCACGTAGTATAGTATCACGTCGTCGTAATACAGTAATTGTTGGGGATTTGCGTCTCAGTACCACAATATCATTGAGAGACGCCCTAGCGGAGGGCTCCAGAAGCTTTTGACCTCTTGGGGCAGGGACGGCTTCAGCCACACATTTTTTTTGGAGGGGGGAGGAGGGGGGCGAGGTGTTATTTAAAGAGAAACACAAGATTGTAGGGTGCGTGTCCTGACCACGGAGTGGTCCCGACTGGTATATAGTTGACTGGTTTTAATAGTTAACTAATAGTTTCAATAGTTAACGACTGGTTTTAATAGTTAACTATAATCACTAAACCCAGACCGCTGCATACATAAATACTAGTTAATTTGTGTTTACAGTGGTCCCACTCATTTATTAAATCGGCGACGGAAGGCAGACGAGAGGCATTGAAGGGAGGGGAGTGCCTCTGGATCCGCCACTGACCTGGGGTGTATTTAGCGAGCACATAAGCATAAGCCCACGGCCATCGAGCATTCGGCCTCCACCAAAATTTGACCACCACGGTCGGGATTCGATCCCGCTACCTTCGGATGAGCACTCGAGCACCATAACCAAAGACCACCCGAGAAGTTTGACGTCTTAGCGAAAGGGGGGGGGGGGGAATCGCGTACCCTTGGCGAGTGACATATCGAAAGCAAGATCGGTACTGGCCATTGCCGAATGCATCGCGAGGAAATCGATTATAAATCGGTTGTGTCTTCGACATGGCAGCCCTTCATCAGTCAGACGTAAAAAAATACCTAACAGATCACCAAGGTCAGAGCTATCTCCGAGGCCAGAAGCGAGTGGCTATACGCGCGGTTCGCCACACATTCTGGCGCGCAGGTATCTGCGTTTTACGGCGTCCCTTATGCCAAGACTCCCATGGGCTACCTGCGGTTCCGGCGGCCAGAGCCAATGCCCGCGGGCACGCAGTCGTTTGACGGCCGCAACCCACGCTACCCGTGCGTGCAGCACAACCTGTACTACGGCAACGCCACCCTGATCGATGCGTCCAACACGTCCGAAGACTGCCTCCACCTGGACATCTACACGCCCACGGCCAGCTCTGCGTACGACCAGCTCAGAGGCCCCGGGGGCGTCGCCGGAGCGGGACACAGCGCGGTCCTGGTGGCGCTCATCGACCTGCACTTCGCTAGCGGCGGCAACTCGTACTTCTTCGCCGACCCGCGCAGATTCGTCAACCAGACGGGCGTGGTAGTTGTAGTGCCCAACTACCGGCTCGGAGCGCTAGGCTTTATGCGCAGCGGAAAGCAGCGGGCAGCCGGCAACATGGGCCTGCTGGACCAGGTGACTTACCTGCACCCTAAAGGCAGCTTACGGCTCTGGCAAGGCCACTGTTGCGACAGCGCCGAAGTGCTGCCTATCTCGGAAATGTTATTAATGATAACAACGTTAATCACGGCGATTACGATGCCCTCTCATGCGAAAAGTGGCCTCAGCTCTACGATGACTCAACAATTACGGATAGGTGAGAGGGAGGCGAAGAAAAGGAGGGCAGGGCAAATCATGAGGGGACTGCGGTCAGGTTTAAGAGGATGGGAGAGGGCACATCATAAATTAGCGTTTTCCTTCCCGCCATACAGGCTGAGCCTGCAGGTTTGGAACGTCAGCACTTCTTTGCCCGTGCACACGAACGCCACTCCATAGGGATTTTTTTTTCTTCTTTTTTTCGACAAAAAAGCTCCACGTGCTTTGCCGTGAAGGTGAAGCAAAGGCAGGCTTTCTACTACCTTGTGGTTGTTCAATTAGATTTTTTTTCTCATTTAAAATAAAAAAGTACTTTTGAAACTTTCTGTTTATTTTACTGACAAACTATACTATGCAACAATAGAAAAGCCGTATTTTTATCTAGACTGCCACATTGCAAAAATTAAGCCAGAATATGAGTCAAAATGCAGTTTTCCCCACCTTTCCCACATCTTTTTGGCAATAATTTTGCTTCATTTGCTCTCGAAGTATTTTATTCACTTAATATAGAAACACACAAAGCATAAAATGTAAATATAATGCTGTCGAAAAAATCTGTGCTTATAAAAAAAACGCTCAACATGCAGCATATTGCAATTTTTCGACAAGGTGAAAAAGAAAAAAATTAAAACACAAATGAATAAACTATCATAGCCACCAAAGAGTAGCGCCTTGAGATTAATGATGAAAGTGTTTCATATTAATTACTCAAACCAATAATATTAGACAAATTATTCGGCGTGACCCAGTTTCACTTGGGCGCTCTAAGCATGAAGCGCCCTTTAGGCAACACAAAGCTTTTTTTGAGAGAGATAACGCCTTAATAACTAGTTCTCACATTCACATATACATGCACAATTTTTTTTCCAGCATGATCAGAGATGGTCGAAAATTGACCAAGAACGTACACTTGCTATGGAATGACCCATATTTCTCTCTCTCTCTCTCTCTCTCTCTCTCTCTCTCTCTCTCTATATATATATATATATATATATATATATATATATATATATATATATATATATATATATATATATATATATATATATATATATATATATATATATACCCAAAAAAGTGGATGGAGGGAGGGCCGCTGTGATAGCTCAGTGGTTAGAGCATCGAACGCGTAATTCGAAGGTCGTAGGTTCGATTCCTGCTCACAGTTGGTAATTTTTTCATCCACTTTTCTTTCTTCTTATTTACATTCCATTGGTTTTAATAACTTCCCCTGTACATTCCTTGGCATTACTGTCTGTTATATCTCATTATTATGGTGTTAAAACACGGAAAAACGAGCCCTTAGGTATACACTTCTTTCCCTTATTTCATTGAACGAGGGCCTCGTACTGGCAGGCTTGGTGTGTTTAGGTTGTATAAGAGGGACAATTAATCAGCTGCCCGCTCATAATAAGTTCACGTACTACGTGACGCCAAACATGCGAATAAGAGTGTTTTCACACTCGTTCTTTGGCTTATAGATGGCGCTGACTGTCACTCCTACTTCTAAATTCACAGATAACCCCAAAAAAGTGGATGGAGGGAGGGCCGCTGTGATAGCTCAGTGGTTAGAGCATCGAACGCGTAATTCGAAGGTCGTAGGTTCGATTCCTGCTCACAGTTGGTAATTTTTTCATCCACTTTTCTTTCTTCTTATTTACATTCCATTGGTTTTAATAACTTCCCCTGTACATTCCTTGGCATTACTGTCTGTTATATCTCATTATTATGGTGTTAAAATACGGAAAAACGAGCCCTTAGGTATACACTTCTTTCCCTTATTTCATTGAACGAGGGTCTCGTACTGGCAGGCTTGGTGTGTCTAGGTTGTATAAGAGGGACAATTAATCAGCTGCCCGCTCATAATAAGTTCACGTACTACGTGACGCCAAACATGCGAATAAGAGTGTTTTCACACTCGTTCTTTGGCTTATAGATGGCGCTGACTGTCACTCCTACTTCTAAATTCACAGATAACCCCAAAAAAGTGGATGGAGGGAGGGCCGCTGTGATAGCTCAGTGGTTAGAGCATCGAACGCGTAATTCGAAGGTCGTAGGTTCGATTCCTGCTCACAGTTGGTAATTTTTTCATCCACTTTTCTTTCTTCTTATTTACATTCCATTGGTTTTAATAACTTCCCCTGTACATTCCTTGGCATTACTGTCTGTTATATCTCATTATTATGGTGTTAAAACACGGAAAAACGAGCCCTTAGGTATACACTTCTTTCCTTTATTTCATTGAACGAGGGTCTCGTACTGGCAGGCTTGGTGTGTTTAGGTTGTATAAGAGGGACAATTAATCAGCTGCCCGCTCATAATAAGTTCACGTACTACGTGACGCCAAACATGCGAATAAGAGTGTTTTCACACTCGTTCTTTGGCTTATAGATGGCGCTGACTGTCACTCCTACTTCTAAATTCACAGATAACCCCAAAAAAGTGGATGGAGGGAGGGCCGCTGTGATAGCTCAGTGGTTAGAGCATCGAACGCGTAATTCGAAGGTCGTAGGTTCGATTCCTGCTCACAGTTGGTAATTTTTTCATCCACTTTTCTTTCTTCTTATTTACATTCCATTGGTTTTAATAACTTCCCCTGTACATTCCTTGGCATTACTGTCTGTTATATCTCATTATTATGGTGTTAAAATACGGAAAAACGAGCCCTTAGGTATACACTTCTTTCCCTTATTTCATTGAACGAGGGTCTCGTACTGGCAGGCTTGGTGTGTCTAGGTTGTATAAGAGGGACAATTAATCAGCTGCCCGCTCATAATAAGTTCACGTACTACGTGACGCCAAACATGCGAATAAGAGTGTTTTCACACTCGTTCTTTGGCTTATAGACGGCGCTGACTGTCACTCCTACTTCTAAATTCACAGATAACCCCAAAAAAGTGGATGGAGGGAGGGCCGCTGTGATAGCTCAGTGGTTAGAGCATCGAACGCGTAATTCGAAGGTAGGTTCGATTCCTGCTCACAGTTGGTATTTTTTTCATCCACTTTTCTTTCTTCTTATTTACATTCCATTGGTTTTAATAACTTCCCCTGTACATTCCTTGGCATTACTGTCTGTTATATCTCATTATTATGGTGTTAAAACACGGAAAAACGAGCCCTTAGGTATACACTTCTTTCCCTTATTTCATTGAACGAGGGTCTCGTACTGGCAGGCTTGGTGTGTTTAGGTTGTATAAGAGGGACAATTAATCAGCTGCCCGCTCATAATAAGTTCACGTACTACGTGACGCCAAACATGCGAATAAGAGTGTTTTCACACTCGTTCTTTGGCTTATAGATGGCGCTGACTGTCACTCCTACTTCTAAATTCACAGATAACCCCAAAAAAGTGGATGGAGGGAGGGCCGCTGTGATAGCTCAGTGGTTAGAGCATCGAACGCGTAATTCGAAGGTCGTAGGTTCGATTCCTGCTCACAGTTGGTAATTTTTTCATCCACTTTTCTTTCTTCTTATTTACATTCCATTGGTTTTAATAACTTCCCCTGTACATTCCTTGGCATTACTGTCTGTTATATCTCATTATTATGGTGTTAAAACACGGAAAAACGAGCCCTTAGGTATACACTTCTTTCCCTTATTTCATTGAACGAGGGTCTCGTACTGGCAGGCTTGGTGTGTTTAGGTTGTATAAGAGGGACAATTAATCAGCTGCCCGCTCATAATAAGTTCACGTACTACGTGACGCCAAACATGCGAATAAGAGTGTTTTCACACTCGTTCTTTGGCTTATAGATGGCGCTGACTGTCACTCCTACTTCTAAATTCACAGATAACCCCAAAAAAGTGGATGGAGGGAGGGCCGCTGTGATAGCTTAGTGGTTAGAGCATCGAACGCGTAATTCGAAGGTCGTAGGTTCGATTCCTGCTCACAGTTGGTAATTTTTTCATCCACTTTTCTTTCTTCTTATTTACATTCCATTGGTTTTAATAACTTCCCCTGTACATTCCTTGGCATTACTGTCTGTTATATCTCATTATTATGGTGTTAAAACACGGAAAAACGAGCCCTTAGGTATACACTTCTTTCCCTTATTATATATATATATATATATATATATATATATATATATATATATATATATATATATATATAACTCATCCCCTGATGAAGGGAGGACCCCTCCCGAAACTGTTGGGAAATAAATATATTTATCCTTGTTGACAACGCTCCCGTTGTCAACAAGGATATATATATATACATAAACTTTGATCATAAGTAAATAGCATAAGTGTTTTTACCTGTCAAAGCCATAAATAAGATCATGAGGCAAGCCGTAGTGTAGGGCTAGTGAGATCCACGTAGAGTCGGGGATCTCACTAGTTAATACGCACCTACATCTCAGTAGAGGGTGTTCATGCGTTTTGTGCCCAACAAAATGCAGCAGCCGTCGTCGGGAATTCAACCCGCGTCCTCGCGACACTTAAATTTCTTATTGATATGTTGATATGTGGGGTTTAACGTCCCAAAACCACCATACGATTATCAGAGACGCCGTGGTGGAGGACTCCGGAAATTTTGACCACCTGGGGTTCTTTAACGTGCACCCAAATCTGAGCACACGGGCCTACGACATTTTCACCTCCATCTAAAATGCAGCCGCCGCAGCCGGGATTTGAATCCCGGCTTAGCAGAAATCCCGGCTGCGGCGGGATTTCTGCTAAGCTACCATGCCTGGTTGCTCAAGAGGCATACCCTTAATTAAAAGCAAAAAAAAAGGTTAAGTGATTTTCTCGTTGTTCCACTTGAACTTTTTCGAACAGGCCATAATGCTTCGCTGGGTGCGAGACAACATCTTCAGCTTCGGCGGCAACCCGCACAACATCGTCCTCATGGGCGTTGGGGGAGGCGCAGTGGCCGCCGGCTACCACCTGCTGTCGCCCATGACGCGAGGTTTCACTAGACGCGCCTTACTGCACAGGTATACATGGGTTGGCGCTTCCTACGGCGAAAAGGGGCTTTATGCAATGCTGTAGCTGTGCGAGTTTTAGTTGATTCCGTAGCAGACGACTTTTAAAAACTAGCAGCCGATGTGGATGCATACGTATAGTTTAGTAAAAAGGTGTAAAGGGGAAGTGACGGTTACAGGGATCGAAAGGAGGGGTAGAGGGTAAAGCATAGCGCATCCATGCATAATATAGTCGATTAAGAGGCGTGAAAGTGAGGGTAAGGGGGAGCTTAACTACTTGGAGTATCTTATAGCGAGGGGTGGGAAAAAAAAACTGTGGGTGAGGAGCTATGTGACGGTGAGGAAGGAATGGAAGAGGGTCAAGCACAGCATAACCATGTACAGGTCTAGCAAGAGGGTGGCAAAGAGAAGTGAGGGTGACGAGAAGGACAAGGCCACCAGCTCGGCTATTTGCCATCGCACCACCAGTACGTAACTGTCTCAATCCCCCACCCCCTCTTGATTCGTGCTGCCAGTTCTCTTCCTTCAGCCTTGAGCATTATGTGAAGGAGCAATGACAAGCCAGCTTGCAGATCAGCCACTCGTTCTGCGTGCAGCGGTTCCCCACTGATGCCTTTCCCGGCCCGTTCGAGCAACGACCCAATCGAGGAAGTGGCGCAGCGAGCCCATTGTCTCAACACCGCGGACGACTCGAGCGTGGACCTGGCCTCCGCGGTAACTTGCGTGCACATGACGCCTACGGAGCGTCTCCGTCCAGCGCTCACCAGAGATCACTATCCGATAACGCACGACTCGTTCATGCCACTGCCGTACGAGAGCATGCTGTCCCAGTCGACGGGACACAGTGCGCAGGTGCGGTACCAGTCATGCTGTACTTATAGCGCGCAGTTCGCACTACCTTTGCGCGCTTGCTCCCCTTTGTACCTTGTGCAGTCCACAAATAGTTTTGTTTTCCGATAACCACACACGGAGAAAGAGATAAAGGCCAAAAAGTAACCCCATGCTTCGGCGCTTGCACTTCGCCAGCAAAGCTGCGGCTGCCGGCACTGCCTACCGCGAACCAAACAACTACACTCACTCTTAGAAATCACGTGTTGGTACCAAGGAGGATTAAAAAAAATTGCTGGAGTGGAAGCTCCCGCAATGCCTTGCCAGCAGATGTGAAGCCAGCTTCTGCCACTGCCAAGATGCCGGGAACATGTTCTTTTTTTGATAGTGCCCACTTTGAGATCAAGTGGCTTTAATATGTCAGTGTAAGTTCTACTTTAGTTGTATATTAAAATATAGTTGTTCCCAACGATATAACGCACAGAAACGAGTATGGGTGACTGAATTTGCCAAAAACTTTTCCACCAATTAGAGGCTCTCTAAGGAAAACTAGTAACACTAAGACGCACTTGGACCACTATGTTACCCGACAAAGTTTCCACATTACACTCGTTGGGCGTGCGAGGGAAACGCTCTGTTCTTAATCGCTGAACAGTGATACTTTATCATGCCCTTAGTAAGATGGCCGCCGCAGCCGCCATATTGCCAGAGGCACGGCTTCACTCCTAGGTGATGATTTCCACTCCAGCAATTTTTTTTTATGCTCCTTGGTTGGGACCAAAGACATGTCATGGTGAGAAGCATGTCATGGTTTCATTTTCACTTGTTTTAGGGGCAAAGCTCTTTAAAGTTTGTCCCTCGTAGTCCATCGTAGCTGCCCCCAGTACTCGGAGTGCTCACCAGATGGCGCTGCGGCACTCGCGCCACTCTGATGCATAGGATGCATAGGAGACGCGTGCCCTAGGGTGATAGGAGACCACTAGATGGCGCATCTGCACTCACAGCTCATTGGATTTTAATTCAATTCTCATTGAGAATTGAGCTCATTGAATTTAATCGAATACCGCTTGAGGTGCACATGAGCTCGCTCTCATTAGATGAATGCGCTCACTCCGATGAGTGCTAGTGTGATAGGAGACTGCTAGGGGCCACAACTATAAACTGCGTTCGGTCTTGGGGCACTTCCTCTTTTGCTCGGCAGTCAGCACACTTCGAGTATGAGCGATGAAGACAAGGCGGAGGAGCGGAGAACTCTCCCTTCACTTTACCGACCATAAAGCAGTTATAATAAAGGGGTAACGGAAGCCATATCTCGCTACTATTTACGAACACAATTACATTTCGTATATATACAGCGTTTGTCACGTTTTTGATGATCTACTGGGCAAAATTCACTAGGATCACAGTTTCCCGGAGCTTCGCCCACTCATCATTCAGTCTGTGGATATGCTGAGATATTTTTTCATCCATGAAGCACGTTGTTTTTTTGTACTCGATGAACCATGGGGAGAGGGACCTACGATAAAACCTTGAGTGCTGCACACGCCTATGCCTATTGTGCCACTACTACGATGGTAAAGGTTAAAAAAGCGGTTTCGCGAAGCGAGACTGGCCAAGGCTGGCTATGTGATGCCATGACCCAGTCTACAAGAAGAAAAAGTACCGACTACTTCTGGAGAGTAGCGCTACGAAGAGAGTACAATGACCTCTAAAAGAGAGTTAACGTACATCTTTAAAGAAAGTAATATCTGACAACCTAGGACTAAGTAAAGAGATAAAAATGGCACTTTGCTTTCTTAGAGCGGAGTCCATTTCTTCCTCAATGCAATCAAAAGCACTCTTGCGCTTTTGCGGCAAAGTTGAGATTGCCTAATTTTGTCCTTGCCCGTAATGCACCGCTAAGATTATGACTAATTGTATTGACTCGTGTCGTGTCTATACGTACTGTTAATTACTATAGAGTCTTATGGCCAACTACAGGCGGCACTATTTTACTACAGATCATTATTAGCTGACACACCATGACTTCATGAGATTCTCACAACTCTTTGCCAGCACCATAGCTAAAAAGAACCGGTAAAACACGCCTTATTTCCCAAATTTCCCGGTAACGTTGTTCCGTAAATGCACGTCTACATTGCCAGGTGCTTATCGGCAACGTGCGGAACGAAGGTGGAATGCTTGTGGCGCATGAGTTCCGTAACTTGACCTACAACGAGCTGCACAGCACCAACAGGGAAGAGATCATCGACAGGCTACTCAAATACCTTGAGCCCTACCACATCCCATATCTGGAGAACATCATCAAGTACGTGCGCAAGCAGCTTTAATGATTCTTCTATCCTACTAACCTAACACCAATTTCACGTCGATGGCAATGTGAAGAGAAATACTTCAATTAGTTGCTCTACACTTTAGCACTATAATCGCTCACAAATTTTACATTTTGTATGTGTATGTGTACATCATCATCATCAGCAGCCTGACTACGTCCACTGCAGGACAAAGGCCTCTCCCATGTTCCGCCAGTTAAGCCAGTCCTATGCTTGCTGCTGCCAATTTATACCCGCAAACTTCTTAATCTCATCTGCCCACCTAACCTTCTGCTTCCCCTAACTCGCTTTCCTTCTCTGAGAATCCAGTTAGTTACCCTTAATAACCAGCAGTTATCCTGTCTACGCGCTACATGCCCGGCCCACGTCCATTTCCTCTTCTTTATTTCAACTATGATATCCTTAACCCCCGTTTGTCCCCTAATCCACTCTGCTCTCTTCTTGTCTCTTAAGGTTACGCCTACCATTTTTCTTTCCATTGCTCGCTGCGTTGTCCTCAATTTAAGCTGAACCCTCTTTGTAAGTCTCCAGGTTTCTGCTCCGTAGCTAAGTACCGGCAAGATACAGCTGTTATATACCTTCCTCTTGAGGGATAGTGGCAATCTACCTGTCATAATTTGAGAGTGCTTGCCGAATGTGCTCTACCCTATTCTTATTCTTCTAGTTACTTCAATCTCGTGGTTCGGCTCTGCGGTTATTACCTGCCCTAAGTAGACATAGTCTTTTACAACTTCAAGTGCACTATTACCTATCTCGAAGCGCTGCTCCTTGCCAAGGTTGTTGTACATTACTTTCGTTTTCTGCAGATTAATTTTTAAGACCCACCTTTCTGCTCTCCTTGTCTAACTCCGTAATCATGAGTTGCAATTCGTCCCCCGAGTTACTCAGCAATGCAATGTCATCGGCGAAGCGCAGGTTACTAAGGTATTCTCCATTGACTCTTATCCCTAACTGTTCTCCATTCTAGGCTTCTGAAAACCTCCTGTAAGCACGCGGTAATTAGCATTGGGGAAATTGTGTCCCCCTGCCTTACACCCTTCTTGATTGGTATTCTGTTGCTTTCTTTATGAAGCACTATGGTAGCAGTTGATCCCCTGTAGATTTCTTCCAGAATGTTTATATATACTTCATCTACGCCCTGATTCCGCAGTGTTTGCATGAACTTTCGAAGTTGATTAATAGACGTAAGGTATGCGATGTAAGAAGGTATAACATGGAGAGAATTGAACACGCTCTGAAAAACGGTGGAAGTGTCAAAGCATTGAAGAGGAAACTTGGGATAGGCAAAAGTCGGATGTATGCACTAAGGGACAAAGAAGGCAAAATAACTACCAATATGCATAGGATAGTTAAAATAGCGGAGGAGTTTCACCGAGATCTGTACAGTAGCCGAGACAACCACGACCTTAATACTATAAGAACTAGCAGTAACCCAGATTACACCCCACCAGTATGTGTACAGGTGCACATCAAAACCTTGTTCGAAAATGTCTGTCTTCTTACAAATACATTAATTTATTTATTACTAATGACCGACATGTAGGCAATCTAAAAACTTAGTATATCACTGTAACCCAATGTTAAGTCTACCCAACCGATCCAAAAAGAAAAAAAAACTACAAGCAGATGGAAAACTACGTCTAGTGCAAGGAACGCAATAACTCAGCCGGCACATGCTCTTTTCATTCTTTAAATAATCTCAAGATTGACTATAAACAGTTTGCGCTTGTGGAACACACGTTCGAGAAATGAGCATGGTCATTTCTGATATCGCCTAGTCATTTTGTGTGTAACAAAGCCCGTGGCCAGCACACCATCGAGATTGACACGATCAATGTGCAACGCAGGCGTTTCTTCAATGTCCGTGTTTTTCAAAAAAAAAAAACGAAAGCACAGAACAAATAAACAGAAGAAACAGAACAGAAAGCTGTCCTTGCTAAGACTATTCCAATTAGTCATTATGATGAAAACTGTACTAATTAAAATGTCCCTATAAGTGATTGGGCTTATTAAATTTATGTTGATTAAAGCCATTTTCATTAACACCTTGCTAATAATCTAGGTCGGCCACAAGCTCCCCTAGGCCCAGTTTCATGCTACTAATGCAACCTGCCTACACTTTTTTGCGTTTCTTGACTTCGTGCAACAGATAGGCTACTTTGTCAATCTGGTTGAGGCAAGAAAGCTGAAGTGTGCTGTAAATCTAAAGAGGATGATAAAGAACCTTGAAATGATGCTATGGTCAGTGCTGTGATCGTAGTTCCGCAATGATTTTGAAATTCATATGGTGTTACTACTACATGCGTCCAGGTGCTACCTGGCGAACCCGGAGAAAGTGCAGCAGCAGCCAAACTTTATCGATTTGGCCTCAGAAGTATTGGGTGACCTCTTGTACGTATGTCCAATGAAAAGGTTCGCAACCATTTTCTCGGATGCCGGCAATCGGGTCAACTACTTTGTGTACGATTACCAGCCGGAGGCAATGAAGAAGCTGAAACCACTCAACAAGGATGCCACTCAGCTGGACGATGTGATTGCCGTGTTTGGTGCTCAGCTGTACCCATCAGAAATCACCTTCTCGCACACGATAATGAAGCAGTGGGGTGAATTCGCAAAGTCCGGGTGAGAGTGCTCTTGAGTTCAGCCTGTATATTTTATAAGCTTTCAGTACTGGTGTGTTTTACTACACTGCACTAGGTGCAGCACAAACAGGTTATAAAGATGTAGAATATGGACCATAAGTTACATCGAATATTCGTCGTGACAGTATATCGGCAATCTGGCTCGCACAGGCACACATACAGAATGCCTTGTCCCGGGGCTGCAGAGTACAAGTTGCGCTTGGCAGTCAAAACAACAAATTAACTGCCTTCAACACAATCGAGACTGTGCACCAAACTGTTGTCTGAGACAATCACAATTTCAATACCTCATTTTGAAAAAATTTCCAGATCCCACGTAAAGTGGAAATTGATGATAGATGAAGCACGAATGAGGAAAGTTGATATGTCACATTAAAATCAACACAACATTACAACGCAGACATAAATTATGCCGTACATGACTTTCATGTCATGATTATTATGGTTGGAAGTCATTTACATTCGTCGTCTATTCACGTCACGTGATAGCGAATTTGGTATATGTGGAGCTAGCGAAACGGCCGCAAGCACGCTATGAGCGTAGCATGTAGTCGCATTTTACATGACACACATATCATTATTATCATGTTTGCACCAGTCACATAACTTCGTCATCCGTTCATGTCCTGTAATACCAAATTTGGTATAGGTGAAGTTAGCAAAACAACAATGAGCGTACCATGAGCGTAGCATGTAGTCATGACTTACATGACATGCATCTCATAATTTCTACATTAGGGCCTGCCTCTTAAGTTTCACCATGAAGTACATTGCGGGCAGTACATGCTGAGGGAGCCGGTTCTGTCACCTGCAGTTCGTTGGGCCCGTTGGAGTGTGGGAGCACGAAATGAACATGTGGTTACTTCCCGACTATTCTAACATTATAGATACACGTATTGCTCATGAGTAAGATCATCTGCGTGCGCAGGGATCTGCTTCAGAGGGGAGGCGAAGGTTCGTTGCAGCTCCCCCCCCCCTATTATGTCGATGTATGGGACTGCAGCAGCCGTGACAATATATCGTTGCTGTCGTTTGTTTGAAGCTGCAGCCGACTGATACCGCATGAGCACGCGTCAGATGTCAGCCAGAGGATGATAAGCTTGGATCGTTTAATGAGCAATGCGGCCCACGCTGCACGCGTGCAGTATCGCTCAACAGCCCCGTCGCCGCCGTGGTTTTTGCCAAGAATTTGGTGTGGCCGCGTTCACCTGAGTGAACCCAATGTCTTGCGAGAAAATAAAAAAAGACGAGGTAACACTACGGTTCTCTCATTACTGCCAACAATTTGCCGTCTCAGAAAGAAAACGGGAACTAAAATGCCTCAAGCGAAGCACCGAAAGACGATGCAGTGACTTGTCGCCTCTTGCGTTCATACGCGCGCGTCCCGCCACATATTCTGCCGTGGGAGCCAAAGCAGCCACGGCAGCAGTTTTGGCAGCATACGGGAGAGACTGTGGCGGTTCTTAACTTATGCATGGTGCTTGTATACCGAGCTCAAGCTTTACGCTGCAAAGAACCATAGCAACTTTTGCGTTCGCAGTCGTCCCCAAACCACGGGAACGAGACCTTGAAATCCCAGCGCCCTGTGCTAGTTGGCATGTCATATAGTTCAATCTCTGGAGCTGGGGGCTCGATGCCACCGACTTGTTCGATCTCTCCGTCATCGCGTCAAACAAGTTGACCCCCGGTATGACCTTGGTGCTGGGAAAGCCATCCCTCTGCATATCAGGCTGGGGACATTGATACAGGAACGAAAGGCTCAAAATGGTATGTCATACCATACCAGATTTGCAACACTATGTCATGTGAACAAAACTACCGCAAGAGCAGCAAGACCATGAAGTGTAAATCATCACATTCATGACATACATATCACGATTTTCATGTTATGACTAGTCACTTATGCTTTTTATACCATCATGTTATTCGATACCAATTTTGGTATCAATACCACTATCGAAACAGCCAGGAGAGCTAAAAGTCGTAGGCGGCTAGATAAATAGATAGATACCGAAGTCGCCGAAGTTCGTGAAGAAATCCTTCGCAATTGAAAAAATGTGTTGTTGTGTGTTGTCTTGAATTTATAAAGCGCTGAGCACTCTAAAGGACTGGCTTGTCATCCGTCTATGCATCTCGTATGGTATGATCACAGTAATGCACTCTATACAAGCCATAACAATGCCAGAAATACTCAAAACTGGATTAAATGGAATGAATAAAGTCTAAATATTATAATTAGCACAAATAACAAATAAGTTATCAAACTGAAAATCATTAAGTACGTTTCGGAAGCAATAATTGTTTTCAAAAGGAACTTGATTCACTTTATCAACTTAGTTGAAACTATCATGAAGCTACTCAATAAAACGTTACATGTTTAGACATTAGTAAAGATAGTTTCTTTTTTTCTACAAGTTTCAAGCAATGTTAGTTACTCTGCGGCAGACTCTAGGGCCACGCTAGAGAGGGCGCCACCGCCTAAGCCAAGCGAGCGAATGCTCCTCCACTTCACACCTCGCCAGCGCTGCGTCGCTAAATAGGGGAAACAACCTGACAAAACTCGCCGCACACGACGCGTATCTCAACTGCTCTAAGAAGCAGGAATCCAGTAGAGCACAACAAAAAGTAATGCACTTGTCGCACATCGAGCAAGTGAACCTCCTTAACAATATTCTACTAGTGTGGGGGAAACTTCACATGCTTATCGCAAACATTCGCATGATCGACGCTTTGGTAGGCGGATCAGTGGGAACTCTGCAAATGGAAACCACTGGGTGCCAATGCTGCATACATTTTTAGGTTTCACAGTAGTTGGCCGGTCATACAATTTTTTATGCTACTTTATGAGTTATAAGCCACACGCAAACTACATTTCTATTGAAAAAGAAAAGCATGATTAACCAAAGTTTGTATTTCGTTTGTTATATAACCCATTTTTCGCTACATCGTTAATCATTACAACGAGGTTCAAATTAACGGCAATATGAGCTGTTCAAGCCAATATTTGCATAACGGACCTTTTACAATAGTTCAGACAACATGGAAATGATAGGCAAGCAGAGTCATACTGGCTTCAAATAGCTATGTGACATGATGAAATGATTATTTGCATATAAATACTATTAGCTATGCAATTGTGAAATCGCAGAGCTATGGTTGTAAAAGTGCACTGAGATTATTTAGCATGGTTTACAAAATTACAAGTACATAAAACAATCTCTTGAACAAGTTAGCGTACAACTTAAATCCTTAAGTGGTTGAGCCAAACTTTTCTGAGTTATATGAGACTATTCGCGCATGATGCTATGCAAATGACACGCCACAAAAGATTTTAGATTCTGTCAAGTATTAGCAACGTGGCGAGGATTTGGCGCCCGCTTCAAGCGCTTCCTTTCTCCTTTCATAGCAGCACACGCACAAAGTTCCGCAGGGAGGAGGATGACAGAGGGGCAAGGAGATGCCTCCACCTGTCTGCGCCTGTCATGACCTTGAGCTTCTTTTTTTTTTTTCTTCAGACGCCCGGGCACGGGGTGGCATGCCACAGCACCCACAAAACCATGCTGCTCAGAATACTCAAATCAGCCAACAGTCATAGACTTTGGGTATATGGCATCATTTGTTGAGAGAAGAGTGAGCGATATTAAGCTGATTTTCGTGTCTTTGTACCTACTTTTCGTTGTGCACTTTAGAACCTTTTGAAAACTCCAGCTTCTTGTGAGAGATAGAAATTCTATAATGTTTATATATAGCATTACAATGTTTAGAATAACATCAACAAAAACCTTCTGAAACAAGGACAAAAAGAATATGTCGCATTTCCTTTGTTCATTGTTTCAGAAGTATGTTGCTCTAAAGAAAAAATCATTATTACAAGCTGGCCCAAACATACACATTGCTAAGTCGCAAAAAAATTTGAAGTTACTAGCACAACACATAAATAAAATATACCGATCATAATTAGTACGGCCCAGTTAACTTTCCTAATGTAATGGAAAGGTCCTGGCACCAAGGTTCCTTCTGAATGTATCTTAGAATTTTTTGTAGTCAATCAGCACACCTTTCACGGCATTGACAACTCTGGTGGTACCACGTTACGTAGTGGTGCTTTAAACTGATGGATTCTCTCTCGGCCCCTTGACTCTTAAATGTTTTTATTCTAACAGAAGGAATACTTTTCTAAATGTAAACTGTAGCATTGAACGTGAACGCAGAGCCGAGACCATATTATATTCATATTAGGGCTTTCAAATACTTGCACATACTATTACAGCTTAATCTGCAAATATCCTGATACATAAATGTGAGGAAAGAGCTAGCTGGTTGCTCAGCCCACTTGCCTTTAAGCACTAACATCTTAAATGGACAAGAAACACGTACAGATGAGTGGAATGCAGCACAACCTAAGAAATAGAACAGGCAATGTTAATACAGTAAAAGCTTGTTAGTTAGAATTTTACAGGATCAGAAAAAACATTCAAATGAAAGGAATGTCGAATTATAGAACATGTCCAGAAAAGAATATACAAATGCCTAGGACATCAATGCATTTTTATTTTCTTGATGAATACGTAAATATAGTACTTATTTTGCGTACAAGCAGTGTAAAAGTCTCAAATTTTCATCATTCGTGATTCACTAGCAATCTGACCGTGGCTCCAGAACTCTGTGTCATAAGCGGGACCAATCTACTAAAATGTACCGCCAATACTGCCACACACATGTGACAATTTTACCACCGGATAATGACAATTTCATAAATTGTTCACCATATCGGTACAATCTGCATGCGCAGAGACTTGCCAACACTGAAGGGTGGCCGTCCATGGCCACAGTACACGCGGGACAACCCTCACTACATATTCCTAAGCAACCGCGGCCAGAGCAGCCAGAACGGCACCCAGAACGAGCTTGCCATAGATTCCAAGGAAGAATTCAAGGACCAGTCGTGCAAGTACTGGGAAGACTACCTCAACATGCAGGCCACCAACCAGCAGCCCGAAGAGTTCCCATTCAAGTGTGACGAGATCAGTGCAATCTAGTTACGCTGTATTCGCATATTCGTAGATTGTGCAAAATGTACGAGCCCCTATAAAATTAGATACATATACATCAGATCAGACTTTCACTTGATGTACTCTGGATTCCTAGTTGTCCTAATGACACCTTTTTACTGTGTGATGCATACCTATCAAGTGAATCTTTGAAGCTGAGAATTCCCAAGTGAGCTTCCCTGCACTGTACACTTGCCCAACTAGTGGCGGCCTCCGTTATTCTTCAAACGAAAAGGAGGTCCCAGTTGCACATGCTTGGGCTTGTCTATTTATGGTGGGAAAGCCAACTCAAAATTTTCAACTCATAGCACAAGTAAACTGCACATAATTGCACTGTTCGCAGAAGTGATACATTGTGATTATTTGGGTAAACTACACCACAGAAAAGCCACGCTTAAAGATATACCAACAGGAGTGGATGGAGACGATGCACTAATGATAATTGGGGAAGTTTTACATGCCTAACATGCCCTATGATTGTGAGGAACATCGTAGTTGCCTACATCCAAGTACACAGGTGTTACTGCAAATAACACCACTTCAAAAAATGCGGCCTTTGAGATAAAATGGGCCATGAATCGAACTCATGACTACAACTTTAGCAACGCAACACACTGGGGCAGTGCACAGCACTATTTATTAGTAATGCTTGCCCTATAGGCAAGCCTTCCCAAATAAGTGCGCAGACTATTAGTAAGCAGCCTTTAGGTTTAAGCAGTTATTTTAGCATCAACAAAGTGCACATAATCACTGACAGAGGTTTAGTGAGTACCTTGTTTCTCCGCAGAATGACAAATACCAATGACATCGGGAGTGCTTCACTGCTTCACAAAAATTGATTTATGGCGTACTGGGTAACTTGCAATCTGTTTACCAAATCGTTTATGAATTGATCACAAAAACCTATCATAACGAGTATGTGCCATTGTATGGCCTACCAGAAATCTATCGTAAATTGGTATGTGCCAAAGAACTTAGCACCGTAAAATCATGAGCAAGTGCTGCCCCCCTCTCTTCCTGCTGTTTAACTTTCACTGACTGCTTCTATTCGCTCGGCAAGGGTGCATACAAACGGTGTATGCAAGTGTATTCAATACAACATTTTATTAAAAACACGGGTGTGCATTATCTATCCTTGTCAGCCCTTCTGCTGCCCCTGCCTTAAAATCTATTACCTTTCACTGTTGGGGAGCATCTGCTTGAGAATTAACTAAACTTGAAGCCAACATTTAGCCCAAGAAATGGCTCCGAAGTAATGGCGGCAAGCCAAAAACGCCCAAGTACGTGTGAGGATGTACTAGTAATGGGAAAGGCAACGGTGGCTGTGAGAAGAACCCAAGGCAATGGAACGCCTACGCCAATAAAAACATGTCCGTAGATCTACGAGAGGTGCTAATGCTTGGTTTCTGCGCAAGTTTCTGTCTTTAAAGTTTGGATATCCGTGTTGTGTCTGTGACTGGCGTGTAACTCAAACCTCTCTGCAGTGAGAATAAATAAAAGAAACCTAGTATAACCTCGCTAAACATAGCAAAGGACCTTGCGGTAAACGAATGTGTCCTTCCCTTTGGCACCTCGTTTCCCAGCTAGCGCGAGTGCTCGCCCTGTACGAGTCAAGCGCTGGGAACATGGTTGCCGTGGTTTCGTTGCCAGGCCTTTCCATACAGCAAGCCGTGCGTCGATTTTCCCTCCACGGAGATACGTGTCTGAAAATTCCTGGACAATGCTTCCCTCTGGAGTCGCGCCAGCACTCATCACGGTGCTCCACAGGTCCTCATTGGCTGTCCCCCATAACAGCCTCTTTCCTGTTAGCTTGCTTGTGGCTGGCATGCTCGAGCTTTGGGAGATCCCCTTTATAAGAGACTCCGATATGTACGACAAATGGGTGTCAGGCACCAGTGTGCCTACAGTAAACTATGGGTTGATAGGAAAATGCATACGCGGTACCCAGCTTATAAGAGACATCTCATGTAAAAGACAAGAACTGCTGCCCAGAGCATGCCTCTTATAAAGGGGTTCAGCTGTAATCACAGGCCTGCACGAGACATAGACGCGCTGCTTTAGCAGGCAGCTTCGTGTACGTGCTCTCGACTGCTGCCCTTAGTGTAATAGCTGTTGCACCTGCCGGCAAGAACACTCACAGTCGATCTTGCAGAGTTTCTCTGGCAGTCCGCAAGTCTGTGATTGTCGGATTGTGCCATATCTTTTGTTAATATAAACCCAAGTTTGTTGACGACCCACCTCGTGTGCCTTCTCTGTCATGTCGGGAAATCAACGAACCCAGCCGTAGCGTCTTCATGTGCGTCGGCAGTGGAGTGCGTCGTGTCCTTCGCCGGTCGATTCATAGGGTAAGATGCTTCAGCAAACCTATCCCCACAACCTAGAAGCAACCGAGAAACAACCTGCAGCGCCTAGCTAATCTAAGGCTTGGAAACAACCTAGAAGCAACAAGATTGGTCTTCAGAATCATCCAGTTTTGCTGGTTAAGCCTTCTGTGGCTTAGTGCAAACTTTGGCATTTTTCTTTTTTTAATCCACACTGATTAAATAGGAAGTTTTCAGATAGGGGCCTCAAAGGTTTTTGAGTATGCACCCTTTGGGTCAAGCAGGAGTGAAGATTTTTTGTATAGGGTCTGCGGCGCTTTGGACACTCACCCACTTCTACGTCCTTCCATACTGGCCGACAGCGATCACTTTAGTTGGTGCCATCACATTTGTCTGACGCAAAACTGTCAGGGCATGCTTTGGGGCTCCCACTAAATTCGAGAAATAGCGTCCATAATGCAAAACCCAAACATGGTTTGGGTTTCGCGCATGTGCAGTGGCCTCAACGCTATTTTCTTTGGGACCCGAAACTTTGGAAGCCCCTACTTTAAAACTCCCTAATGTCATATAATGCACACTTATTTCATGAAGTAGAACAAAAGTTTCAGTTCTACAGGCTTAAATACTAACAAGGTATCCACCTTAAATGTGGGCAACCCTGTACAATGTTTGACATCTATGATTGCTGGCTAAGCCCAGTAAATCAAATTCAACAGGAAACAAGCAGAATATATATACAGTAGGATGCATTTTCATTTACAGTGAGTGAATGTATGTACAATAGATGAATGGCCCTTGGCTATGCAACAAGCCTCCACTGGCCTCCACAGGGACAAAACCGCACCCACCGCTGTTCCCAGGCTCGAATAGTGCCTGCCTTCACTCCAGGCCGGACCATTGACGTGGAGAAGCACCTGCAAATTAAGCCAACAACAGTTCAACTTGCAAGCCGAGTTCCAAAACAGGCCTCAATACAGCAAGAATAGGTTTCAATAGAGCTCCTTCTACACAGAACTGTGGGCACTTAATTGTACCGCAACAGTTATCTTGATGCGTCAGCTGACAGAAAACTGCCACCTTTTCAAGCGTTGTGAAACTTAACATTTGAGTCTGTGTAAAAGAAACAAGAGTGTGATGCCCCAGGCGATTATACAAGAATTCGGCCATTGCTTTTTTTTCATTGCCCATCTGTGGATTGCTGCACCGACACATGGTGTGTAAGCTGCACGAACTACGTTTCATTTCTTGGCTGAAGCAACTGCATGATTGTGGAATTGTAAGTACGTATGGGAACTGAGCATTAACAATTCAGCCAGCACATTTCTGATGGACGATGCAGGAGTTCATCCAAAATTGCTTTGATTCCTTCAACTAGTTTGGGAACAATTAAAGTTGATCATTTGCAGCAATACATTCCGAGGAAGCAAAGTCACCCTGTCAAAACAGTAACCATAATTGTACAGTACAGTGTCGATATAGTAAATAGATATATTTAATGCATTTTGAAGCACTGTGAAACTCTTTTCAAGGTTGTCAAAAGCCGCGTTTTTATTAAGACCAACAACCTGACAATATATAAAATTTGTGTCAGTACTCGTTTAGGGCAAACCCATTCTATAAAATTACCTTGGTTCGTGCAGACTTGAATATTATAAGCTTATCAAATTTCCGGCCAACCTGCTAATTGTAACATGCATTCACAGGTGTTGCATCATCACAATGAATCAACAAAAAGCCAAGGCCACAATGTGCTTGCTGCTTATGCCAACTAGCTCATACATATGTACATTCAAATGTTAACAGATGAACGTTGCTACATTTGTCAGACCACCTACACAACAAACAAACCGTGAGTCAAAGGTGATTCTATCTCTAAGCACGTGATTGATTAAAGAATTCAATGATATGGATTTGTACAATAGTAAGGCCTTTAAGAGGAATTTATAGAGTCGACACGATGCATCTGCATTGCAAGTAATACGGCTTCGCAAAGGCAGGAGAAACAAAATGCTTGTAAGTACACTCTGCTAAGGTAAAGACTTTGTATGGACAATGTCGACTTTCAGTCTTAGTTTAGACTCCCTGTGAAATGCAGCAAACAAGATATGGTTACAGTGTCTTAAATCTGTTCTTGCCACATAAATTAGTAGTAGTATCAAGTAGCAGCCAACGTGCCTAGTACAGTGCCTCGCTGAAGACGGGTTCGTTCCAAGGCTAATATGCCGCACAATGTCCATCTTGCTCGGCATGCACACAGATCCTTCCACAGGATGAAACTTGGAAGACACGTGCAGAAAGTCTGGAGTTATACCAAATTCGAACTGCATAGGCAATGAGTTGAGGAAGAATGCAGGACTGGCCACACCTGCACATTACAAAAAAGAAAAGAAATGAAACACAAAAGTGACGATGGTGCATTTTAGTGCACACACAGGTTCCAATATTATTTGAACTTATTTTGACACAGCGCACGACTATGCGGACACAAGAAAAGGAGGGACAAACCTCAGCCGCTGCAGTATGTCCCTTCTTTCTTTGTCTACGCGCAGTCGTGCGCTGTGTTAAAGTATGTTCAATTACTGTCACCAACTGGCCCAGCTTTTAGTCCTTGCCAATATTATTGTCAGGCAGAGAACTTTTAAAACCTGATCGGTTACCTAAGCATCCCTAGTGCACTGCTACATCATCTAATGAACTAACATCTAACAGGGACTGAAGTTGCATGCGAGAAGGATAGTGTAATATGTAAGTATTTGTATGCAGCTGCCGTTCACCCTTCTCAGCTTGCAATTCTCGTTGGCTGCAAGCCCAGGTGCAGAAAGGAAACAAGCATCAAAGTGGTAAGAATGCCTTCCAGCTATTTGCAGCAGCCACTGGAGCACGCACAGGCTTTTCACGACATGTACAGAGAAAGAAAACTTAGCTTTAATTTAGTTTAACGATCCCTCAGTTTACATAATCGTTTATACAAAAGCAGCAAGCCCATGAAATAAGCACACAAAATAAACACAAGTAGGATTATGTACAGAAGTGGTGACATAAGATAGTAATTGTGAAACAGCATAAAAAAAAACATGGGGACACAGGAAGAAAACAACACGACCCCTTCATGTGTCCTCGTGTTTCTTTATGTGTGTGTGTGTATGTGTGTGTGTGCTATTTTACAATGCAGTACCAACTAGCTCGGCTTTCTGTACTATTGACATAAGATGGTGAAGAAGGACATTTTGAATACCGTATTTACTCGATTCTAGGGCGCCCTCGATTGTAACACGCACTCGGTTTTCACGACAAAAAAAAAAAGTAAGACATCGATTGCAACACGCACCCATTTTTCTCGTTGGCCCGCACGATCACACTACTCGAAAAAACGACTCTTTTCGGGAGCGTCTTCCGTTTAAATATGAGGTACGGGGGAAGCTTGTGCCTATCCGACGTGCAACTGAGCATTGCCGTCACTCTTGTTTTACCGTGGCTCGATGTCAGCATGCAAACTTGCTTCGCCCCCTTCTTCACGACGGTTGTGGTGCCAGGCATGTCGAAGTAAAGAGGCGTCTGAACGGCATTCCCGATTTTCCCAAGCAGGTAGCCGTTGTTGTGCCGCAAGTTTAGGACAAACCTCTGAAAACTGTGAAGCTTTTCTTCATACTCCTCCGGCAAGTTTTGGCGCAGGCCCGTTTGCTTTCGGAGGGAAAAGCTTTTCCTCTTCATAAAGTTAGTTAGCCAGCACCTGCTTGCTTTGAACTGGCTCCGCATTAGCCCTTTTTCTAAAGCTAACTGCATAGCCGCACTTCGAGCAGTTCTGTCGTCACGGGCCGCTGTGCCGCTCGCTGCTCAAGCACATACTCGGCGAGCAGCTCTTCAATTTGCGGAAACCGACCTTGCTGCGTTCCACTGAAGCCTTTGCATGAATCTTTGACAATCTTCTGCTTTTGTTTCCACCAGTCCCACACGCACGTTTCGGGAACTCCGAACGACCGCGATACGGCCCGATTTCCGTCTGTTTCAGCACATGCGATGACTTTTCTTTTAAAAGTGGCATCGTGGTGCACTCGTCGAGTTTCTGGAGTCGGCCCTTCCATGCCGTCGATGCTAATGAACTACAAGATGACGAACTCCTCAGCACACGTACGAAGTGCCGCACATGAGAAACACATAGGCAGAAATGGCCGACGCGCCATGCTGAAGCACGTAGGGGGCGGCCATTTTGGAAATGCCGATGTCAATAGAATGACCGTATTCATTCTTTTTTCGCACTCGATTTTAACGTGCATTCGATTTATGAACTCGCTTAACCGGAAAAAAGGTGCGCGTTAGATTCGAGTAATTACGATATATTTCTTACATTGGTCAGTGCTGTGTAAATTTCGTCCATAGGAAACGATACTGCACCAACCTCGGGAAAGCTGCAGAACCTAGCTGCAGAATCAAGTTTATAGCACAAGTACGTAAACACACACCCACACATACATATGCACGCCTGCATTCAACACTCATTAAAGTGAAACCTCGATAATATGTGCATACATGCCGAGAACCTGCCGGGAATGCAGCTAATTATGCAGTAAACATAGTATGCATTAACCACTATGTACATAAGTGTGCGCAGCATTCCCCTTTATAGGTGGGGGGACAAAGGTCTATTGCAGTGCCCCCCTCCCTATCATGTCAATGTAGGGGGCTGGCTTAGTGCCCCCCCCCTTTTCCCCCTCTCTCTCCGTGCACACGCCTATGACCAAGTACCACTTTGCATTTCCTTTTGTGCCCCGTCACCACTGAAAAAGGAATAAATACAGTCTCACAGCAAATGTTGCCTAAAGTGCCTACCATGAAGCCATTTCTTTCTTCCTACCAATGTTCAGAAATGGTTGGCGTTCTCGCACGACCGTCATCCAATGGCACGCATTAGCGACACCAAATAGCATTTTGAAACTACTGCGGAGTCCAGGATACACAACCAACGCAGCGACTGACATAGCAACGAAATGGACATAGTCGGCTGTCCACGATATATGCGTACTGCGATCTGCTGCTTTATAAAAACTGACACAGTCTTTTTCAAATGCAGTAGGTTGCAGGGAGCCGATTGTCTATTGGCTAGTTGCGGGCAGTGCTTCGCCAACTTGGCAAACATACTAAGCTGAGCCGCTTGCGTTCACTTCACTTGAGGACGTGCACAAATGCGGCAAGAAGCCTGTTACGTTAACCCGATGACGCGAGCTTTCTACAAGCGTTCTACAAACAATGCTTTAGCAGCCCTGGCAGCTGACAGAGGCGGGTTCAGCCTGTCATCTCATGAAAGCGTGTGCTACGCTTGCTGTCTCGGTGCATATGATCCACAACGCCCAACTCTACAACAGCGAGCTTGTTTTGTTTCTGCAAAGCAGTGCACGCTAAACACGGTCCCGCACAACTAATGAGGCAGCAGTGATTGGGGCCTCAGCGCTTAGTTGCTGGCTATTAAAAGCATGCACTACACCTAAAGCGGCGTCGCAGCGCCACACATCTCTTTTGTCAGCCATAAGTCATACTGGTGCCCTTTTCAGTAGTCGACACATCCCCTTCATTCTTTGCCAATGGTTGCCAGAAAAGGCACCGGCAGAATCATGTGGAAGTCAAATAACTGATTGACTGATTCCATGCTTTTGCAGCAGTGCAAGTGCACAAGATGGCGACCATCACGTAATATCCACTCATGGTGAGTGCTGTCAACATTACTTTTGGTTCTAGAACCACCTAGTGGTGGAGAAATGGCACAAATCAGACAAAAAAGACCCTTTTCGAGCAGTATGGTGCAGTAATTTCCAGTTGACGCAGGTTGGTGCAGTTGAGCAGGTTTCCCACCACTGGCATCATTCTCCGTCTTTCATGCACCCTTGCAAAGTGTTTTTATCAGTTTTCTTGTGACAGGGTCTAAACACTTTAACATTCTAAGAGCTTTTCTTGGCTTTACGAAAGCCGTACGTTCACCGCAAACACACGTGAACGAATCAATACTAACCTCAATTAGGTCCATGAGCCACATTCATACGCACTTTCAGCATTGCAATGACAGGCCACAAACCACGAGCTGCAAGACCAGCAGCAAACATGAAATACCCCCGCAGCCTCGACCTTCACAAAATTTTAACCAGACTGAAAACTTTAATATTTGTATTGCTGGTGGCATCACAAAAAATGCTCATGAGCCTCCGTTTCCGCTGGAAAAGTAACTGAAAAAATGTTGCGCACATATAACGTTCAAAGCCATTTGGGGCACAAAAAGTAGTAAAAAAATTTTACAGATAATTAAAATTCAGAGTTATCTTATTTAGGCACAACATAATGAGGTTTTTTTTTGTAGTACAGAAGATTACATCATGTGACAAAGTTGTACTTGCCTTCTGTGTGGTTTCCAAGATCGATGGAGGGTATCAGTATCTGACTTGGTAACAGGCAACACTCATCTGAAATCAACAAATTCCAGTTGGTTCATGACACTTCCTAGTACACTTCTGCACATTAATAACAGTGTGCCCTTGTTACCAAAAAAAAAAGAACTTTAGTGTGCACTAGAATCACTAAATTTCCCTTAATGCATGTCCACATGCTTACCCAAGAGAGTCTCATCAGGTTCCGAGCCATGGTGAGCAGAGTCTTTGTTAAAGCTTAAATAAGAGAGAGAGCACATCCAGGTTGTCTGGAAAGAAAGCATAAGTGAAACAAACGTTTCATTACTTAAAGAAAACATGTGGACAGAATCAACAAAAACCACTTTATTAACTTTTGTACTAAAATAATCCATCTGAAGAGATTGACACTTTTGAGTCGCATTAAGAAGTACAGAATGTCGTCAGTTACTCATACAGTCGGAACTTAATGCAAGCTCCATTGTAACACACGAAGTGCCCACAGTATGAGGGCTTCATTATAAGCGGACATGTACTCGTATGTATGACATACATATAAGAAGGGAGAGGAATCGGTGTTTAATCCTTGAAAATAACATATATGCAGTATGATGTTAGAGGCAAAAATAAATGCCTGAAGCTCACTTTTATGTTATGTTTGTATAGATAGTCTGTTTCATAAGTCGTTGGTTTTGTAACACTTAAAACACTCTGCATATATATAACCTGTATATTGTGTTGTAGTGTGGCAAAGTTGTTGAGTGTGGCCTTGTGACTTGCACGGTTGACCCTGAGATTTTCACAGCATCAGCGAATTCTTGCTCTGTGTATGAGGTCAAGCTAATGTCAATGATGACAGCTGTGATATTTGTGGACCAATTTAAGAATTTAAACTGACAAGCCACCATACAAATTTCTCACAACCTTCACACTTTTTAAGTGCCATCCTTTCAGATACAAGATGCTACTTTTAAAGTATGTGTGAGCCCTCCTTCAACTTCTGTTAATTTAAAAATCCTGCGGCGTTCAAACCAGCTGGTACCTGTCATCTTGGTGTAGGAGGGCAGACAGCTCTCGCTGATGAATCCCCACATGCGAAAAATGACCAAGAGCTCACGAAGCATGTTCAAGGACTTGGCATCCGAGATGAGGCCACCCTGTGCAGGAAACGATATGACATAAGAGTTTATGACAACACACAAGCATACGGGGACAAGAATATAAAGATAAAGAGAAGAGAGAATGCGATTGCAGTGTGTGACAAATCTTTGTAACTCCGCTCGTGCTGGACAGATTCTTAAAATTCTTGCGGCATTGATTTTTTGAGGCAATACGCTTGTCCAGTGAATTAACTTCATGGTTACTCAAAAAAGTGTTCAGTGACCCTTTAATGAGTTTACATGGAAGCCTTAGACACTACATTGTATGCTACACTCCATTGCAACATAGGTACGTTATAAAAGCCACAGCATTTTCTGTTTCTTTGTCTGGTTTCCAATCTGTTTGCTGTCACCAGTCGCCATGCCAACAATGTAGACTAAGATCATTTTCTTACAACGGCCGTATTTACTCACGTAATGATCCACCTTTTTTTTTTTCAGAAAAGTTGACGCTAATTTGAGGGAGGTTCTTTATACAGGAGAAAAAAGTCACGGGAGTCATACCAGCGAAAATTGCGCATGACGGCTTTGCTTGTCTTGGTCCGCGCCCCGCCGCGGTGGTCTAGTGGCTAAGGTACTCGGCTGCCGACCCGCAAGTCGCGGGTTCAAATCCCGGCTGCGGCGGCTGCATTTCCGATGGAGGCGGAAATGTTGTAGGCCCGTGTACTCAGATTTGGGTGCACGTTAAAGAACCCCAGGTGGTCGAAATTTCGGAGCCCTCACTACGGCGTCTCTCATAATCATATGGTGGTTCTGGGACGTTAAACCCCACAAATCTTGTCTTGGTCCGCGAAATGCGCATTAATCGTTTTTGTAGCCCGAAGCTCTTCTTATATTCTACCGCAACGAACGCGCATGGATAAACGCAGAAGTGTCGTCCAGCCAGTCGGTTCCTGTGCTTCATCGCATGCTCAACCAACTTGAAATTTAAAACCAGCCATGTAGATAGCGTACTAACCGAACACGCCCCGCGCTGCAGGGCGTGTTCGATCATGCAAGCCACGTACAAAGCAGGCCACCTCACTTTTTCGGCCCAAGAGATTATGTCTCGGTCTAATCCAAGGCATCCAGAGATCACTCAATATCTGCTCTATCAGACAGAATGATGTCTCTGTCCATTATATGCCTTATCTTCACCTAGCAGAACATATGCCTTATCTCCACCTAGCAGAAGACAAAATGAGTCTGCTTGCTGTTCTCGCATCTCACCGTCAGATGCACACATATTTACCTTGACCGATTCTGTATGGCATGGCAGAACGTTCTATCACAAAGCGTGTACAAGATAGTGCCCAAGCGATGTCAATGGCCATTCTCCAGTTAACACCAACACTTGCAAACACCTCTGATAATAAAAGAGTACCGATCACACAAAGGCTATTGTTGGAGTTTTGCACAGCAGTTTCAGCCTAAATAGGTTCGGACACCACGCACCCCTGGGAAACGCATGTTGTTGTAGACCTGCTGCGGCAGAGAGGCCATGAGATACAGCGTGAGGTCAGCGACCCACTGGGTGAGCTGCTGCAGCGACTGAAGGATCAGGGGCTCCACCGAGAACTCCTTGGTCTCGAGGTGAAGCAGCACCTTGTCCAGATTGCTGATCACTTCCCGGCTGCCCATCACAGCTGCATGACCAATATGGCAACTAAATCAAGCATATAAGCAAGAGTGACTCATTATGCCAACTCCTTCATCCACAACTATAAAAGGTATCCCACACTGGCATGCAAGCCAATTCCACAACTTTTCAGAAACTTTTACGTAACATTTCTGAGTAAGTATTCATCCCATCTACCCTTTTAAAAATTTTTTCATGAAATGCTGAGTGTAATTTTTTTTACTGTTGTGATAACTTTTTTTAACTACACACGTGACCATTGTTCAGGCCTAGTCATATTATTCAATTATTTGTCAATTGTAAACTTGTCTAACTTTCAAACACGACTTCGTTTTAGTTGCTCTTTTTTGTTACAGAATATTTGTTTGTTTGTTTTTTCAATTTTCCACCTCTTACCCAATTTTCATTAGATCAATGTACTCTGCATATATAGCTTTATTTCATTACTTTGCATATTCCTGCCTGATGTGTAAACAAACATAGATTTGCTGCACGAGTCTGCTCCCCTATATAATAACCATTTGTGGGTCGTTAGGGGTATAATGAATTAAACAAAAAAATAATAATTATGGCAGCCTCACAGTAGCGTTGTCAAGCCTAAAGAAAAAGTAGTAGACATGTGCGAATAGTGAATTTCAGATTCTAAGCAAATTCGAAGCAAAGAGTGTTTATCGTCGAATAATTTCTAATCGAATTCGAATAGAATTTATCACCTACTATACAAAAAATGGGCATACTTGTCATGACCAAACTAACTTGCACAGCACTTTCTTTTTGGTTGAAAAGAAGTGGAAATAAATATGAGCTTAATTTGACTTTCAATAGAATGCAAGTGACTACCTGCAAATATGTTACGTGTTAAAATTTAATAAAAGCATTTAATCTGGTATAACAAACTTTAACTTCAGAATATTATTAATTGATGTGATTAATTAATGTGAGGTTAATATATAATTTAACCTTGAAGTGAGGCTTCGCGGCAGCCCAAATTCCCCTGATTAAGTGTTTTTCATGCTTTAGTACCAATTTGCTGCAGTGAAACCATCTTTACAAAATACATGCAAAATAAGTTTAAATAGGTGCTTTCACGGCTTAGCACTCCTCCACTGCAGAAAAAACCACCTTTACAAAAGATATATGCGTATTAATATGCAACCAATCGTTCAATTCAAATACTTGAGAATTTTTTTAATAATTTAAATCCTAATCAAAGCAATTTGAATACACTAATATTCATTCGAATATTCCAAGCATACGAATATCCGCACAAGCCTAAAAA
>WOVY01010446.1:0-175164 GCA_013436015.1 Rhipicephalus annulatus
TTACATTGATTTTAAAGTTTTTGTTCGAGAGTATTAGCAAGAAATGAAGTAGACATTATTGTTATGAGTCAACAAGGTTCCCTCCGAGTTTGCAAACAGAGTTTCCATGCAGCCTGAATCACAGAAATCACTGTCATGGTCAACAGGAACAATCCACTCATGATTTACACCTACCACCACGAGCAGATCGCTTATCTGCCATTAGTACGTAGCTAATTGGCAAGTTCCTGCAACGTCACACTGCCTTGTCATGTCACGGAGAAGCCACTCACTTGATATCGAAACTGAACGTGTATTTTAAAGGTAGAGGTATTAAAACATATGCGTGCTGCTGCTTTTCCACGCAATTTCAACAACACAAACTCTGGTCTTGAAACCAATCGTCTCTAGAACAAGAATTCCTAAATACTGAAAATTCGTCTCAGTATACCTTTAAATTAATTCCACAAGATGATTCGGGACAGTAACATTAGATGGTTTGGCAGTGTGTATTTCGGTACATGCACAATTACTTGATCAATTGTGAAGGGAACAATATAAATGAATGAATGGTAGACCACGGCCAGTCTATAGGTGCTCGCTCGCTCCCTGCTTTTATGGCTTAAGCAGCCGCCGGGAGTAAAATATAGTTTTTTTTTCATACAGTGACAGTGCACTCCGCATGCTGGCGTTGAGAGCCAACTTTTCAAAACGCCTTTTGCGGCATACGCATTGCATTGTAAATCAGCCGTCCCCAGCCACTTTGTAGGACCGCGGTAAGAATTCGTAGCGCGGCAATTTTCGTTGCTTTTTTGCTTTGCGGCGTAAGCTTAAGAAGGCATGTCAGCCGCGGGCTGCCAGCGTCGCTTGAGTGACAAGCGGTTTGAAGCGCGACCGACCGGTTTGCCACGAGCGCAGACACCGGCGGCGCCAGCATATTACCCTGCTTTGTCGACCGTCGAGCGTTTCCAGTTACTACTAACTCCAAGAAAAGGGAACCAACCCGGCAACGAAAGGGTTGAGATTGTAAACGTCGTTGCGACGGCCCCCCTAATTGCCTCTCGGAACTGGCAGTCGGCGCATCAACGGGCCTCTTCCGAGACCCCGCGCACCGCGGTGACTCCTCGCATCGGTTCGGCGTATGGCCCGGCCACGTACTGTTTGCGCGCCTGCAAAATCGGCAGCGCGCGTTGCGAAAACTCTGAAGTCACCGACGACCTTTTCTGCCCGGCCGGCTTTGGTCCAGTGACTCTCAGAAGCGGGCTCGCGACACGGGAAATGGTGACGGCCGCCCGTTCGACGCCCTGGGTTTCCTATTGTTGAATCGGGCATGTCTTCGACTACGTCCCCGTTTATCTGGCAAAGGAACTCGTAAGCAGAAATATGCGCGGTCAGCGAGCGGTTCCTCGTACGCGCACAGAGGCAAAATGATTATAGCCCCGTTGTCAAGAAAGTGACGTGGTAGAGAGAAATTGCCCTATGGCCGCACTACCGAGTACGGCTAGCTCTGTCTAAATAATTGTGCGCCGCGAAGCTGGCCCGGGCCCCTATGCTTTTCTAGTTTTGTTTTATTTACGTTTTGGTTGTTGTGTGGTTTGGAGAGAGTGCATAAGTCCCACGTGCACGAAGGCGGGATCCTCGTGGCGTTTTTTAATGTACCCAATGTACTGTCCAATCAAAGGACAAGCAAGTGATTATGTGCCGAGATGGTGGTAAGGGCGGAGTGCCAGGAAGGGATAAGAAGAGGCCCCGTGGCTCCGCCGGGGTTCTCTGAACCGAGCTTGCGGTGTTAGGCACCATCGGCTCCGCCGAACCCCGTAGGGTCGCCCTACAGAAGTCGGTTAATTTCCAGTTGTTTTTCTTTTCTTTTTTGTAACATTGATGTCCATTGTTTGGTAAACTCTGTAAATACAAGTTTTTCTCAGCCATCTAAAACTTCTTCAGCGTTGCTTCTGCTTCATCGTCAAGCGACCAGCAGGCCAATAGCCGCTATTGGATAGCGGCGTACGGTTCTTCTCCCACTTTGCTATACCACCGCGGATGGTGCGCCTCGCGGCCACCGAGTGGGGAGAAGTGGTTTCTTCTTCACCGAGAAGAGAACCTGATTTTACTGGCGCAGTCGAGCAGGATTGGCTTGCTGTGGACGGAGTGGGAAAAGGAAGAAGCTGGCTGAGAGGAAAGACGAAGTACAGATGAAGACGCCAATCGGCACCAGACCAACGGACAGACATTGCAGCAAGTAGCTGCGGCAGCTGGAAGCTGCAGATAGCCTGTGTTCCCGGAAGACATCGAGGGAGTGACTGGGTCAAAGCGGTCCTCGAACGAGTTCTCAACACCCAAAAGGCGCGTCCATGACGAGGTGGAGCATCGACCAGAAGCCTGCAGCAACAAGCCAGAGCGACGCCACGACAACGGGACCGAGCTAACGTGAGTTCCCTTTCTCATTGCTCTATTGTTGTTGCGGGCAAACAGGCTAGCACCACTTTCAGCAGGATGGAGGGTGGCGATGGGGCGTGAGGTTGGGAGTGGTGACGTCCCTTGGACGGCACGAGACCAAGCAGATCATGATTTTAAGATGGCTCACGAACGAAGCCGGCAAATGGAGTTGGAGTTAGAGCTCGCTAAATTACGTCCGGCAAGCCCATCGGGTAGCGTGAGTGATGCTGGCAGAACATTTGAGCGCTGCTCCAACACTGAGTGGCGCAAATACGCCAAATTGTTAGTGGGTGCCTTCCCAAAATTTCCCGCAGACGCGAGGTCCCAATTTGGTTCGAGTCAGTGGAGCACACTCTGGAGGCATATGAGGTACCTCGAAGTTATTGGGGACAAATAGTCCTTCCACTCGTGGCTGAGCGCATGGAGTATTTGTCAACTCGGCTCACACCCGCCCAACATCGGGACTATGAGACCGTGAAGGAAGTAGTGCTTGATGAACTGAAGCTGTCTCCCTTAGAATACCAAAAGAAATTCACAGGGGCACGTAAACGAAAAACAGAGACGTGGAAAAGTTTTACAACAAGGTTGGGCAGCTACTTAAATTTTTATGTGGCGTCAAGAGACGTGTCCACCTTCACGGAGCTTTTGGAACTACTGGTAGTGGACCAATTGAAGACCGTGTTGCCTGAAGAGGCATTAAAATACTTGAGGTTACGTGAGGGGGCATCGTGGTACAAAAGCACAGAAATTGCAAGGCTCTTGCACACCTTTGAAGACGCGAATGGCAGTGCGGAAGCGCAGAAAGGACAGCCGCGTAACGCCAGCAGCAAAGGGGTAGAAAAGACGACCGACCAACAGAGTAGCAGCCCATCGGGCCCGAGTCAGGGTTCGAACACGAGACCGAAGGGTTCCTATAATTCAGCTAGGCAACCAAGGAAAACGGGATGTTTGAGTGTGGATCGAACACACATATTAGACTCAACTGCCCGCACTATCTTGAAAGGGTGGCGCCGAATCCTAGCGCTTCGGAGGGAAATGATAAACTCACTGCTCGAGTCTGCCTAGATAAGGTAACGCCGGCCGACCGCTTGTGGAAGGTAACTCTGAATTGCAAAGATAAAACTTTGAATGCAATAGTAGACACGGGCGCCGAGATTACGGTAGTGCAGGAAAGCGTGGTCCCTGAAGAATTTATCCAGGCCCATGGCCGCGTAAGCCTCCGGGCAGCATTTGGTGAACGAGTCGAGGCCAAACTAGTAGAGCTCCCGCTAACGCTGAAACAGGGGCAACCGGTGTTCGCCGAAGTTTCACAGGCCACCCGGTCTTGTGTGCGGTCACACATAAACTAAACGTGAGTGAATGCCTGCTCTCGGCGAGCGATTGGACCGCGTTGCAGCAGAGCCAGTGTGATTACGACAAACAGGACATGACACTATCCCCCCAAACTTCTCTTCTCCGACGAGCGAGAGGCGGCCGCAAACTAGATGGGAGAGTAGTAGAGCAGAGTAGACCGACTCCGGATTATCCGCGGTCAGCGGAGGGAAGCGTACTACAGCCCAGCGAGGTCGAACGCACCCGGGAGGAAGAAGTGGTTACAGCCGTGGCGGTAGAGGAGGGAGAATCAGGGCCGGAAGGAGAGCGTAACGCTAGAGAGAAAACACCACACACACCGCCGCGGAACGAGGCAGTTGCGTGTCGCAAAGTGGCGCTAGTGGGCGAGAGGGGCGATTTCGAGGCGTTGCGTGAGGAACAACAGGTGACGAAACGTTGGGCCGGGCATGGAGAGACGCGCGTGGAAGGGCGAGGTGGAATGCTTGTGATTGATGGGTTGCTGTATCACTGAGAACAGGTATTGGTCAACCGATCAAGCAGTTAGTTTTGCCGATCACCCGGCGGGCTGATGTGCTCAGCCTGGCGCATGAGTCGTATGGGGCGGACACCTGGGGTTTCGTAAGACGAAAGCGAGAATTAAACTTAGTTTTTTTTGGCCAGGTATAGAAAAGGACGTCCGAGACTACTGCAATTGTTGTCACTCGTGCCAGATCAGGGCTGACAGGAGGCAGACAGACAGAGTTCCCACAGCGCCCCTCGTAAGGCCCCGATACCCCTTTCAGAAAGTCAATATCGACGTCATAGGACCAATTGAGCCGCCGACAACTCACGGCCACCGCTACGCGTTGTGCATGATAGATCTCTGCACCCGCTGCCCGAGGTCATATGTCTCAAATCATTGACAGCTAAAGCTACCTGCGACGCAATGTTGGAAATTTTCAGCCGCAGTGGTATACCAGAGGTAGTATGTTCAGATTGCGGGACCAATTTCGCCGCCGCGCTGACCCGCAAATTCCTGACGTGCCTCGGCTGTTCCCCTCGGTTTTCGACACCGGACCACCCGGAAAGCAACGGAGCGGTCGAACGGTGGAACAGAGTATTCAAAAACATGCTATTTCATGTGATATCTGAACAGGGGCGACAATGGGACAAGTTCGTGCCACTTCTACTGTGGGCATATAGAGAAGTTCCTCATGACACTACGGGCGTGTCGCCATTCCAGATGATGTACGGCAGAAAACCCGTCGGTCCGCTCGCGATCCTAGAGAGGACTTGGACGGGAGAACAGGAAATTCCCGCGACAATGGCAGACAAGCCGGCGGAGTATATGCGAAAACTGAAGCAACAGTTGGAGATTGCCGCGGAAGCTGCTAACGTGACCGCAACTAAACAACAGAGGGCGTACGCGACGCAATACAACCTTCGTGCGAAAGAAAGGAGTTTCAACTTGGGGAGCAGGTACTTGTTTTTGATAGCAACCGTTCCGGTAAGATGCAACCGAAATGGGTAGGTCCGTGCAGGATCACAGGAACATACCGCCAACACTCCTATTACTTAGGACGCCGGCGGGTAAGCGTATGCTAGTGCATGCCAACCACCTGCGCCCGTACACGTGCCGGTCGCTGGAATTGGTGTCATATTCCATGACGACCACGAGTTCGGGGAGGTGGAATACGTGCCGCGTCCTGTCTCCTCGCGCGACAGAGCATCTATCCTACCGGCGGGTAGGCTTGGCTCATTTGCAGCCCCATGAGAGAGTGTTAGTACGGGAGGTGTTTGAACGCCATGCGGCCTTATTTAGCAGAGAAGTGGGGATCGCGCAAGTCGGCGAACATAAGATAAGGCTTATGCAAGGGGCTACGCCGAAACGTAGCCGCCCTTACCGCATGCCAGTGGCCTTGAAGGACGAGGTTTCAAAACAGATAGCGGAACTGCTCGAGCTTGGTTTAATATACCGGTGCGAAAGTCCATTTGCTCACCCCCTTGTGTGCGTCCCAAAGAAAGATGGCACGGTGCGCCTGTGTGTCGATTACCGAAGCTTAAATGCCATAACCGAAGCAGACGCATTCCCGTTGGGATTCCCGCAAGAACTGATTATGAATGTAGGTCAGGCTAGTTATATAACTCTCATTGATCTCCGACGAGGCTACTGGCAAGTTCCCTTAGCGGAGGGGTCACAGCACTTGACTGCGTTCGTGTCGCACCTAGGCCAGTTTGCTTGGAGGGTAATGCCGTTTGGGCTCAGGAATGCGGCAGCCAGCTTTCAGCGAAGTATGAACCAGCTGTTAGCACCCCATGAGGCGTATGCTTGTGCCTACTTGGATGACATTGCGGTTTTCAGCAGGTCCCTACAGGAGCACGTCCGGCACCTCCACGCTGTGTTCTCCGCCCTAACGTCCGTAGGTCTAGTAGCTAACATGGAAAAATGTCAGGTGGCGTGCGCGTCTATCCGCTACCTCGGACATATTGTGGGATCGGGAAAGCACGGTCCGGACCCCAGCAAGCTTGCGGCTATTGAGGGGCTGCAAGTACCCCAGAATAAAAAGAGTTAAGGAGTGTTCTAGGTCTGTGCGGGTATTACCGGGGTTACGTACCCAATTTTGCTGGCATTGCCAAGCCCCTTACCCAATTGACGGCTAAACATGTTCCTAACCACATCCCTTGGACGCCAGAGGCCGACGAGGCATTTGCAAAACTCAAGGGCCCTGTGCAGCGCTGTTGAATTAACCACTCCAGACATTCACAAGCCGTCTTGGCTTTTTACGGACGCTTCCGCTATCGCTGTGGGAGCTTGTTTGGCCCAAATGGCCGATGACGGTGCCGAGTGCCCTATTGCTTTTGCCAGTCATCGCTTCACGCCTGCTCAGATGAAATGGTCTACGATAGAGTGCGAGGCGTTTGGTGTCATTTGGGGACTCAAAAAGTTCGACACTTGGGTATTCGGGGCCAAAATCTTTGTCGTCTCCTCCGACCACAATCCACTCGCGTACCTCACTCAAGCTTCGCCACAAGGGGCCAAATTGACACGTTGGGCATTGGCTTTGCAGCGCTACGACGTGGTAGTGCAACACAGAAAGGTACAGCACATGCTAATGCAGACGCGCTTTCCCGGCTGACAAACCAATGCTGGGGGAGGTGCAGTAGCCTGAAAGCCCCGCAGCCGCGATCAGTGAAGGAGGGGGAGCGAGTGTTATGTGCCACGGGACTAAGTGATGGATTTATGGTGCAAACATGGCAATAACACTTCAGAATGATGATGGAACTTTTGAACATCATACAACAGTGTGTGACAATTACCAAGTGTAGTGGTGTGAACTGCGTGTGGTGTCTGTTTGCTTTTACGTGCCAATATTTTTGTTGCGTTTTTTTTTTATTATGTTGGGTGGGGCAACAGCGCCCAAATGTGCTGGGGCATGTGTTGCAGTGTGTGTCATGTTAATGAAAACTCTTGCAGAGTGTGCAAAAAATTACCCACGGCAGGGAATGTGAGATGTTGCATGCATCATAAGCGTTTGGTGGAAAAGGCGCGTGGAGCGAGCAGCTCTGGCATGTTTGGTCGGGGCTACTAGATACCGCGTTTCAGCCGCATGATGTTTGGAATAGGCTCGCTATATTTAGAGAGCAGGGCAGCTCACCAAGTAGCTTTGTCATGTCAGCTGGCGCTGGAGATTGGTTTGTTTCATTGTGTGTTTTTTTTTGAGCACCGAGACCAAGTGGGGCTCTTTGCGCGCTTTCTTTGCAGGAGAGAATTTGCGCATGCTGCTGCCGGCCAGGTGCAGCGTGACCACTGCGTAGTGGGTGGGACACCCCGGCCGTTGGCAGGTAGCTGTTAACCCACCGTACAACCCACTGGTTGAGCGCGGTCCGTTTTTTTTTGTGTGTGGGTTTACTTCGGCCACACTGTACGCAAGTTGTTGCGAAGTCTTGGATGGGGGTGTAGGACCGCGGTAAGAATTCGTAGCGCGGCAATTTTCGTTTGCTTTTATTTGCTTTGGCGGCGTAAGCTTAAAAAGGCATGTCAGCCGCGGGCTGCCAGCGTCGCTTGAGTGACAAGCGGTTGAAGCGCGACCGACCGGTTTTGCCACGAGCGCAGACACGCGGCGCCAGCATATTACCCTGCTTTGTCGACCGTCGAGCGTTTCCAGTTACCTACTAACTCCAAGAAAAGGGAACCAACCCGGGCAACGAAAGGGTTGAGATTGTAAACGTCGTTGCGACGGCCCCCTAATTGCCTCTCGGAACTGGCAGTCGGCGCATCAACGGGCCTCTTCCGAGACCCCGCGCACCGCGGTGACTCCTCGCATCGGTTCGGCGTATGGCCCGGCCACGTACTGTTTGCGCGCCTGCAAAATCGGCAGCGCGCGTTGCGAAAACTCTGAAGTCACCGACGACCTTTTCTGCCCCGCCGGCTTTGGTCCAGTGACTCTCAGAAGCGGGCTCGCGACACGGGAAATGGTGACGGCCGCCCGTTCGACGCCTGGGTTTCCTATTGTTGAATCGGGCATGTCTTCGACTACGTCCCCGTTTATCTGGGCAAAGGAACTCGTAAGCAGAAATATGCGCGGTCAGCGAGCGGTTCCTCGTACGGCGCACAGAGGCAAAATGATTATAGCCCCGTTGTCAAGAAAGTGACGTGGTAGAGAGAAATTGCCCTATGGCCGCACTACCGAGTACGGCTAGCTCTGTATAAATAATTGTGCGCCGCGAAGCTGGCCCGGGCCCCTATGCTTTTTCTAGTTTTGTTTTATTTACGTTTTGGTTGTTGTGTGGTTTGGGGAGAGTGCATAAGTCCCACGTGCACGAAGGCGGGATCCTCGTGGCGTTTTTTTAATGTACCCAATGTACTGTCCAATCAAAGGACAAGCAAGTGATTATGTGCCGAGATGGTGGTAAGGGCGGAGTGCCAGGAAGGGATAAGAAGAGGCCCCGTGGCTCCGCCGGGGGTTCTGAACCGAGCTTGCGGTGTTAGGCACCATCGGCTCCGCCGAACCCCGTAGGGTCGCCCTACAGAAGTCGGTTCATTTCCAAGTTGTTTTTCTTTTCTTTTTTGTAACATTGATGTCCATTGTTTGGTAAAATCTGTAAATACAAATTTTTCTTAGCCATCTAAAACTTCTTCAGCGTTGCTTCTGCTTCATCGTCAAGCGACCAGCAGGCCAATAGCCGCTATTGGGATAGCGGCGTACGGTTCTTCTCCCACTTTGCTATACCACCGCGGATGGTGCGCCTCGGGCACCGAGTGGGGAGAAGTGGTTTCTTCTACACCGAGAAGAGAACCTGATTTTACTCACTTTCTCGTGCCAATTATTTTTCCATTTGTAGGAAGCAGTGAAAGTAGTAGAGGTGTGTGTGGGCACAGCCAGAATTTTTTGGTACTCATGCATTGGGTAATAAATACGCACATGCAACGGCACAAAAATCTTTTTTAAGGCTTAAACACATTCTGTTTGCTGAATTCGAAAATTCTTGAGGCTCGTGTGGTTGTATTTATCATTTAGGTGCACGTTCAAAAACTCCACATGATGAAAATTTCAAAGCCTTCCACTATGGCGTCCTCCATAAACATATCAGTGAAATAACTTCCTCGAACAAAAATCCTTGACAATCGCAGTTGGTTCTTGAGCCATACATTAAGATTCATTGCTACTGGCCTGTCCGGAAAGTGTAGACAAGAGTCACGCAGAAGGGTCGGCGCTAATTACTTCTGAAACGTTTCTCCGGATCCTTCTAGTTAATTGCATAAAAATGTTAACGGATCAAAATAACATGTAATCTGGCTTTCTTTACAAGCCCACACAAAAGCATTCCTGGTTAAAAACAATTTCACTACTTCAGTTAAAAGCATCACGACAGAGTTTTGCCAACAGTGCTTTTTTTCTTCAGGCGCAATGAAAATATATTAGTACTAACGAGAACATTTTCTGATTCTTTAAAATTGTTCCCCTGCACCTCTGGCAAGCCTTATTGCATAAGAAAATGTTTCACATCTTTTCATCCGTACTGAAGATTACATCTGGGCTTGTGTGGGCTTGGGATTTTGTATGTTTGCAAGGACTAGCGTGGTGAGCTTCAGCTTGGGGTTGTTGTTTTTTTGTGTACTACAACGACTTTCAAAAACTGTATCACTACATGCTCTTGCATGCTGCTAACTTTCGTGTTTTCATTATGAACAATTAATATTTTTATTGACATTCTTATTACTATGGTATTACTCCTGCTATTTTGATTACTATTTGCACCTACTTGTGAAAAATAGTAGCCATCCCTATTACGCTTTTACTTTCACCTTTTTGGAATACTTATTTTCATAAGCATGAAATGTGAAACCTTGAACAAAATGTGCGAAATTTGAAGCAAACTTTTCCAAAACCATTGTTCTCAAGAAAAAAAAAGAGATTGAGTTGTCTGTCATTTCATCTGCCTCAGTTGGTGATGGATCATGTGGCCAAGCCCTGTGAACGCGACGCACAATGGTACATGCATGCAGAATGAAATATTTATCAAATCACTCATTTCTTGAAGTATCGGAAAGAGTTGTCATTTATGCTTCCTACCATGTTTCTATTGCGTTGGTACCACCAGGAAGTGCAACAGTAGAAATGAACTTGAGCATTATTTGAGTGCGCTAGCCTTTGATAGATATGTGGTGTTTAACGTCCCAAAACCATCACGTGATTATGAGAGACGCCGTAGTGGACGGCTCCGGATATTTCGACCCCCTGGGGTTCTTTAACGTGCACCCAAATCTGAGCACACGGGCCTACAACATTTCCGCCTCCATCGGAAATGCAGCCGCCGCAGCCGGGATACGAACCACGCTAGCCTTTCTTTGCAATGGACAGTGGCGAGTCAGTTTGGAGCGAGACTGCGGCGATAGGTAGAAGCAAAGCCTCCTTCTTGTACACAGGCCGTAAAGAAAGCGAGCGTGCGCCTCCAGACCGGCCGCAAGTAGATATACTTGGGACAATAAAGAGAAACTATGACTTGCTTTAGATTGACAAACTGTGGTCTGAGAACTCTAATGTTACAAGTTTCACTGTCATCATTTCATTATTGTTGAATAAAAATTAAGGTCGAAATTTCAATGTTAAATTTCATGCTTAAAGAGTTGCCAGGGGCACAACAGCTGCAATAGAGTTTGGAACAATTTTCGGAGCAGCAAAATGTTACTTTTGGAGCACTACAACCCAAAGTTAAAGCAGGTTACAAGAAAAAAAAAACATTCATTTTTTTACCACGAAAGACCGAATTTCAAACAGCTTGAAAAAGAAGGCTTAAATTTAATATATATATATATATATATATATATATATATATATATGTGTGTGTGTGTGTGTGTGTGTGTGTGTGTGTGTGTGTGTGTGTGCGTGCAAGGCATTAAACATTCCCTAAATCATGCACAGTGAACATCAACACTAATATTTCAACAAAGTAGTATTTTTATTAGCCCCACTCAGCAAACAATAATGAGGTCCACGTTAAAAGTCACCATGCCTGTCCAATTGTTTGACAGAGTCTGAGAATTCAAATTTGGATCCCACAAGATGGTGACTATGAGATTCGTAAAATTGAAAAAAACGGACGCTTTAAAGCTGCAGGAATGTCATATTGTACTTCAAATCATTTTGCCAGCAACTTTTTTTAGACATCAGTGAGCATATTAGTACTCACAATTATGTGGCCTATAGATCAGTCATTGAACAAACTGTGCAGTGTCTAGAGACTACAACTATAGGCCCCTTCTAAATCTTATAACGCTTTTCCGCAGGGCCCCCAGGTACTATAGCGGAGGTGGCTTAAGCGGTGCTTCTGCACCAGGTTAGAAGGAGACCAAGAAATTTTCGAACTACAAACCCTTCCCCGCCACCATTTTTTTCATGAACGGGTTAGGTTTAGGGCACAACTTCTCTGCTTGCTAGCAAGGCACGTCTGACCAGATAAAGTAATAATGGCAAGCGCCTGTTGGCCGCACAACGGCACTTGGTATCTATCGCATGTGGCGTTGCTATGGCGTCGCGGCATGAACTAAAGCTTGAAGCGTACAACCTCGACGTGCTGAGAGTTTGTACACTTCCAGCTTTAGTTCCTAATGGTTCCTAACAAGCCATGGCCGCACTTGCTGACTAGGAAATTCATATTTCCCACGAAGTGTTGCTGGCTACGGCAACACATTTTTGTGTTGTAGTTGCATAGTCCCGCCGGTAAATATCTTCTGTGGTCAGAATATCGACAGGTGCGCGGTGTTCTTACTTCATCTGGTCGATCGTGATTCGGGAGTGTCTTGGCCTCATGAAAAAGCTATCTTACACTGTGGTTTAGGGTTAGGGTCCACCCGCATAGATTGATGACGCAAACTTTACGTGGCTAAAGTGGTCTCCATTTCTCGCTCCAATTCGGGTAATAAAGAAAATTTGGAGGCTGGTTGGGGATTTTGGCGCAGCGTGGCGCAATTTCGGCAAATTTCATAGTTTTGGCACAGCTCGGCGCACAAATGAGGAATTTCATCAAATTGGCGCAATTAGCGCAGCTGTTGCGCCTCTACATTTGAGCATCACGTAGCAAATTTCAAAATGTCTCTTTGGTATTTTTACGACATTAGCTAATGAAATTTTCTAAACCTTCGTATGCTAGGTCTAGGGCACCCACTGAAAACAATGTACTTAATTTTTATTGATTAGAAGCTATGTAGGACCCCCTCATACACGCCTTCAATATTTCGTACGTTACTGTGTTTGGCACGGGAATTTCAGTGGAATCTCCACCCGAATGTTCTTCTTGCACGTTTTTCCCGTTGCCAAGCATCATGTCGCGGTAAGAGGGGTGTTTTTGCGATTGTGAAATTAGTTTCTAATATGCAAAAAATCGTTTTGCTCTTTAGTGTCCTTTTAAAGAGAATGGTAGCGTACTGCACTTTACGACAGAAATGCCGCAGATATTAAGCCTTCAGTTTTCATACCTAAGGCTAACGTTTTACTCAAACAGGGGTGAGGCGACTGAAACGAAACTGGGAGAAGTTTTTGGAGCAGCGAAATTTTAATTTTGGAGCAGTTATCAGCCTTCAATAGGTTGTCCTGGAAGCATAAAATGTACCAATATTTAGCAACGTGGGGGCACCGTGCATATTTTAATTGGCCTATAATACACATTACACTGAAACAGACTTTGAAGGAAATTTTTAAACAGATTATCGCTAGGTATATGAACTGCACTTACTTTTTACATACTAAATGACCTATCTAGCACTCATAACATGTAAAACAATATCTAAAAAAGGTTTTGTTGAAAGCTAGGTTCCGTTGAAACATAAAAAAACGCATCACACTCAAAAAGAAATTAAAAACGTGTGACTGCACAAGAATTTTAGTGACGTAACAATGGTTGTTCGCTTAAAGAAAAGCCTGACGTGATAGCGTCAAGAGCTTTTAACAGACAACAAAAGCATGCTGCAGTGCCGTTCACGGCCACCTCATGCAGGACCACTTTCAAGAGTGCAGCACTGCCGCCAAGAAATCTCGCCGCATCAACTATTTTGTAAAGCACGTGCATATGGCACTAAGTGATAAGCAAGTGATACTGATAAGTTAACCCCTCTACACATGACAGCCATGCGTTATTATTACAGCACAAGTTGGCCAGTTCTATATTTTTTCACTATCTATAGGTAATCACCATCGATGTAAAGCTCCCCATAATGCATCAACTTGTGATTGTTCCTCGTGCCGCTCCGGGACTCACGTAAAGTGCTTGCTCAGTGCAGGTGAAAAAAATACATATCCACGAAAACAAACCGCTGAACATAGAGAGGCAGGTTTTATTGCAAAAAAGGAAGGAAACAAAGAAAACGAAGTCACACTGCCGCCAACAGAAACACTGATTGAGATAAACCAAAACTTCGCTAGCCCAGGGCCAGCACTCATGCAGCGACGCCTCTTTAAGCACTTGTTGCGAGTGTCGATTACAAAACGGAGCAGTGGCCAATTGTTCGTCATGATAACTGTGCCAGGTGATTGCCGATGCGTAATGCGTCACAAATAAAGTGCCGTGGTGCCCGTTAATATCGTTTACAATGGATTGAACACTCAATTTGTCACCATGGCTTCGCAAGTAACCAAGTGTTTCTCTATACCTGCAGACACCGATGTATGGATTTCACTTGCGATGGCTTTTTTAGTGCAAAATGCAATGAAAAGTCCCCTATCTAAATTAGCAGCTAACGGGTGCAAACTGGGAATGGGTTGCACACGTTCTGCCACTCACGGAACCCGTTTTGAGAACCCATGTGCCCGCGCCAGAGCATCTGGAAGACGCGTCGGATGCAGGGAAAAAAAAGACTCCATATTTACAGTACTCGCTCACAGCAAACATGTACTTGGAGGTTACCGCATTCAGCACTGTCGACATGAAAGCCACAGTGACTGGAGGAACGCGCTACGCACAACAGAGAACCGGAGAGTCAACCCCGCTATGCTTGCCACCCAACTCTGTGGTTTTTGCTAGCCCACAGTGGCACTAGAACACACAGCCTAGCTAGTAGAAGCCACACGCTCGATGCACGACAACACATTTTTGTGGGGTCACGCATATTTGCTAAAATATAAAGATTATGGCGGCACCATGGGAGCCTTTGTCACCAGAAAGGTACAAAGTGTGGGAATGGAGGCTAGCCCGCTGCCTTTGCGTGGGCTTTGCCGCCTTTTCTGCCATTCTCATGTTTCGACATGTCTGCCCTCCTTTGCTGTCTGCTGCGCTGAGAGAGCGGAGTGACGTTTGACTCCCTCACCTGGTAGCGGATGTTGACTGTGGCGCCGCGCGTGGAGCCTTCCGAGAGGTTTTCGCGCACTGCCTCAGGAGCGGACAGAGTACTCTCCAGGACTTCAAACGGTGAGCCCCGCAATCTTTTCTGTCCGTCGAGTCCCGTCGCTCGGGGCTCGTCGGACTTCGCCGACGGCGCCTCGCGCCCGATGCGAACGCTCACCTTTTGTTGCCCCGCTGCGTACGCACGGCCGAAGGGTGGTACTGTGTTCTAGTGCGTGGCCTGGCTACGCCGACCCGTCTCCCTCCGAAGCCAACGCGAGCGTCTTTGCCCTCGCTCGAGCAACCGGGCCTTGGTCCCGGTGTCTCCGTTGGTCACCTTTACCGCGGAGACGTGCTCGTGGCACCCTGTGTAGTGTTTTGTTCCCGTGGCGTGGATAAGCCTATTTGCTTTCCCGCCGTGCCTTTTTGCAACGGGCTGTACTGCGTTTGGTGTTGCCCCAATAAAGTGTTGCGACTTGGAGCAGTATCGTGTTCTCGCCACGGCGACGGTTAACGCGTGCCCTGCGACTCGCTAAGACCAGACCCACGCTGGTGGCCGTATTCCTTCTGGATACGTGTACACCACACTGGCGCCCTACGCGGTATCAAAAGCTGTAGCCTTTGACTGCTCTTAGCGAGTCAGTTTGCCTGCGTGATTCGGGCTCGTCGCAACATGTCTGCTTCGTGGCATGCCGCGTTGCACAAACAGGCCACCGCCTCTATCGACGGGCGCCATTCGGCGCTCGCCTGTGTCGTCACCTCTTTTTGGGGTGAATACACTCCTACGTGGTAGCTGACGTGCTATCTCGTGTCCCCTGTTGTCTGCCGAGAACCTGGATTTCGGTGCGACGGCCGCTCGCGGTGCCTTAGCACATGTAAGCGTCGGGGGCGAAACAGCGGCGAAAATGGGGAGTACCCTTGAGGACGACCTCGGCTGCTATCCAGGTAAGTGGCGCACTGCATAGCGGCCGAGCAGGGGAACTTTCCGAAGGCCACCGTGCCGAGAGTGAACCCGTGACGCCGTGCACGCGGCGGTTGCTGCGGTCCTGAGTGGGCGCAATACCAGACTCCCCCATTTGGGAGAATGGGAATTGCTTTCGGCAGCGAAGAGCTACTGAAGGCTCAGCAGAGTGATCCGTTTCGAGTCTTGGAGGGACGGAGCGCCGTATACGCTGCTTGCTTTGCGGCGGGCGCCGTTAAGCCGTCTTGAGAGGAACGGAGCGCCGTTACGCTGCTTGTTCTGTGGCGGGCGCGATTAGGGGCCTGAAACAGCGTGTATCGCTGAGTCCCCGACGAATTCATTTTGCTGGACCATGACGGGCTCCTGCTGAACTATATAGCCACTGACGACGAGTCCATCGACCTGTTTAAGGTGGTTATGCCCAAAAGTTTGAGAGCCGCACTGTTGCGATCCTCTCACGACGAACCCATGGACGGTCACCTGAGTGGCTCGAAAGTTTTTGCAAACTGAGCAATGCTGTGACCTGGCCCGGCACGAAGCGTGGCTTTTATCGCTATTCCGTGCCTGCCACGTCTGACAAACGGTTGAGCCGAGGGTTGGAAAGCCGCCCGGTCTTATGAACCTATTGTCAGTGAGCGTCCGTGGCGCGTACTAGCTGAAAGATCCCCTTTGGGAAAAACTCAGCCGTGTCCACATCGCAGACCTGAAGGCCTTTGTCACGGTCTGACGAGCTCGCGCCAGCGCCCTGCGGCACTTCGCGCAAGCAACGGGCACACCCGGGGCGGCGGACCGCATTCGGACCCCGCACCGGTATAATCTGAGGAAGCGGTCACCATTGTGATTTCGCGCCGGACGGCGGACTTCTCCGCAACCGAAGGCCCTCAGTTTACTGTCTAGCCTAAGTATAGGTTAGCTTCTTCACGGCTTTTTCTCGTAAAGAAGTTGGCCCCGCCATGTCTGCTGCCAGTGTTTTTTTAAGTGTTCATGTGTATTTTATGTTTATTTTGACTAATATTAAGTGTTATTGGTATTTTTTTTGCCAGATGTTAAGTGTCATTTGGCTCTGTTTTTAATTTTTTCCTGTGATCGTTTCGCCTACCGTGAAGGGAGCTGTGTGTGATCTTCAGTGTCGGTGCTTGCCTGGAGAGACAGATGAAGGACGCTTTGTGCCTACGCTTGCGAAGCTGTCGGCCGTGTGTGTGCATGCTCCTGTGCGTGTGTAAGTGCGTGACGCTTCAGTGCGAGCCCGCGAAGAGTGCGTCATGGCTTTCCTCCCAACGACGCGGACACTGGAAGTGCTGGGGTGGGCACTGACCCACTGACGTCAGACTGTCTGGCTGCGCTCTGCTCTCGGCCGACGCCGAAGAAGCCCTGCTGCCTTCCACCACGGCTCCTTCGCGAGGCCAGCTGAAAGCAGCTATATGCTGCCGGCCAACGCCAGGGTGCCTCGCAGCCAATTCTGGTTCGGCCTCCCTGATAATGGAGAGGTCCGACTTCCCGCAACGTCCCAGCTCCGTCATCGAGCGAAAATTGCGGGGCCTCCGAACCACAACCGAGGTGGCGTTCGTCGGACTCGCGGCTTATCAAGAGCAGCAACGAGCCATCAGTGAGCCCCCTCCCGTACCTCTGACCTCGCACTCGGGCATCGCACCCAGCGGACACTGTCACGCCCTTCCACGCCTCCGCGCAGTGGACGCTATCCCCCTTCAGCACCACGAACACTAGTCCCACTTTTCTGTGCTCCCTTCCGCATGTTTAGACGAGCTAGCCCGCTGCCTTTGCGTGGGCTTTGCCGCCTTTTCTGCCATTCTCATGTCCCGAAAAGTCTGCCCTCCTTTGCTGTCTGCCGCGCTGAGAGAGCGGAGTGGCGTTTGACTCCCTCACCTGGTAGCGGATGTTGACTGTGGCGCCGCGCGTGGAGCCTTCCGAGAGGTTTTCGCGCGCTGCGTCAGGAGCGGACAGAGTACTCTCCGGGACCTAAAACGGTGAGCCCCGCAATCTTTTCCGTCCGTCGAGTCCCGTCGCTCGGGGCTCGTCGGACTTCGCCGACGGCACCTTGCGCCCGAGGCGAACGCTCACCTTTTGTTGCCCCGCTGCGTACGCACGGCCGAAGGGCAGTTGAGTCGAAATAAACAGGTTTTCTGGACTCGCCCTCCCCATGTATAAGCGGACGCGTCGGGGCGGAGAGTCGTCGTGGCGAGTCCCGTCGACCCGGAGACAGGGGGTAGGTTCACCGAACTCGCCGTGCTTAGAAAGGGCATGTATAACCGGTCGCGCTGAGTTGACCGCTCGTGACCTCTCCCGCCCGTCGCGGTCTCCGCTTCCCCTGTCCCCATCACTCCGACGTGATGGGGACAGGGGAAGTGACCATCTACGATTACACTATAAAAAGTAATGGTTGGTCCCTTTACTACACTATTCATTTTTGGAACCAATTTTGTAAAGAAAATTTTAATTTCCTGAACATGGTGGCAGTTAGGTTGCGACGAAACTTCGAAAAAGTGAAATATAATACGCAGCACGGTAAAACGATTGCAGTCGGTAGGAAAAGAACCGCATTTCCTTGTTCAAACGCATTCACCACTAGTGTATGTTAATGTGCTTTGTGGGGAAGCAATGCAGTGTTCTTGACCAAAGTAAGAAATTTCTACAGCTTTTCATTTTTACCAGCGACAACGCAGCTGCATAGCTCGCTTGCATTGTTGACGGTAAGTGGCGGAAAAACACGAGTCCTGAAGACAGTAGTTTGGATGCGCTGGCACAGGAACTTTGAAAAATTTGCAATATTGCTCATGTTCAGGCACTTATCGGTTTGTGTGGCGCTCCATATAAAAAGATACACTTTGGATCATTTTAAAGGGTGCAGAAACAATATTTCTTTCTGTAAGTTTAATACGAATCTTTGTTTTACGCGAGAAAATATTATTTATATTGAGCTGCCCCCAAGGCTGTCAACGGCGGACCGTAAGCGCACTTCACTGCACCAAGGGTTCCTCGGCAGCCTCCTAAATGCACCAAAGCCGGTTTGTTGATTCGTGCTCCATTATCCTGCGCTTACTGCCAGTAATAGAAACAAATTATGCAGCTGCATTATCTCATAAAAAGTTTTAAGAGCTGTAAAAAATGTTTAAATATCGCCCAAGAACAACGCATTGCTTCCCCTCAAAGAACATCTTGAGACAACCTAGTAGCTGTGAACGCGTTGTGCCAAGGAAACGCTGTGTTCTTCCTACCCACGAGTTTTTTTCACAACCTAGTTATTGGGCGCTGCCACGATATTTAAATTGCTCTGAGAGTTAGAAAAAAATTCTTCCGAAAACTGGTCTCAAAACAAAAATGGAAGACGGGCTTTCGGCTCGTCTCGACGCAAAGCGTCGCTGCGATCACCGCTCACCTCAACTCGTCCGTGCGAGTTCATATAAACTCGGGCGCGTCGAGGTAAGCTGAACCCGCCACTCAACTCAGCCCGCCCCCGTCACGTCCATGTACACGGGGCTTATGTAACGTTGAATATTTGTGACAAAAGAAGAAGGTATCGCTACATCCATCCACATAAAAAGGAGATGATTGATAGATTGATATGTGGGGTTTAACGTCCCAAAACCACTATATGATTATGAGAGACATAAAAAGGAGACGTAACCCGAGTGCAGGTGTACGTATACCGAAACAAATAAAAATAATGTGAAACTAGTAAGAGATAGAAATAAAATGTAAGCAAAATGATACTTATTGGACCAGAAACAAACATGGCATCTCACTAAAGAACGATGTAAACCATTACCCAGTTCACAAAAACGTTCGAAAAAGGTGTATTGTGATAATGCGTTTGGATGTATCATCTAGTAATTTGGTAAATATTGAGGCGCATGGCCAGCACATTCAGGGAGCTTGACAAGATAAATATACAATTTAGGCTTATGGTAATTAGTGTGCTTTCTGAAGAAAACAAAATATGAACAAGATGAAAAACATTTGATTCATAAAAACAAAATAAGAGACGACCCTAATAATTAAAAATATAGTAATTATGTTAAGATAGTTCACGTACGTCTCATTAGGGATTTCATAAATATGAACATGCTAATAAATACCTTGCTAATTAAGACTGTGATTCATGCATGGAACCTTGCAGTAGTATAATACAAACACCGAGTTCGCACCACAAGACAGACAACGTTCAAACTGTTTTGTAAGTGAAAGCTTTATCCACCAAAGATTCGGCCATGCTTTCTTTAAGACTTGATCGTTATAGAATTGTCTTCATAATAGGTGACATAAATTTTTTGAGACCTGTATGAAGCGTACTGCCAAGCTGTCTCTCATCTTTCGTTTTCCCTTTGGCAGGCTATATCTTGGCTCAAATATAGTTATTATTAACAAACTAACATATAACCACTAGCAATCAAGGATGTCAATGGTTTTGATTGGTCTCACTTTTGTTCAGACCGCAGTTCTCGAAACAACTTTGCACAAGTAACAAGAGGATAGATGGGAAGTTAAAGGTAAATTGCAATAACTCGGCACGGACATAAACGAAATTAACTGGTAGTAAGAGTGAATTTCTGTTTGTGGTATGTTGTCGGTGTTAAACTTGCACAGATCTCTCTCTCAATCCGGTAGGCCCGCTACAAAGATTGGTTTGGTGTTGTGGGCGTTACCTGTTCCTAGCCTATTGGCACACCTGCCACAAATGGCTCACAGGATGCTGCTCTTAGGGTCTATATTGCAGATTGCATCAATCCGTCTCCTCAAATCTTCTACGGCGATAATATTTGCTTCCGTCTAAAACGCCAAATAAAATGAATTGTCGAAAAACATCCAAAAGCCTCTTTGTAAGACACTTACCATTGATAACTGTAATGTATAGACAAATGTATTTTGTTTTAATCGCATTTCTCTGCTTTAGTATCTGCTTCTAATTTCTAGCTTTCATCAGTGTCAATCTCCATACGTATACAGAGCATAATATTGCCATTTATTGAGATATGTCCTCATATGGGCATGGCGTGTGCAAACCACACAGTTCCCGTTACTACCCGTTTGAACGCAGCTGCCATGTCAGGCAAAATGCCCCTTACTTAAAGCCAACTAGTCCTCTGCCCCCCCCCCAAAAAAAAGGACGTGATACCGATGCCAAACATTTACGAAAACATATCACTAAGAACCCTAAAACGTATTCCTAAATTCATGCAAACACATAAAACAACCAATACAAGGAGCTCCGAAATATTGAAACTGCCGAGGTAAAGAACAAATTATACTTATCAGATGCTACGACATCGACTACCCTATCACTGAAACAAAAAATTTAACACTTAGTATTGTGTGGTGACATAAACATGTGTGTATCTGCAAACACCAAATTGCTAGGGATTATATTGCGGTGGACTTATTGCATAAAAATTGTTTTCCTATTTCTTTGTAGTACGCCTACAGATTTTGGCATAGGTACAAGAATTCATTATTGTGTGTATTATGTCCCCCCCCCAAAAAAAGTTGTATATGTCGTGCTTGAATCACCACTGCAATTTCCATGAATCACCACTGCAATTTCAACGCATAGCGTCTGCTCCGGCTTGCTGCCTCCCCAGCTTGCCGAAAAAGCAGCGCGCCAGAGAGCGGTACTGCCACCTGGCGGCTGTATCGCACACCATTTCCCCTCGGCCGGCCCGTTCACGACACTAGGAGAAATATTCTAGGCACTCTAGACGAGGCGAGAGCCTGGGAAGCTGAACGATAGCGTCGGAGTGAAAGGCCAGCGACACCGACTAGGTGATAGTCGAGAACACCGATCGCGTTCGAGAATACATAAGGCACACGGGTAACACAGACGAGACAAGAGTGAAGTAAAATGAGCCTTGCGTCTTCAAGACGTCCCGCCTCCCACACTCAAAGGCAAAAGGGTGTTAAAAAGGTCTGTGGTTTGTCCTTTTGGGGACAAATGGGGCTGCCACTACCATTATTCTATTTAAGGAATGACGGCACCGCGGCTAACACTGACAAGCTCAAGGAACTAACATTCAGTTCTCACATTTGAACCTTAGTGAGTAACCATTAGTTCCACAATTCAACTCAAAGGACTAACATTTAGTCCTCACAATTGCACCCTATAGGGCAACTGTCAATCCCCGCATTTACACGTTACCGGGCAACCGTTAGTCTTCAAAGATGCACCTTGCCGGACAAACGGTGGATCCACTAAGTACTCCAATCGGATGAACTTTGTATCCCCAGTTCAAACATTGCTTTTGCTGATTTTCCGCCAGGCCTAATACTTTTTTCAACTGTTTTTCTGCGCAGTGAGCAACAAATAGCGCATAAAAGAACACGCGAGAAAGTAGTTAGCCACCTATGTGTAACTGCTTTCGCAGTCACGGCAACAACGATAGATAAAAGCGAGGCATCGAAATCTTTATTTTTATACATACACATGAAGTTTCTTCATTCTTCTAAATGAATTCATGGTGAAGTGTACAAGTCCGGTCTCTTTGTTACATCTTGTTCACCCTTTGTGTTGCATCTCCGACGGAAGCGACAGATAACAGGCATTGCAGACGCCAGCGCACGCAGCCTTCTGCTTGTTGTGTTCCCACGGCTGTACGTACAATAACATAGTAGAAATAGTTAGGCACACGTAACAGAAGATGGAGATGCACGCATGAGACAAGTACATGCAAGGTAATATAAGAAGATGCGTGTAGAGTATGACACACAAATAACTTTACCTTCACATCTCGCACAGTCCTTCTGAAGCTGCTCTGACGAAAGAGATGGATGAGAGGCACTGCAGACGCCACCGTACACAGCGTTCAGCACGGTGTGTGCCCACGGCTGTAAAATAAGTATGTAAAATAGTGCGTCACACACGACAGCTGATGAATACGAATGCATATGAGATATACGTGCACGGTGCAATAAAACAGACGTGAGATATACCATGCTAATAATTTAAACGCGATATCACACAACCTCCAAAACTCATTTCGATCCCCGTAGCGCCACAGCTTAGGAGCGGCGGCCGCAGCCACAACTCCGCGAACCACCGTGCCACCAAAAAGTCGGCGAGTCCTAAGCGAGCGACGTCGTTCAGCTCGTGCAAGCGAACGCGAGACAAAACGCGGCACTGTGCGCGGAGTGTCTGCCGCCAGTGAATTTCAAACAGGAGAGCGAGCGCACGCTTGGCCGCCGCCACGAACAGCGCTGGGCTGGTTTTGAGCACGCACCGAAGAAATCGATAGTAATGCGGCCCTTTTCCAGAAACTCGAGTGAATGCAGCGTGCAAACGCGAGTCCACCGCCGCGGCCAACGGATGGCGCCGAGCTATTCGCGACCGACTGAAGGGAAAGCCAGAAGTAACGGCGACCAATTTTCACTGAGTTCCGACACTAGCGAAATCCCCGCCAGCCCGTGCTGGTGCAATTACAGCGCTCGAAATACTACAACCAAGCTTGTTGCGAGAACTCGCAACGTGTTTTCGACTACTCCCAACACAGCGACGAGGTCTCAGCCCAATATATTTAGCCCGGAGCTTATCGTGGCGGCGAAGACAGGCGAGCATTCGGGAGGCCGACGGCAATGGCAGCCAATTTCCAGGCGGTCTCAAAGCACAGGCGAACTGCAGACGCCCAAGCTGACCTTGACGGTGCATTTCGTGCGTGAGATATACAACACGACCAAGCCCGTTGCCGGCAAGCACGATCCGTATCGCACACGCAAAAAGTAGAGTAGAATAGAGAATGATAACTTACTTGCGAAAGAATCCAGCGCTGATTTCTGCCGTGAGTAGGACTGAAGTACACTACCGACAGGCCTGCCGTCTTCTCGGCTGTCATTTTGGCCTTCCCAACTGTTGCTGTCGTGTGTTGGTCGTGACTATATCTAAGCCAGAGATACAGAGTGCGGCGTGGTGACGTGTCGAAACTTGCTCCAGACTTCATGGGTGCAGCGAAACGAAAACCAGCAGCCCACGCTCATCCAAGCGTACACACAAGCACCACGTCGTAATTCCTAGATCGTCGAATCCACGCGGTCGTGGTCGAGCACTCCAAGCGCGATGCAACGCGAACTGTTGCCAGCAAAATACGCAGAAATAATGAGCCAGGAGAGGAAGAGGACGGATAGTGGCCTTGGCAACGCTTTGCGCACTGCCTGCATTTGCCTTGGGGGGGGGGGGGCAAACACTGCGCCGTGCTCCTGACCGGGCTTCTGAAATTAGGTGCCTTTCTCCTCTTCTAACCACTACCACCATTTTCCGGGCGGTTCATTCCTTTGGAGCGTGTTTGCAGACTAAGTGGTTTACACGCAGCGCGTTTCCTTCTGTGGTTGCTCCTCGACGGTCTATTCGTTCATCGCGCACAGCTACTGTGCTTCGTTACTCCTTTTTCGGGTAATTTTGCCTTAGAGTGCATATCTTTGCGTTTCAAACAAACATTTACACGAGTAAACGCTACACCGAGTTTCGATTCCAACCGTTCGGGCAGCATCCACGTCGACGCCCGTTCTAACCTGGTCAACGCCGGGCGCTCCACTGCTGCTTTGCATTCAATCAGGGTCCCCTTCAGGGAGATGATTCATAGTAATTTTATTTACATAATGTTACTGTATATGTGATTCGGGTATGAGCCGGTGGGTACCGGGAAGAGGCAGATTAGAGAAAAGGACGTTCGGCAAGCGAGATAGGCCTCCAGTCAACCTGACGAGCGGCCTCGACAAGTCAGGAAGATGGTCCGGCTCAAGGCTCTTGTGTCCTCCACCTGGCTGTGCTTATTAATTTATTCATTCCTAAAAACAACAAGTTTCAAAGACGAACAAACTTGTTTGTCACCACTACACTTCCCACCATTCCGTGCTCCGCCGGAATTGACCGGAAGAAACGAAGCAAACCCCCGGATTACGCGCAGCACCAATACCTTCCCGGACTATGAAAATGGCGTAGTCCCAAAGGCACAGGGAAGAGCTCAACAAGACGGTTGCCGATTATATGGCATCCAATGGGTTCATGGAAACTCTTGAAGCCTCCAAGAAGGAGACAGACATGCCTGGTGACATAGACAAGAAGTACGCTGGCCTTCTCGAAAATAAATGTACGTCTTTAATCATGTTGCAGAACAAAATGATGGAATTGAAGAGTAGACTGGCTGAGGCCAAGAAAGAGTACATTTGGGGCGCACCCACACGGGAAAAGCGGTCCCCTACAGAGTGGATCTCCAGGCCTCCCGAGCGGCATGCCCTCATGGGCCACCGGTCACCAGTCACCCGGGTGGCCTTACATGCTGTCTACAGTGTGGTCGTCTGTGCCTCAGAAGACGCCTCTATCAAGGTCTGGGATTAGAAGACTGGAGACAGGCCATCGGGAATGGGTGCGCATGGTCAGAGTCAACTCCGATGGCTCCCTCTTGGCCAGCTGTTCTAATGACCAGATGGTTCGTGTCTGCGTGGTAGGCACCAACAAGTGCAAGCTGGAACTTCGGGAGCACGACCACGTGGTGGAGTGCATCACGTAGGCACACGAGAGCGCCCACCCGCACCTGCGAGGCAACGGCAGCGGAGACAGCAACCGGCGGCTGGCTGGCAGTGGCGCAGGCCGGGCCCAAGGCACTGGACTCTTCCTGGCATCGGGCTCGCAGGAAAAAACCATCAAGCTCTGGGACGTCAGCACAGGCCTGGCCGTCTTCATCCTGGTGGGCCACGACAACTGGGTGCGTGGTGTGAAGTTCCACTCCGGTGGCAAATACCTGCTGAGTTGCTCAGATGACGAGAAGACGTTGCGTCTCTTAGAGCTGGCACACCAGCGATGCTGCAAGATGATGATGATGATGATGATGATGACGAACTCTTATCGATGGTGCTCACCCACAGAGGGGGATGGGCCAAGAACCGACGGCAGGTCACCTCAATGAAACTAAAATGAAAATGAAGCCCATCTGAAAAATACTTAAAAAATATTACTACCAAAAAAAAACAAAAATTATTGATGAGCAAGCGGTCAAACCATCTCTTGTTTTTGATAGACATAACTCAAATTTTTAAACTAACGATCTGAAAAGGTTGGGGTTCATTAGCACGGTAATTGATAAAAATAACGATGGCAGAAAAAAATAAATGTTCAATTGTTTCAATTTCATTGCATGAAATGCATAGCGGTGACGCCTGGAGCCGAGCTTTGTTAAGGTAATAATTTAGTTGTGAAACTGCACAGCGCAGTATGGTATAAAGAGCTCTAACTGGCGAGATACACACCACTGTTTTTTCCAGCAATCGCTCAAATGCTCGAAATCTTTGACACCGGAGGCCTATCTCGCTAGCCGAACGTCCTCTTCTCTAATCTGCCTGCTCCCCGCTACCCCCCAGCTCATACCGAAATCACATATGCGGTAACAATATTTATGTATTTCTTTTATCCTCAATCTTTTCAAATGGCATTACAGAGGGGGGTGGGTTGTTACAAAAAAATTAACTGAACAAAAAGCAGTGAATAAGGTTAGATCGCTAAAAAGATCTTTTATAGATACAATATTTTCCAGTACATTTATATATTATATGTCTTAGCCAAAACAGCGCAGAACCTATTTATACCATGTCAGCTAATTCAACAAAAAAATCATATTATACAATGTTAGCTGATGTATCGCGGAACAAGTTGTCATCACTTATAGCGATAATGTCACCAGGAAGTCTGTTCCACTCCTTTGATGCTCGAGGCAAAAATGAATTGAAGAACGTTCTTGTGTGGCATGAAGGGATGCCTACTTTAAGATAGTTAACAAAGCGGTGGGATATGTGCTAAGCGTGAAGAAGTAGTTCGTCATGCAGGAAGAAATGATGGTACGTGCTCAAAAACGGAGTGCAAGAAAACTTTTCATTGTGGAAATGCTCCTGGTTATGTTATAATTATACAATATAAAACGGACGCAGTTCTTCTAAACAAGTGGAACAGAAGTTACCAGAATAATATAGGTGGGGTCCCACATGGCTGTAGCATATTCTAGTTTAGAGCGTATTAGTCTTTTAAAAAGCTGCAGTTTTAAGCCACATGGAGCATTAAGAAGGTTACGTCGTAAATAGTCAAGTATGCGGGTAGCATTGATTATTATGTATTCAGTATGAGATGACCAGTTTAGAATAGTTGTTATGTGAACTCCAGGATACTCACAAGAGTTATAAGAATCCAGAGTAATCTTATTATGACAGTAAATAGGTGAGGTAGTAGAGGTTTTGGATAAACACATGATTTTGCACTTTTTAGTGTTGTGGTTCATGAGCTATTTTTCACGTACGCCTGTTAGATAGAGGGTTAAAATCAGCTTGCAATATGTTTATGCCTTTATCATTAGTAGTTTCTTGAAAATCACACAGTCATCAGCAATAAAATGAACGTCTGATGATACAACTGATGAGAGATATTTAATATAAATAAAAAGAACAGCGAGCCTATGACAAATCCTTGCAGAATGCCGGAATGAACTACGTGAAAAGATGAATTGTAACTGTTGCAGTAACGAATTGTGCTCTCTTAGTGAGAAAGCATTTAATCCACAGTTTGTTACCGTAAAGACTTAGTTGGTGCAGTTTGTAAAGTAGCAGTCTATGGCAAACCTTGTCAAAAGCTCTTGAGAAACCTAGAAAATTGCAGTCGGCATGGTACAATTTTTTAGGAATCTGATGTAAGTGATGAGTGACTGCTAATAACTGTGTTTCACAACAATACTTTTTTACGAAAGCTATGTTGTGCAGATGTTAAAAAAGAATATGATTTCAAAAAATTTACTCTCTTTGTAAATATACTAATTAAACATTTGGGACGATAATTGTTCGGGCAGTGTTTATTACCAGATTTATAGAGTAGAACGACTTTTCCAATTTTTTGATTCACTAGGAATAGTAGAAGTATGCAGTGACTGTTGGAAAATTTTTTTTAGTACAATAGAATTGTAAGCACAAGTACTTTTATAGAAGAATTGTATTATTGTCATCACAACCAGGAGGCGAATCTTTTTTAAGTGATTCAATGACGCGTACAACTCCAACGGTTCCAATAATCATTGATGACATGGGTGAATAATTGTGTAAAATTGCGCTAGGTAAATAATTGCGGTTATCTTAAAAAATTTCGATAAAAAATTGTTAGGAACAGCAGCGCAATGGCCTTCACTAATTTCATTACCGAATGAGTCAATCAAGGAAATATGGTTGTCGGACAGCGGCCTATTTACTCGGCAGATCTTTTTGCGTTTGTTTGTAACTTAGACAGAAAAGGGTTAGTAAGAAAGTTATCTATAGGGGATTTATTTGCAGATATGTAGATGTATGATGCAGATTTCTGGCAGCAAACCGGGGGTGGTTAGTCGGTAAACATTTTGCAGCACGATATAAACGTTTCTTTTTGTTATATAAACGTTTGATGTGAGCTTTCTGCCATGACACACGCGTGTTCGATATGACATTACGGCAAGGAGTATACTTCACGATTTGTCGATCAGCATCAGCAGCAAATATATTCCACTTAGACTGCACTGAACGGTTATTCAAACTGCTTAAAAATGTGTCTTGAAGATTTGATAGTTCACTGTTAGTCGTTGAAAAGTTTGCTTTCTTACAATGCTGTTTTGTTTTATTTTTTATCTACTTTAGCACAGGGTGCAATAAAGCAAATGATAGTAATGATTGATCACTCAGGTCTGGTGTACAGGTTATAGCGGCAAAAAAGTCTGCTTGATTTGGTAATATCAGGTAGGAAATCCTAGCACTGGTACTAGTTGCCCTGGGGACGTTACTGCTTCTGTCGGAGAAAACACTCAACATAGGTTAATAAATTCACTAGGCTGTATTGAAGATGGTAATGAGTAAGGTGCGTTTGCATTTCTTATATAGAAAAGTTAAAATATTCGAGCAGAAACAAAGGATGCGATAAAGATCGTGTGCACACAATATTAATTGCGTCATGAAGTTCATCGGCAAATGCAAAAGATGAAGACGGAAATCGATAGCGTATTTCTAATATTATATTGTGGTTGCCGATGGTTACTATAGCTCAAACTATAGCTCTAGTTCAGTAGTAATATGGATACAGGAAGAAGGAATGCTTTGTTGAAATGAATGCCGCCTCCAATCCGATCTCAATGCTATATGTGAAAATGGTTTGCGTCATCCAAGATTTCTTGATCACGGACATGTGCATGATTGGATGTAAAAAAGCGCAAAAATACATACAAACACACAAGAAGAGACGACAAGGTGCTGAACTTGCAAATATTTTTATTAGAAGGAACACAAACATATATCAGACAGACCCCCTATGTAATACCCTCTTCTAGAAGGCCTTTAGGGGTAACCTGAATAAATAAATAAATAAGACTTAGTCACATGGCACAACATATCGGCTGCGCAGCAGAGCTAACAGGGTACAAAAAAGAATCTAATCACAAAAAATCGACACTTAACACTCAACTTAACACTCAAGAAAAGAAAAGTAAAAAAGAAATAATGATCACATCTACTTGCAAAAACATGCGTGACCATCGAAATTACCATCAATCGCTTTAACCCGACAGCGCTGAACCCAGGCATCCAACCTCATTTTCACCAAGTGCCACGGACCATTTGCTCACAAATCTTTCCCTCTCAATTTCAATGTAAAGAGGCTCCATCACCTCTCTAGTACAATTGTCCGGATGGCCAAAAAAAACAAATGCTTTTGTCCACCAATGGATGGCAGCCACACTCCTTGTAATGAGCGGGCAAGTGCAATCTGTCTTTGTATATTTGCTCTGTTTTTACATCCAATCACGAAACACCAACTACCCCAACTTTCGCTTCTCATGTGCATGAAGCCACGTTTCAATCAAAGCAATTATCTTTGCAATGCATATATCAATAGCTAATGGTAAAGAGTTTTGTTCAGTAAACTTCTAACGTTAAAAAAATGAACGGACACCTGAAGGCATGATTTCCTGTCACCTACCCTGGCACAACCCTAAGTAAATGCGTTCCGTTAAGAAGCCCGCGCATTATCTGTCACCTTTTGATAAATCGATACGTTTTCTTACACCTATAACTTTATCGCGCTTCATAGAAAATACATGTAAAATTTTTAATTATTATTAACATGTACCGCAGCTCGAGTGACGAAGAACCGGGCTGAGCTTTCTCAAAGTTGTCAAGTTTTCTTTTTACGCCCCGCCGCGGTGGTCTAGTAGCTAAGCTACTCGGCTGCTGACCCGCAGGTCGCGGGATCAAATCCCGGTTATGGCGGCTGCATTGCCGATAGAGGCGGAAATGCTGTAGGCCCGTGTGCTCAGATCTGGGTGCAAGTTAGAGAGCCCCAGGTGTTCGAAATTTCCGGAGCCCTCCACTACGACGTCACTCATAATCATATAGTAGTTTTGGGACGTTAAACCCCACATATCAATCAATCATCATTAGACTTTTCTACGAGCCTGCCCCGTTGCAACAGAAAAATCTTCGTCGACTTACATGTTTTTAATCTTTAGTTGATTGTGCAGTGATAGTACTTTCCCTTTTGTTTTGAAGTTAGTGAACTCGGCCACAATGGGGTGGCATTTGGTATGTGAGTGGTTGCCCTAATAGTGCACGATTTTAAACGACAGCCTGGGAAAACTGTCAAGAACAGCGAAATAGAATTGGTATGACATCGACCACCCTATCACTGAAACAAAAAATATGACACTTAGTATTGTGTGGTGACGTAAACATGTATGTAACTGCAAACACCTAAGTGCTAGGGATTATAATACGGTGGATTTATTGCATAAAAATTGTTTTTCTATTTTTTTGTAGTACGCCTACAAAATTTTGGTATAGGCACTGGAATGTAGTATTGTGTGTATTATGCCCCCCCCCCCATCGAAAAAAAAGGTTGTATATGTCGTGCTTTTTTTCTGTTTTAGAGTTCACCCCGTGCCCATAAACACCCGTTCCGGTGTTAAGCGGCGTCACTGCTGCCGTCGCCGTTGGTGGCGTAACCACGGGAACGTATGCGTGGCACAAAAATTAAGCAAGTCGCACTAATGTGCACAGCACGTAGAAGCGTGAAGGGTCGATGGTGTCACCACTCGAACGAGGTTGTGCCACAGGAATTGAGCAAACCCCTCTACCATGCACGGCTATTGCGAGCGTCAAACTAAAATTATGTATGTGCCAAAGTAATTGGGAAAGAATCAAGCAAAGAAGAATTCTGGGCAAGCCCAACACCACGTAGAGAAGGCGCGAGTATCAAATGAAAACAAAGTATCTGCCTCTGGAAACGGGCGAGCAAAGTTGGATAATAACTTGCTGGTAGTGGCTGTGTACTTCGACATTGCGCACTTTTTGCAACTCACATGAACCACACTTCGGCCGACACCGATGTTACTTTTGGAGAACCTTGATATAGGTAGAAAAACAAGAGAGACATATTGTTCCCAGTTATGATCAAGAACATCCCGTTCCCATTTATCGTAACGTATCCCAGTGATGAGACGACCTCACGGAACCCTTCCTTAACCCCGTCTTTGGAAAACAGGCATTCATGGAGAAAGTCATTTCACCCTGAAAAAAGCTTCCTTCATTAAATTACGACTGGCAAACGTGTGTTCCCATTACAAAGAGTTCCGGAAAATAAGTAGAGCTGCGCAACTGTCAGTGCATACATACATATCTCTTCCAAATTGTTTTTCTCAACTTACCGCAAAACCAAAACACCTAAACAGCTGCGCTCTGAATTCGTATTATGCAGACGTTTAATCATTGGCAATTTTTTCTTTTTTACAACGCTTGCTTTTAAGATTTTTATCGTGCATTGATAACTGTTAGCGTGTATTTTCAGTGTTCTAAACATGAACGTACCATTATTTATTTTTTTATTGTTAAAGTGTTTTTTATTTGTTGTTTCGTTTCTGCCTCCAAAATGGGGCTGTCAACCGCGTGAAGCATTGCTGGATTTTATTCGCGGTCATTAAGATGAGTAGTACGTACGCTAGAAAATTGGTTTGGCATAATTTTATTTCATCTATATACGTGTACGGCTTAAAACAACTGCTTTTCAATTTCCTGACGAAAAGATGAGGCAAAGAACCGGGGTTGAGTCGTGAAGCATGGCTAAGCTTCTGCCCCCGGTGATAACGTCACACTTCTAAGTAAAGTTTACCTGGATGTCGAGGAAGAAAATGAACCCTTAGCTGTTGTTCCGAATAACAGCCCCAATGCTCTACCGAAGAAGCCCACACCCAACGCATACTTATTTTTCGCATCAGTGTCAACTAAATTTCTCTTCTCCATGCTATTAATCAACTTGATCGGGATCGCGGCGCCCTAGAGTTTCCCATAGGTAGACCGGAGGCAACTCTGGCGCTAGTGTCTGTGCGAGGGGCAACGCGAAGCGCTTCAGCCAGCATCGGAATGATGTGTAGTACAGAAGTTTGTCTATTATTCGTACCTTCAGTTCCACTTGGCTTCGCGTGGCTTGGAGGTACTTTGTCATGAAATGACAATCAGTCAAAATACTTTAGGTGCGAAGCAGCTCTTTGACTAGCTTGTGTAGCGCTGTCCCTCCTTCCACACTACTCCCCTCGCTGCAGGTTTTGGACCGCGTGCTGCGGCTTGCCGCAAGATCACGCCGACGGGTAGGACGCCGTGGTGGCAGGCTTCCCGCGAGTGTGTGTGTTCCTATTGCAGATGTCGTCGGCAATGCGAGGGTTAGTGAAGCCGATCGCGTTCACGAATGGCGACGTCAACAACGACGAGGTGAGAGCCTGGGAAGCCGAACGATAGCGTCGGAGTGAAAGACCTGAGAAACCGACTAGGTGATAGTCGAGAACACCGATCGCGTTCGAGAATACATAAGGCACGCGGGTAACACAGACGAGACGCGAGCCAAGTAAGATGAGCGCTGCGTCTTCAAGACGTCCCGCCTCCCACATTCTAAGGCAAAATGGTGTTAAAAGTGTGTGTGGTTTGTCCTTTTGGGGACTAGTGGGGCTGCCACAACTATTCATCTATTTAAGGAATAACGGCTCCGCAGCTAACAGTTAGTCCCCACTGACAAGCTCATGGAACTAACATTTAGTCCTCACATTTGCAGATTACTGAGTAACCATTAGTCCCAATATTCACCTCAAAGGACTAACATTTAGTCCTCACACGTGCACCCTATAGGGCAACTGTCAATCCCCACAATTACACGTCACCGGGCAACCGTTAGTCCTCACAGTTGCACCTCGCCGGACGAACGATTGATCCACTCAAGTACTCCAATCAGATGAACTTTGTATCCTCAGTTCAAACATTGCTTTTGTTGAATTTCCGCCAGGCCTAATACTCTTTAGCGTGTTTTTCTGTGCAGTGAGCAACAAATAGCGCAGAAAATAACACGCGAGAAAGTAGTTAGCCACCTATGTGTAACAGCTTTCGCATTCACGGCAACAACGAAAGAGAAAAGCGAGACATCGAAATATTTATTTTTCTACATACACATGAAGTTTCTCCATTCTTCTAAGTGAATTCATGGTGAAGTGTGCAAGTCCAGTCTCTTTCTCATATCTTGTTCACTCTTTGTGTTTCATCTCCGACAGAAGCGATAGATAACAAGCACTGCAGACACCAGCGCACGCAGCCTTCTGCCTGTTGTGTTCATACGGCTGTACGTACAATAAGATAGTAGAAATAGTTAGACACACGTGACAGAAGATGAAGATGCACGCATATGACAAGGTATTATAAGAACATGCGTGTAAAGTATGACGAACAAATAACTTTACCTTCACATCTCGCACAGTCTTTCTGAAGCTGCTCTGACGAAAGAGATGGATGACAGGCATCGCAGACGCCAGCGCAGACAGCCTTCAGCACGGTGTGTGCTCACGGCTGTACAATAAGTATGTAAAATAGTGAGTCACACGTGACAGAGGATGAATACGAATGCATATGAGAAATACGTGCAAGGTGAAATAAAACATACGTGAGATATGACATACTAATAATTTAAACGCGATATCACACAACCCCAAAGACTCATTTAGATCCCCGTAGCGCAACAGCTTAGCGGCCGCAGCCACAACTCCGCGAACCACCGTGCCGCCAAAATGTCGGCGAGTCCTAAGCGAGCGACGTCGTTTAGCTCGAGCAAGCGAACGCGAGACAAAACACGGCGCTGTACGCGGAGTGTCTGCCGCCAGCGAACTTCGAACAGGAGAGCGAGCGCACGCTTGGCCACCGCCACGAACAGCGCTGGGCTGGTTTTGAGCTAGCGCCGAAAAAATCAACGGCAAGGCGGTCCTTTTCCAGAAACTCGAGTGAATTCAGCGTGCAAACGCGAGTCCACCGCCGCGGCCAACGGATGGCGCCGAGCTACTTGTGACCGACTGACGGGAAAGCCAGTAGAATGGCGATCAATTTTCACTGAGTTCGACGCTACCGAAATCCCCGCCAGCCCCTGCTGGTGCACATACAGCGCGCGAAATACTACAACCAAGCTTGTTACGAGAACCCGCAACGTGTTTTCGACTACTTCCAACACAGCGACGAGGTCTCAGCCTAATATCTTAAGCCCGGAGCTCATCGCGGCGGCGAAGACAGGCGAGCACTCGGGAGGCCGACGGCAATGGCGGCCAATTTCCAGGCGGTCTCAAAGCACAGCCTAACTGCAGACGCCCAGGCTGACCGTCACGGTGCATTTCGTGCGTGCGATATACAACACAACCGAGACCGTTGCTAGCAAGCACGATCTGTATCGCACACGCACAAAGTTGAGTAGAATAAAGAATGATAATCTACATGCGAAAGAATCCAGCGCTGATTTCTGCCCATAGTCGGACTGAAGTATACATCCGATAGGCCTGCCCTCTTCTCGGCCGTCATGTTGGCCTTCCCAACTGTTGCAGTCGTGTGTTGGTCGTGACTATATCGAAGCCACAGATATAGAGCACGGCGTGGTGACGTGTCGAGACTTGCTCCAGACTTCATGGGTGCAACGAAACGTAAAAGCAACAGCCCACGCTCATCAAAGCGTACACACAAGCACCACGTCGTAATTCGTAGATCGTCGAACACACGCGGCCGTGGTCAAGCACTCCAAGCGTGATGCAACGCGAACCGTTGCCAGCAAAATATGGAGAAAGACTGAGCCAGGAGAGGAAGAGGACGGATAGTGACCTTGGCAACGCTTTGCGCACTGCCTCAATTCCGGGGGAGGGGGATGGCAAGCGCTGCGCCGTACTTCCGACCGTGCTGCAGAAATTACGTGCCTTTCTCCTCTTCTAACCACTACCACCAATTGCCGGGCGGTTCATTCCTTTGGAGCGTGTTTGCAGACTAAGTGGTTTACACGCAGCACGTTTCCCTTTGTGGTTGCTCCTCAACGGTCTATCCGTTCATCGCGCGCATCTACTGGGCTCCGTCACTCCTTTTTTGGGTAATTTTGCCTTAGAGTGCATATCTTTGCGTTTCGAACAAACGTATAAACGAGTAAACGCTACACTGAGTTTCGATTCAAACCGTTCGGCCAGCAACCGTGTCGACGCCCGTTCTAACTGGGTCAACGCCAGGCGCTCTACTGCTTCTTTGCATCAAATCAGGGTCCCCTTCTGGGATATAATTCATAGTTTTTTATTTACATAATGTTACTGCATATGTGATTTGAGTATGAGCCGGTGGGTAGCGGGGAACAGGCAGATTAGAGAAGAGGACGTTCGGCTAGCGAGGCAAATTGACCGGAAGAAACGAAGCAAACGCCGGATTACGCGCAGCTCCAATACCTTCCCGGACTATGAAAATGGTGTTGTCCCGAAGGCGGAGGGAAGAGCTCAACAAGGCGGTTGCGGATTATATGGCATCCAATGGGTTCATGGAAGCTCTTGAAGCTTCAAGAAGGAGACAGACATGCCTGGCGACATAGACAAGAAGTACGCTGGCCTTCTCGAAAAGAAATGTACGTCTTTAATCAGGTTGAAGAAGGTGATGGAACTGGAGAGTAGACTGGCAGAGGCCGAAAAAGGGTACATTTCGGGCGCACCCACACGGGAAAAGCGGTCCCCTACAGAGTGGATTCCCAGGCCTCCCGAGCGGCATGCCCTCACGGGCCACCAGTCACCAGTCACCCGGGTGGCCTTACACCCTGTCTACAGCGTGGTCGTCTCCGCCTCAGAAGACGCCTCTATCATGGTCTGGAATTACGAGACTGGAGCCTTCGAACGAACGCTATAGTGCCACAAGGACTCCGTGCAAGATTTGGGGTTCGGCCATACTTGGAAGTTTCTAGTGTCTTGTTCAGCAGACATGATCATCAAATTGTGGAATTTCCAGACATATGAGTGTATTCGTACAATGCACGGACACGACCACAACGTGTCGTCAGGGTCCTTCCTGCCAAGCGCTGTCCATGTGGTGTCTTCTCGAGAGTCAAGACCATCAAGTTGTGGTAGGTATCCGTGGGGTACTGTGTCAAGACGTTCACAGGCCATCGGGAATGGGTGCGCATGGTCAGAGTCAACTCCGATGGCTCCCTCTTGGTCAGCTGTTCTAATGACCACACGGTTCGTGTGTGGGTGGTGGGCACCAAGGAGTGCAAGCTGGAGCTTCGGGAGCACGACCACGTGGTGGAGTGCATCGCGTGGGCACCCGAGAGCGCCCACCTGCACCTGGGGGGCAACGGCAGCGGAGACAGCAACCGTAGACTGGCTGGCAGTGGCGCAGGCCGGGCCCAGGGCACTGGACTCTTCCTGACATCAGGCTAGCGGGACAAAACCATTAAGCTTTGGGACGTCAGCACGGGCCTGGCCGTATTCACCCTTGTGGGCCACGACAACTGGGTGCGTGGTGTGAAGTTCCACTCCGGTGGCAAATACCTGCCAAGCTGCTCAGACAACGACAACATGTTGCGTCTCTGGGAGCTAGCACACCAGCGATGCTGCAAGATGATGATGATGATGATGATGAACTCTTATCGATGGCGCTCACCCACAGAGGAGGATGGGCCAAGAACCGGGCGGCAGGACACTTAAATGATACTAAACTGAAAATGAAGCCAATCTGAAAAATATTTTAAAAATAATACTACAAAAAAAACAAAAATGTTTACTTAGCAAGCGGTCAAACCATCTATTGTTTTTGATAGACAAAACTACGAGTTATAAACTAAAGATCTGAAAAGGTTGGGGTTCACTAGCACGGTAATCTTTTAGTTGCGTTGATGTAATCAAACACAGTGGAGCATACATCCCTGCGGCAGTAACCAAATGAAGTTCCCCCAAGTTATAAAATTACTGGTACATTTGCTTCTATTCCTAGCGTTTGTAACGAAGCTACTAAAATTCTTTTTCTCCGATAAGAATAACGATGGCAGAATAAAAATAAATGTTCAACTGTTTCAATTTCATTGCACCAAGTGCATAGCGCTGACGCTTTGAGTCGAGCTTTGTTAAGGTAATAATTTAGTGTCGGGCACGGGCCTGGCCGTCTTCACCCTGGTGGGCCACGACAACTGGGTGCGTGGTGTCAAGTTCCACCCCGGTGGCAAATACCAGCTGAGCTGCTCAGACGAGAAGACGTTGCGTGTCTGGGAGCTGGCACACTAGCGATGCTGCAAGATGATGATGATGATGAAGACCTCTTATGGATGGCGCTACTAAAAATGTTTTTCTGTGATAAGAATAACGATGGCAGAATGAAAATAAATGTTCAATTGTTTCATGTTCATTGCACCAAGTGCATAGCGGTGACGCCTTGAGTCGAGCATTGTTAAGGTAATAATTTAGTTGCGGAACTGCACAGCGCAATCTGGTATAAGTGACCTCTAACTGGCGAGATGCACACCACTTTTTATTCCAGCAATAGCTCGAATGCTCGAAATCTTTGACAGAGGAGGCCTATCTCGCTATCCGAACGTCCTCTTCTCTAATCTGCCTGTTCCCCGCTACCCACCGGCTCATACCCAAATCACATATTCAGTAACAATATTTAGGTATTTATTTTACCCTCAATGTCAAATGGCATTACAGGGGGGGTGGGTTGTTACAAAAAAATAAACTGAACAAAAAGCAGTTAATATGGTTAAATCGCTAAAAGAGATCTCTTATAAATACAATATTTTCAAATACATTTATATATTAAAATGTCTTAGCTAAAACAGCACAGAACACATTTATACCATGTCAGCTAATTCAACAAAAAATGTTATTATACAATGTTAGCTGATGTATCGCGGACCAAGTTGTTATCACTTATAGCGATAAGGGCACCAGGAAGTCTGTTGCACTCCTTTGATGCTCGAGGCAAAAATGAATTGAAAAACGTTTTGGTGTTGCATGAAGGGATACCTACTTTAACATAGTGAACAAAGCGGTGAGATATGTGCTAAGGGTGAAGAAGTGGTTCGTCATGCAGGAAGAGATGATGGTACGTGTTCAAAAACGGAGTGCAAGAAAAGTTGTCATGGTGGAAATGCTCCTGGTTCTGTTATAATTAAACAATATAAAACGAACGGAGTTCTTCTAAACAAGTGGAACAGAAGTTACCAGATTATTATAGGTTGGGTCCCACATGGGTGTAGCATATTCTAATTTAGAGCGTATTAGTGTTTTATAAAGCTGCAGTTTTAAGCCACATGGAGCATTAAAAAGGCTACGTCGTAAATAGCCAAGTATGCGGGTAGCATTGATTATTATGTAGTCAGTATGAGGTGACCAGTTTAGAATAGTTGTTATGTGAACTCCAGGATATTTATAGGAGCTATAAGAATCCAGAAGAATGTTATTATGACAGTAAATAGGTGAAGTAGTAGAGGTTTTTGATAAACACATGATTTTGCACTTAGTGTTGTGGTCGATGCGCTAATTTTCACGTACTCCAGTTATATAGAGCGTTGAAATCCGCTTGCAATATGTTTATGTCATTATCATTAGTAGTTTCTTGAAAAATCACACAGTCATCAGCAAAAAAATGAACGTTTGATGATACAATTGATGAGAGGTATTTAAAATTAATAAAAAAAAAACAGGAAGCCTATGACAAATCCTTGCAGAATGCCGGAATGAACTACGTGAAAAGATGAATTGTAACTGTTGCAGTAACGAATTGTGCTCTCTTAGTGTGAAAGCACTCTATCCACAGTTTGTTAGCGTCAAGACTTAGTTGGTGCGGCATGTAAAGTAGCAGTCTATGGCAAACCTTGTCAAAAGCTCTTGAGAAACCTAGAAAATTGCAGTCGGCATGTTATAATTTTTTTAAGAATCTGATGTAAGTGATGAGTGACTGCTAATAACTGTGTTTCACAACAATACTTTTTTACGAAAACTATGTTTTCAGAATTTAAAAATGAATATGATTTCAAAAAATCTACTTTCTTTGTATATACACTAATTAAATAAGTAGGACAATAATTGTTTGGAAAGTGTTTATTACCAGATTTATTGAGTAGAACGACTTTGCCGATTTTTCATTGACTAGGAATAGTAAAAGTATGCATTGGCTGTTGGAAAATTTCATTAGTACAATAGAATTGTAAGCACAAGTACTTTTATAGAAGAATTGTATTATTGTCAGCATAACCAGGAGGCGAATCATTTTTGAGTGATTAAATGAGGCGTACAACTCCAACGGTTCCAATAATCATTGACGACATGGGTGAATAATTGTGTAAAATTGCGCTGGGTAAATTATTGCGGTTATCTAAAGAAAAAATTTAGATAAAAATTGTTAGGAACAGCAGCGCAATGGCCTTCACTAATTTCGTTACCGAATGCGTCAATCAAGGAAATATGGCTGTCGGACAGCGGCTTATTTACTCGGCAGAACTTTTTGCGTTAGTTTGTTACATAGACGGAAAAGCGTTATTAAGAAAGTTATCAATAGGCGATTTAATTGCAGATATGTAGATGTATGATGCAGATTTGTAGGCAGCAACCGGGGGTGCTCAATCAGTAAACATTTTGCGGCACGATAAAAACGTTTCTTTTTTTTTATATAAACGTTTGATGTGAGCTTTCTACCATGACACACGCGCGTTTGATATGACGGTACGGCAAGGAGTATACTTCATGATTTGTCGATCAGCATCACCTGCAAATTTATTCCAGTTAGACTACATTGAACTGTTATTCAAACTGCTCAAAAATGTGTCTAGAAGATCTGATAGTTCACTCTTAATCGTTTCAAAATTTGCTTTCTTACTGTGGTGTATCGTTTTATTTTTTTATCTGCTTTAGCACAGGGTGCATTAAATGAAAATGATAGTAATGATTGACCACTAATGCCTGGTGTACAGGTTATAGCGGCAACAAAGTCTGGTTGATTTGTTAATATTAGATAGGGAATCCTAGCACTGCTAGTAGTTGGCCTAGGGACGTTACTACTTTTGTCGAAGAAAACACTCAACATAGGTTAATAAATTCTCTCGGCTGTGACAAAAATGTTAATGAGTAAGATGCGTTTGCATTCTATAAGTAAAAAGTTAAAATATCCGAGCAGAAACAAAGGATGTGATAAAGATCGTGTGCACACAATAATAATTGCGTCATGAAGTTCATCGGCAAACGCAAAAGATGAAGACGGAAATCGATAGCTTATTTCTAATATTATATTGTGGTTGCCGATGGTTACTATAGCTCAAACTAGCGCTAGTTTTCTAATAATATGAATACAGCAAGAAGGAATGCTTTGTTGAAAAGAATGCCACCTCCTATCCGATCTCAATGGTATATGCGAGAATGGTTTGCGTCATCCAAGATTTCTTGATCACGGACATGTGCACGATTGGTTGTAAAAATAGCGCAAAAACATACAAACACGGAAGAAGAGACGACAAGGTGCTGAACTTGCAAATAATTTTTATTAGAAGGAACACAAACATATATCAGACAGAAGACGTAGTCACATGGCACAACATGGTAGCTGCGCAGCTGAGCTAACAGGGTACAAAAAAGAACGTAATCACAAAAAATCGACACTTACATAAACACTCAAGAAAAGAAAAGCAAAAAAAAAATAATGATCACACGTACTTGCAAAAACATGCGTGACCATCGGAAATACTAAAAATCGGTTTAACCCGACAGCGCTGAACCCAGACATCCAACCTCATTTTCACCAAGTGCGAAGGACCGTTTGCTCACGCATCTTGCCCTCTCAATTTCAATGTAAACAGACTCCATCACCTCTCTAGTACATTTGTCCGGATGGCCAAAGAAACAAGTGCTTTTGTCCACCAATGGATGGCAGCCACACTCCTTGTAATGAGCTCGCAAGTGCAATCCGTCTTTGTATATTTGCTCTGTTTTTACATCCAAACACGAACCACCAACTACCCCAACTTTCGGTTGTCATGTACATGAAGCCACGTTTCAATCAAAGCAATTATCTTTTCAATGCATGTATGAATAGCTAATGGTAAAGAGTTTTGTTTAGTACACTTCTAACGTTAGAAAAATGAACGGATACCTGAAGGTACGATTTTCATTCACCTACCCTGGCGCAACCCTATGTAAATGCGTTTCGTTAAGAAGCCCGCGCATTATCTGTCAGCTTTTGCTAAATCGGTACGTTTTCTTACATCTATAACTTTATCGCACTCCATAGAAAATACTTGTAAAATTTTTAATTAGTATTACTTGTAACACATTGATGATTGTTTTGTGGGGTTTAACGTCCCGAAACCACCATATGATAATGAGAGACGCCGTAGTGGAGGTCTCCGGAAATTTTGACCACCTGGGGTTCTTAAACGTGCACCCAAATCTGAGCACACGGGCCTACGATATTTCCGCCTCCACCGGAAATGCAGCCGCCGCAGCCGGGATTTGAACCCGCGACCTGCGGGTCAGCAGCCGAGTACTTTAGTCACTAGACCACCGCAGCGGGGTAACTTGTAACGCAGCTTGAGTGACGAGGAACCGGACTGAGCTTTCGCAATGTTGTTAAGGTTTCTTTTTACGCCCCGCCACGGTGGTCTAGTGGCTGAGGTACTCGGCTGCTGACCCGCAGGTCACGGAATAAATTCCGGCTGTGGCGGCTGCATCGCCGGTAGAGGCGGAAATGCTGTAGGCCCGTGCGCTCAGATCTGGGTGCACGTTAGAGAGCCCCAGGTGGTCGAAAATTCCGGAGTCCTCCACTACAACGTCACTCATAATCATATGGTAGTTTTGGGACGTTAAATACCACATATCAATCAATCATCATTAGGATTTTTTACGTGCCTGCCCCTTTGAAACAGAAATATCTTCGCCGACTTAGATGTTTTTAGTCTTTAGTTGATTGTGCAGTGACAGTACTTTCCCTTTTGTTTTGAAGTCAGGGAACTTGGCGACAATGGGGTGGCATTTAGTAGGTGAGTGGTTGCCCAAATGGTGCACGCTTTTAAATGACTGCCTTGGAAAACTGTCAAGAACAGCAAAATAAAATTAATCACTTTTGCTTCGGTATGATGCCAGGTTTTTTTTTTTGAGTCTGGAACTCCATGAAAGATCAAATTGTCCCTATTGGACCTGTCCTCTAGCTTGGTTAGTCTAGATTGCACATGGGAATACTCGTCAGTTAGTTTTTTCACACTTTTTTGCATACTTGCTAGTTCTCCCATTATACTAACCAGTTTATTAGATTTTTTTTCTTCCAGTGCGTCTACTCGCTTCCGTATACCAATATTTCAGCATGATTGTTTTTTTGTCCGGCTTTAATTGCTTTGACATCAGTAGCAAGCTCCGACTGACACTTCAAGCTCTGTAAAAAACGCGAGTGCACATCTTTCAACATATGTAATAAAAGGTTCATTTCTTTGACAGTGCTTACGGCTAAATCTTTGTGCTGTGTTTCGGGTATTGGGCGCAGGGTTAGTTTCAATATCACCGGAGCAAGGCAAAATATAAGCCATTGAAGAACATTCGCACTGAGTCTCGCACAACATCCGTGGGCGTGGTAAGAGCAGTAAACAGATGTTGTTAGATCTTCTAGCGCGTAGTGGAGAAGTACACACCTGCATGGCGACAAAATAGTGGCATAAATGTGTGCGAAGACCACTGCTCTCGTGCCCACTGTATTCGGCGTCCAGGTGTTTCTTCTTAGAGCTGTCCGTGGTGATTGCTGTTGTTGTCAATGGGCCTGGTCGATCATCAAAGAGTACCCAGGGGGAGTGAATGTTCCGCATGTGTTGAACGGCTACACTGACGAAGTTTGTTGTCAATAGCGGCGCACCTACTTGCACCAAGCCAGCTAAGCAAGTTGATAACCACGGCAGGATAATCGCATGAAAGGCTTGCATGGTGAAACAATAATGGCTTAGAGATGTGCGAAGACCACTGCTTTGGTACCCGAAAATTCTCAGCAGTTGCACTTCACCACCTTAACATTTTAAGCTCACGAGTTCAAATAGGATCACGAAGTTCAGGCTCGTCCGTTCTTTTATGTTCGAAGCCCGCAAGCACAAAAATAGGCAAATTTGTGTACTACATGTCATTCCCATGGTCACTGAACAGTCGCAGCACCAGAGTCTATTCTAGTTAATTTTAGAAAACTAGAGATTGCGCCACCTTAGAGCGCTGAATCTGAGTAGAGCGTCATTCACAAGCGCTCACGAACGTCGACAGTCGATGCTCCTTACGGTCGAAAATCAATCTTCTAAGACCACAGCCTCTAAAACACTGCGGAGCTGATATACACTTCAAAGCGGAACAGACCCCGTTTTCAGGAAGGACAGCACCCTAAGTAATACTTCACATTCCCCGTGATCTCTAAGTAGGCTGGTCGTGCAAAAACGTGCATATTTAGAGGTGCACGAGCACTAATGAACACGTGTGCAATGGCTCGTGTTTGGCACACGTATGCTATAGCTCAACAGCATGCGCTTGAATAAATAAATCACCTATACAAAAATCAAGGGGCTAAGCAAGTTGCAGATCACTTCCTCTTCACGGATCGACTGGTCAAAATACAGGTCATCCACAAAGAAGCAAAGTGAGGGAAACCGAGAAGGTTCTCTTAAAAGTCTCGAAGGTATAATGAAAGCCGCTATCCAAGAGGCAAAGTTTAGTTGTGGAGTGTTGTCAAATTTTAGCGGATATGAAGTGGAGTTGGATTGACTTCGAGCAATTCGTCGTCACGCCGAACGACGTTATGGGCCCGCAAAATTCATCTACCATTTGATGAAGACGAGACGTCTACAAAAGAAGACTCAACTCAAATAGATGCTCTGCAGTCACTACGATGAAAGTCATTATGTGAGTCGCTCAATCCCCACAAGCCTCTTTCGCAAATATGAAGACTAATCTGTGGCCTACGAATATTGCCACAACAACATCGCCCATTCAAATGCCTTGCTCCCATCCTAAGCCGACGTGAAATCGATGTAGCAGAAGACTTCTGCACCAGGGTTGCCAACAAGGGGACTGCAATCACCGTGAGTAACCTACGAAACGCACCGATGGTCAGAGACACTCGGATGGACATTATGTTTTCTCTAGAGGAGCTTCAGGCAACATTGGCAGCAAGCACTCGTCATCTCCAGGATCCGATGGAGTCACGTAGCCTTGTTAACCTAGGACAAACAGTTCAGCGTACCCTTTTAGCTGTATACAAAGACTCGCGGAGCAACGGTTTGGTTCCTCCTTCGTGAAATGCAGCCGCCTTGTGCCCCTGCTGAAACAAGGCAAATCGCCATTGGTCATGGTCTTTTATCGCCCCATCGCGCTTGCCAGCTGTTTTGAAAAGGTGATTGTGAAAATGGTGCTGAATCGCCTGGAGTGGTACCTGGAACAAAACATATATCCCATGTTTTGACCGGCTTTCGATGTGGATGGTCTTCCATAGACAATTTTGTTGACCTTGTCACGTCTGTACAACAGCAGAAAAGCCTAAAGAGATTATCAACGGCAGTGTTCTTGGATGTTAAGGGCGCATATGACAATGTATTGCTTGAAACCATCTTTGACACCTTGGGCAACATTGGAGTGGGGGGCCGCGTCTACCGATAGATCTACAGTTATTCGAAGGACAGAACCTTCTTTGTTCAGACAGAAGATGGTGAAACAAGGCACCATTATACTTATCATGGGGTGCCTCAACGTGGGTTCTTAAGTCCCATACTTTTCAGCCTTGCCCTCATCGGCTTCGTTGACGTTCGGCCGCAATCCGTGCAGCTCTCGATCTACGCAGACGACATCTGCATCTGGGCATCAGTGGTCACGCTTCTACACGAACGAGACAGGCTTCAGAGAGCGGCTGCACTGACGTCAAACTACCTTTAAGAACGAAGACTTGAGCAATCATTTACTAATACCTCACTGGTTGCGTTTTTGCGCAAGGCAGTGACCCCATACGTCGTCAAAACTAATAGACACACAATCAGCTATCAAAAAAAACACGGTTTCCTGGGAATAATAATATATCTGGACTTGTGCAGGAGCCCTCACAGCGCTTTCATGAAAAAGAAACTCACCATGATTACCCACTTTCTAAGGATTCTTGCGGCAAACTCTTAGGGTGCATCGGTATATGAGCCACGCTTCAACTCTACACTGCACGTTTTCTCAGTTTCATGCGCTATAGCCTACCTGTGTTCGGCAATACTCGAATAACAAACGTACGTGTCCTCCAGTCAATACAAGCTTAAGCACTGAGAATATGCCTCGGGCTTCCGAGATGTGCATCCTCAGCAGTGACTCGCATCTGACCTCATCCAAGGCTTTAGAACTTGCCGCCATTCATGCCGCCCTGGAGTTCCTAGTTGAAGAACCGCAGCAGACATGGTCAATCTTATTGAACTCCAAAGCAGCCCTCCAGGGCATCGCCTCGCCATATCGTTATGGACAAAATGAACAGCTAGTCGCTGCAGAAAGACTGCTTCATCAACGGGCTATAGAGAAACAACATGACATAGCGTATCAATGAATACCGGGCTATTGCAGCATCGACGGAGATGATCGTGCTGATGTAGCAGATGATGCTCATAATGATGCCCTTCGTGCAGCTATACCATTATCAAGAACGGATGCCGCTACTAGCCTTCGATCACTAGGACGAGAACTAACACGCACTCAGTGGAATTCACCGGCATTCACCAACGTCCGCCTTTGTAAATTGGACCCACAACTACAGCTCTGTCTTCCACCAGGAATAACCAGAGCTGAGGAGCTGAGGATTGGGGTGGCCTTAAGGAATGCATGTTTGTTTCGAATCGCAATGACCAGCAGCCGGACATGCGACAACTGTGGCTGCGCGGACACATTTTTCCATTTTTCTCGGCGAACGTCCTCGCTTCAGTGCGCCAAAACAAGAACTGTCGAAAGTTTGAGACATACAAGACAATCGCCAATTATCGGAAGAATGGGTATTAGGACACTGGCCGAGACCATTATCGGCATGCAAGGCGAGAGCGTTGTTGCACTTCTTGCGGGCAAGTGGTCTAAGGCGTTCTTCAACGTCTCTTTTCTCTATCCTCTTATTCCTCTTCCCCCCTTCCCAGCAGAGGGTAGCCAGCTGGTCTGAGAACTGGCTAACCTCCCTGTCCTTCCTCCGTCAATCCTCCTCCTCCTTACGAAGAACAGCTGCGTAGAAGAAAATCACACAGCACCAGGGAAGCAGTGACTTCTGGGGACTCCACAGGAAGCACTGCCGTTTCAGCGTCCTACGCCTAGTTATTAATTTACGCATCAGCACTTATCGACCATACGCATCTCCATTCAAATGTACACGTCATTTTAATACTAAATGCGACGCATTTCCTAGCAAAATTTGGCTACTTTGAGTGCATCTATCTATCTATCTATCTATCTATCTATCTATCTATCTATCTATCTATCTATCTATCTATCTAGACGCTCCTGACTTTCTGCTCTCTTGGCTGTTTGAATAATGGTATCAATACCAAAATTGGTATGGCAAACATGACTGTATGACTAATATTACTGACTAGTCATGACATAAAAATAATGATATGTATGTCATAAATGTCAAAATTTGCATTTCAAGGTGTTGCTGCTCTTGTGGTGGTTTCGATCAGATCAGAAACTGGTATGGTACGACATGACTGCTTGGCGAATGCAAGTGACAGACCCTTACGCGGAAATCATGAAATGCATGTCAAGTAACAAACTGACTACATACAACACTCATGATGCCCTCGTGGCCCTTTCACTAGCTTCAAACATACCAATTTAGTATTACGTAACGCGAATGGACGACGAAAATAAATGACCCGTCAAAACATGATAATCATGACATGCTTGTCATAAAATATGACTACATGGTCGTTTCGCTAGCTCCACATATTCTGAATTTGGTATTACGTGAAATGCATTTATGACGAAGGTAAATGACACGTCCAAACATGATAATCATGGCATGCGTGTTGTGTAAAACATGACATGATACACTTGTAGCACGCTGGTGGCCGGTTCGCTAGCTCAACATACACCAAATTTAGTATCACGTGACATGAATTGATTACAAAAGAAAATGACACATCCAAGCATGATAATCATAACAAGTGTGTCACGCAAAAACATCGCTACAAGCTACGCCTCTAGCGTGCTCGCGTCTGTTTCGCTATCACCACATATAAAAAATTTGGTATTACGTGACGAGAATGGATGACGAAAGTAAATGACACGTCTAATCATGATAATCATTACGTCCGTGTCATAAAATATGACTACATGGTTGTTTCGCTAGCTCCACAAATACCGAATTTGTTATCACGCGACGTGAATAGACATCGAAGGTAAATGACAAGTCCGAACATAGCAATAATGACATGGACGTCATGTACGGCAAAATTTACGTCCGTCTCGTAATGTCGTATTGATAATAAAGTGACATCTCAACCTTCTTCAGTCGCACTTCACATATCCACGATTCTCACAGTAGGTGGGATCTGCCAATATTTTTGTCGCCGGAACAAGTTCGAGTTCTCGATAGAGTATTTCCCGGAAAGCCCCTCGATACTTCAAGGGAAATGCAGCAAAATTTAGTAACGCCACACCTGTTTTATCTCTATTGGCATGACAACGTCAAGTAAAGTTCACATAAAATGAATACCGGTGCGCACAACTTGAGAAGCTTTGATTTGGTTGAATGTCTGATTCTCCTGTCATTGTATAGTGCTAATAAACACCTCAGCACTTTCCCGTTAGTTTGAAGTGTCTGCATCAGTGTGCACAGTAGGCGCAGACGTTAGAATGAAGCGGCAATAATGACAGATTGGCGTGTATGGACTTCCGTATGTAACGTTAAATATTTGTGAAAAAGGAGAAGGTATCGCAACATCCATCCTCATGAAAAGGAGACGTAAAATGAGTGCAGGTGCACGTATACCAAAACAAATAAAAATAATGTGAAACTAGTAAGAGATAGAAATAAAATGTAAGCAAAATGATACGTATTGGACCAGAAACAAACATGGCATCTCACTAAAGAACGATGTAAACCATTACCCAGTTCACAAAAACGTTCGAAAAAGGTGTATTGTGATAATGCGTTTGGATGTATCATCTAGTAATTTGGTAAATATTGAGGCGCATGGCCAGCACATTCAGGGAGCTTGACAAGATAAATATACAATTTAGGCTTATGGTAATTAGTGTGCTTTCTGAAGAAAACAAAATATGAACAAGATGAAAAACATTTGACTCATAGAAACAAAATAAGAGACGACCCTAATAATTAAAATAATAGTAATTATGTCAAGATAGTTCACGTACGTCTCATTAAGGATTTCATAAATATGAACATGCTAATAAATACCTTGCTAATTAAGACTGTGATTCATGCATGGAACCTTGCAGTAGTATAATACAAACACCGAGTTCGCACCACAAGACAGACAACGTTCAAACTGTTTTGTAAGTGAAAGCCTTATCCACCAAAGATTCGGCCATGCTTTCTTTAAGACTTGATCGTTATAGAATTCTATTTATAATAACGTGGCATAAATTTTTTGAGACCTGTATGAAGCGTACTGCCAAGATGTCTCTCTTCTTTCCTTTTCCCTTTGGCAGGCTATATCTTGGCTCAAATAGAGTTAACAATAACAAACTAACATAGAAACACTAGTAACCAAGGATGCCAATGCTTTTGATTGGTCTCATTTTTGTTAAGACTATAGTTCTCGAAACAACTTTACAGAAGTAACAAGGGGATAGATGGGAAGTTAAAGGTAAATCGCAATAACTCAGCACGCACATGAACGAAATTAACTGGTAGTAAGAGTGAATTTCTGTTTGTGGTATGTTGTCGGTGTTAAACTTGCACAGATCTCTCTCTCAATCCTACAGGCCCGCTACAAAGATTGGTTTGGTGTTATGGGTGTTACCTGTTCCTAGACTATTGGCACACCTGCCACAAATGGCTCACAGGATGCTGCTCTTAGGGTCTAATTTACAGATTTTATCAATCCATCACCTCAAATCTCTTCCGCTGATAATATTTGCTTCCGGGAAAGACGCGAAATAAAGTGAACTGTCGAAAAACATTCGAAAGCCTCTTTGTAAGACACTCACCATAGATAACTGTAATGTATAGACAACTGTATTTTGTTTTAATTGCATTTCTCTGCTCTAGTATCTACTTCTAATCTCTATTTTCCTGAGTGTCACTGTCCGTACCTATACAGAGCATATTATTGACATTTATTGAGATATGTGCCCATATTGCCATGGCGGGTGCAAACCACACAGTTCCGGTTCTACCCGTTTGAACGCAGCTGCCGTTTCAGTCAAAATGCCCCTTACTTAAAGCCAACTAAACCTCTGCCCCCGCCCCCCCCCCCCAAAAAAAAACGTAACGTGACACCGATGCCAAACATTTACAAAAATATATCACTAAGAACCCTAAAACGTATTTCTAAATTCATGCCAACACATAAAACAACCAATACAAGGAGCTTCGAAATATAGAAACTGCCGAGGTTGTTAACAAATTATACCTATCAGATGCTACGACATCGACTACCCTATCACTGAAATAAAAAATATAACACTTAGTATTGTGTGGTGACAAAAACATGTATGTAACTGCAAACACCTAAGTGCTAGGGATTATAATGCAGTGGATTTATTGCATAAAAATTGTTTTCCTATTTTTTGTAGTACGCCTACAAAATTTGGTGTAGGCACTGGAATGCAGAATTGTGTGTATTAAGTCCCCCCACCAAAAAAAATTGTATATGTCGTGCTTTTTTTCTATTTCAGAGTGCACCCCGTGCCCTTAAACACCCGTTCCGGTGTTGGGTGGCGTTGCTGCTGCCGTCGTCATCGGTGGCGTAACCACGGGACCGTACGCGTGGCACAAAAATTAGGCAAGTCGCACTAATGTGCACAGCACGTAGAAGTGGGAAGCGTCGATGGTGTCACCACTCGAACGAGTATGTGCCACAGGAATTGAGCAAACCCCCCTACCATGCACGGCTATTGCGAGCGTCAAACTAAAATTAAGTATGTGCCAATTGAATTGGGAAAGAAGCAAGCAAAGAAGAATTCTGGGCAAGCCCAAACACCCCGTAGAGCAGGCGCGAGTATCAAATGAAAACAAAGTATCTGCATCCGGAAACGGGCGAGCAAAGTTGGATAACAACTTGCTGGTAGTGGTTTTGTAATTCGACATTGCGCACTTCCTGCAACCTACATGAACCACACTTCGGCCCAAACCGATGTTACTTTTGGAGAACCTTGATGTAGACAGAAAAACAAAAGAGACCTATTGTTCCCAGTTATGCGCAAGAACACCCCGTTCCCATTCATCGTAACGTATCCCAGTGATCAGACGACCTCACGGAACCCTTCCTTAACCCCGTCTTCGGAAAACAGGCATTGATGGAGAAAGTCATTTCACCCTGGACAAAGCTTCCTTCATTACATTACGACTGGCAAACGTGTGTTCTCATTACAAAGAGTTGCGGAAATTAAGTAGAGCTGTGCAACTGTCAATGCATACATACATATCTCTTCCAAATTGTTTTTCTCCACTTACCGCAAAACCAAAAACACCTTAACAGCAGCGCTCCGAATTCGTATTATGCAGACGCTTAATCGTCGGCATTTTTTTCCATAGTTCGCTTTTGAGATTTTCATCGTGTATTGATGACCGTTAGCGTGTATTTTCAGTGTTCTGAACACGAACGTACCATTATTTCTTTTTTTATTGTTAAACTGTTTTTTTATCGTTGTTGTTTCGTTGCTGCCTCAAAAATGGGCTGTGAACCACGTGAAGCATTGCTGGCTTTTGATTCGTGGTCATTAAGATGAGTAGTCTGTAGGCTAAAAAATTTGGTTTGGATAAATTCTATTTCATCTATATACGTGTACGGCTTAAAACAACTGCTTTTCACTTTCCTGACGAAAAGATGAGGTAAAAAACCGGGGGCGGGTCGTGAAGCATGGCTAAGCTTCTACCCCCGGTGATAACGTCACACTTCTAAGTAAATTTTACCTGGATGCCGAGGCAGAAATCGAACCCTTAGCTGTTGTTTATAATAACAGCCCCACTGCTCTACCGAAGAAGCCCACACCACACGCATACTTATTTTTCGCATCAGTGTCAACTAAATTTCTCTCCTCCATGCGATTATTCAACTTGATCGGCATCGCGGCGCCATATAGTTTCCCATAGGTAGACCGGAGGCAACTCTGGCGCTAGTTTCTGCGCGAGGGGCAACGCAAAGCGCTTCAGCCAGCATCCGAATGATGTGTTGTACACAAGTTTGTCTATTATTCGTACCTTCAGTTCCACTTGAGTTCGCGTGGCTTGGAGGTACTTTGTCATGAAATGACAATCAGTCAAAATACTTTAGGTGCGATGCAGCTCTTTGACTAGCTTGTGTAACGCTGTCCCTCCGTCCACATTACTCCCCTCGCCGTAGGTGTTGCAGCGGCGCAAAGTAGCTCATGCCCTTTTAGCAGTGCGCCGTGACGTCTTTCTCGCACGCCAGTTGTGCGCTCGCCTTGTGTCAGCTCTCTCTCACTTCAGCCTCTCCACCGCTTGCTGCGCTCGGGCCCATTCCTCACGTGGACATCATTTTAACCGCGCCACCTCTCTCTATCTGTCGACGAGACGAAGCCGTGAGCCAGCGCGCGCGCGCTATAGTGCACGCGCCTCGAGAATCTCGCAGCGCCGACAATGTGGACCGCGCGCCGCTGCTTGCAGCAAGATCACGCCGACGGGTAGGACGCTGTCGTGGCAGGCTTCCTGCTAGTGTGTGCGTTCCTTTCGCAGATGTCGCTGGCGTTGCGAGGGTTAGTGAAGGCGATCGCGTTCGCGAATGTCGACGTCAACAACGACGAGGTAGAGTGCCTAGAATATTCTCCTAGTGTCATGAACAGGCGCCTTCCCCATCGGCGACTGGGAAATTGATTTGGATTCAGCGTTAGGGGGCGCTACTTGCAACTGGCGCGTCAGTTTGCGTGCCGGCAGGGCCTTTCAACGTTGTGTCGGGTGGCGACTTGTCTGTGTGGTGAAGCGTGTTCTCGCTACGTTTCGAATATGTGCCGTGAATTGCCGTGAAGAGCACACTGTCACTCCCCAGCTACGTTACTAGCACACTGAAGTACACATATTTGCTAACTGCAAACCTAAGCCAGGACAAGATGGAAAATGTGTTTGGTGTCGTCCGGTAGGCCTTTGGGAGCAACGATCACCCCTCCCCTGAGCAATTTTTGGTCGTCATCAATAACATGGCATTTTACAGCCTTGCCAGACCCCCTAAAGGAGGTAACTCTCCTCCTGAACGGGTTACTGCTCTTTTAGAGCCTTCTGATGTGCCCGAACAAAAGGGAGCTCGTGTAACAGCCCTTGTTGATAGCCTTCTGGATGAAGGAAACCTGCCGCATGCTGAAGAAGTGCTGGAAAGGCATGCCTCCCTGCTTGACCATGATGGCATGGTAGAAGAAAAGAGCGATAGCCGGCTAATTTTCTATATAGCTGGCTATGTTGTTCGCAAATCTCTGAAAAAATTTCCATGCCCTGATTGTGCATCTTGCCTCTGCATTATGCCTCTGCAAGCAGAATCGAACTGCAATACCACGCTGACAAATCAGTTCAACCATGGGGGCCTGCTCTACCCATCAGACGCTCTTGAAAAGCTCATCACAAAGCTTGAAACTGCTTTCACTGTGTTTTTCAGCCGGAACAAGCTTCATGCCGAAAGCTTGGTTAGCTTCTTGCTTTTTCTTTAGGGTCATAAACTTGAAAAAGTTGGCTGCATTGAGCACGGTCGTAAGCTCACTACAGCGATTATTAAGTTTTACGCACTCACCAGACTGCACTTCTTCACGAAAGCAACAAATAAGAGCCTGTCCTCTAAGCGAGAGAAGCAAAAGCTCTTGAAAATGCGGCGGTGTCAGTAGGGTGTTCAGTGCTGTTCATGTAAAAAATGTAAATAAGTTCCTGGCACAGTGGCTTTTGTAATTAAAAAATCTGGCATTGTGAATCTGTTAGGAGTTCAGAGCTGCCAAAGTGAAAAATGTAAATAAATTCTTGACACTGACTTCTGCAATAAATGTTGATATTGTAAATTGACTTTTGTATTGGTTTGTTTTTCCTTACTGCTGGTAACTCATTCGCAGGGGGTCCTGTTCGCCAGTGGTTTCGTCTGGCGCACTGTCATTGCTTTGGCATTATTTATTTTTCTGATTACTTTGAGGCGTGAAGGGCCAATCGAAGAGATAATGACCCTTGTACGTGGGTGCGTCCAGGCCTGCCACCGCGTTCAGAGAAAGTAAGTGTCCATAATACATTGTATATATAAAAAGTTGCGAGAAGAGGGTTTGTACAGTGCCTGCGATTTTGCACATGACAACAAAGTCGCGACAGCAGCCTACGGGATGAAATGGTGGTCGCGGATGAGGAGAGAAACATGTGATTTTTTGTGTTGAACAGTCGTACCGTGTGGAGCCCCCGGTTGGCCCCCCTTAATTACCGCAATTTAAAAAGTAGCATTGGTAACGCGCGAGCGGCCAATCTATGAAGAGGCGGAACGGCAGGAGGACACAAAATTTCAACAAGGCAGAGAGCTCGCATACATTTCGTTCAAATTCACACGCTTTATTTACAGTCTGCATGGAAAACGCAGGATAACAAGGCGATCGCGTGCTAAGCCATGAAATCACCACTGCAATTTCAACGCATAGCGTCTGCTCCGGCTTGCTGCCTCCCCAGCTTGCCGAAAAAGCAGCGCGCCAGAGAGCGGTACTGCCACCTGGCGGCTGTATCGCATACCATTTGCCCTCGGCCGGCTCGTTCACGACACTAGCAGAAATATTCTAGGCACTCTAGACGAGGCGAGAGCCTGGGAAGCCGAACGATAGCGTCGGAGTGAAAGGCCAGCGACACCGACTAGGTGATAGTCGAGAACGCCGATCGCGTTCGAGAATACATAAGGCACACGGGTAACACAGACGAGACGCGAGTGAAGTAAAATGAGCCTTGCGTCTTCAAGACGTCCCGCCTCCCACACTCAAAGGCAAAAGGGTGTTAAAAAGGTGTGTGGTTTGTCTTTTTGGGGACAAATGGGGCTGCCACTACCATTATTCTATTTAAGGAATGACGGCACCGCGGCTAACACTGACAAGCTCAAAGAACTAACATTTAGTTCTCACATTTGTACCTTTGTGAGTAACCATTAGTCCCACAATTCAACTCAAAGGACTAACATTTAGTCCTCACATTTGCACCCTATAGGGCAACTGTCAATCCCCGCATTTACACGTTACCGGGCAACCGTTAGTCTTTCCAGTTGCACCTTGCCGGACAAACTGTTGATCCACTCAAGTACTCCAATCGGATGAACTTTTTGTATCCCCAGTTCAAACATTGCTTTTGCTGATTTTCCGCCAGGCCTAATACTTTTTTCGCCTGTTTTTCTGCGCGGTGAGCAACAAATAGCGCATAAAAGAACACGCGAGAAAGTAGTTAGCCACCTATGTGTAACTGCTTTCGCAGTCATGGCAACAACGATAGATACAAGCGAGACATCGAAATCTTTAATTTTATACATACACATGAAGTTTCTCCATTCTTCTAAATGAATTCATGGTGAAGTGTACAAGTCCGGTCTCTTTGTTACATCTTGTTCACTCTTTGTGTGTCATCTCCGACGGAAGCGACAGATAACAGGCATTGCAGACGCCAGCGCACGCAGCCTTCTGCTTGTTGTGTTCCCACGGCTGTACGTACAATACCATAGTAGAAATAGTTAGGCACACGTAACAGAAGATGAAGATGCACGCATGAGACAAGCACATGCAAGGTAATATAAGAAGATGCGTGTAGAGTATGACATACAAATAACTTTACCTTCACATCTCGCACAGTCCTTCTGAAGCGGCTCTGACGAAAGAGATGGATGAGAGGCACCGCAGACGCCACCGTACACAGCCTTCAGCACGGTGTGTGCCCACGGCTGTAAAATAAGTATGTAAAATAGTGAGTCACACGTGACAGATGATGAATACGAATGTATATGAGGTATACGTGCAAGGTGCAATAAAACAGACGTGAGATATACCATGCTAATAATTTAAGCGCGATATCACACATCCTCAAAAACTCATTTCGATCCCCGTAGCGCCACAGCTTAGGAGCGGCGGCCGCAGCCACAACTCCGCGAACCACCGTGCCACCAAAAAGTCGGCGAGTCCTAAGCGAGCGACGTCGTTCAGCTCGTGCAAGCGAACGCGAGACAAAACGCGGCACTGTGCGCGGAGTGTCTGCCGCCAGTGAATTTTAAACAGGAGAGCGAGCGCACGCTTGGCCGCCGCCACGAACAGCGCTGGGCTGGTTTTGAGCAAGCACCGAAGAAATCGATAGTAATGCGGCCCTTTTCCAGAAACTCGAGTGAATGCAGCGTGCAAACGCGAGTCCACCGCCACGGCCAACGGATGGCGCCGAGCTATTCGCGACCGACTGAAGGGAAAGCCAGAAGTAACGGCGACCAATTTTCACTGAGTTTCGACACTAGCGATATCCCCGCCAGCCCGTGCTGGTACACTTACAGCGCTCAAAATACTACAACCAAGCTTGTTACGAGAACTCGCAACGTGTTTTCGACTACTCCCAACACAGCGACGAGGTCTCAGCCCAATATCTTTAGCCCGGAGCTTATCGTGGCGGCGAAGACAGGCGAGCAATCGGGAGGCCGACGGCAATGGCGGCCAATTTCCAGGCGGTCTCAAAGCACAGGCGAACTGCAGACGCCCAAGCTGACCTTGACGGTGCATTTCGTGCATGAGATATACAACACGACCAAGCCCGTTGCCGGCAAGCACGATCCGTATCGCACACGCAAAAAGTAGAGTAGAATAGAGAATGATAACTTACTTGCGAAAGAATCTAGCGCTGATTTCTGCCCTGAGTAGGACTGAAGTATACTACCGACAGGCCTGCCGTCTTCTCGGCTGTCATGTTGGCCTTCCCAACTGTTGCTGTCGTGTGTTGGTCGTGACTATATCTAAGCAAGAGATACAGAGTGCGGCGTGGTGACGTGTCGAAACTTGCTCCAGACTTCATGTGTGCAGCGAAACGAAAACCAGCAGCCCACGCTCATCCAAGCGTACACACAAGCACCACGTCGTAATTCCTAGATCGTCGAATCCACACGGTCGTGGTCGAGCACTCCAAGCGCGATGCAACGCGAACTGTCGCCAGCAAAATACGCAGAAATACTGAGCCAGGAGAGGAAGAGGACGGATAGTGACCTTGGCAACGCTTTGCGCACTGCCTGCATTTGCCTTGGGGGGGGGGGGGAGGCAAACACTGCGCCGTGCTCCTGACCGGGCTTCTGAAATTAGGTGCCTTTCTCCTCTTCTAACCACTACCACAATTTTCCGGGCGGTTCATTCCTTTGGAGCGTGTTTGCAGACTAAGTGGTTTACACGCAGCGCGTTTCCTTCTGTGGTTGCTCCTCAATGGTCTATTCGTTCATCGCGCACAGCTACTGTGCTCCGTTACTCCTTCTTCGGGTAATTTTGCCTTAGAGTGCATATCTTTGCGTTTCAAACAAACGTTTACACGAGTAAACGCTACACCGAGTTTTGATTCAAACCGTTCGGGCAGCATCCACGCCGACGCCCGTTCTAACCTGGTCAACGCCGGGCGCTCGACTGCTGCTTTGCATTCAATCAGGGTCCCCTTCAGGGAGATGATTCATAGTAATTTTATTTACATAATGTTACTGCATATGTGATTTGGGTATGAGCCGGTGGGTAGCGGGAAGAGGCAGGTTAGAGAAGAGGACGTTCGGCAAGCGAGATAGGCCTCCGGTCGACCTGACGAGCGGCCTCGACAAGTCGGGAAGATGGTCCGGCTCAAGGCTCTTGTGTCCTCCACCTGGCTGTGCTTATTATATTTATTCATTCCTAGAAACAACAAGTTTCAAAGACGAACACACTTGTTTGTCACCACTACACTTCCCACCATTCCGTGCTCCGCCGGAATTGACCGGAAGAAGCGAAGCAAACCCCCGGATTACGCGCAGCACCAATACCTTCCCGGACTATGAAAATGGCGTAGTCCCAAAGGCACAGGGAAGAGCTCAACAAGACGGTTGCTGATTATATGGCATCCAATGGGTTCATGAAAACTCTTGAAGCCTCCAAGAAGAGACAGACATGCCTGGCGACATAGACAAGAAGTACGCTGGCCTTCTCGAAAAGAAATGTACGTCTTTAATCATGTTGCAGAACAAAATGATGGAATTGAAGAGTAGACTGGCTGAGGCCAAGAAATAGTACATTTCGGGCGCACCCACACGGGAAAAGCGGTCCCCGACAGAGTGGATCTCCAGGCCTCCCGAGCGGCATGCCCTCATGGGCCACTGGTCACCAGTCACCCGGGTGGCCTTACATGCTGTCTACAGTGTGGTCGTCTGTGCCTCAGAAGACGCCTCTATCAAGGTCTGGGATTAGAAGACTGGAGACAGGCCATCGGGAATGGGTGCGCATGGTCAGAGTCAACTCCGATGGCTCCCTCTTGGCCAGCTGTTCGAATGACCAGATGGTTCGTGTGTGCGTGGTAGGCACCAACAAGTGCAAGCTGGAACTTCGGGAGCACGACAACGTGGTGGAGTGCATCGCGTAGGCACCCGAGAGCGCCCACCCGCACCTGGGAGGCAACGGCAGCGGAGACAGCAACCGGCGGCTGGCTGGCAGTGGCGCAGGCCGGGCCCAAGGCACTGGACTCTTCCTGGCATCGGGCTCGCAGGAAAAAACCATCAAGCTCTGACGTCAGCACAGGCCTGGCCGTCTTCACCCTGGTGGGCCACGACAACTGGGTGCGTGGTGTGAAGTTCCACTCCGTTGGCAAATACCTGCTGAGCTGCTCAGACGACGAGAAGACGTTGCGTCTCTTAGAGCTGGCACACCAGCGATGCTGCAAGATGATGATGATGATGATGACGAACTCTTATCGATGGTGCTCACCCAAAGAGGGGGGTGGGCCAAGAACCGGGCGGCAGGTCACTTAAATGAATCTAAAACGAAAATGAAGCCAATCTGAAAAATATTTAAAAATATTACTACCAAAAAAAACAAAAATTATTGATGAGCAAGCGGTCAAACCATCTCTTGTTTTTGATAGACATAACTACAATTTATAAACTAACGATCTGAAAAGGTTGGGGTTCATTAGCACGGTAATTGATAAGAATAACGATGGCAGAAAAAAATAAATGTTCAATTGTTTCAATTTCATTGCACGCAATGCATAGCGGTGACGCCTTGAGCCAAGCTTTGTTAGGGTAATAATTTAGTTGTGGAGCTGCACAGCGCAGTCTGGTATAAGTGAGCTCTAACTGGCGAGATACACACCACTGTTTTTTCCAGCAATCGCTCAAATGCTCGAAATCTTTGACACCGGAGGCCTATCTCGCTAGCCGAACGTCCTCTTCTCTAATCTGCCTGCTCCCCGCTACCCACCGGCTCATACCGAAATCACATATGCAGTAACAATATTTATGTATTTATTTTACCCTCAATCTTTTCAAATGGATTTACAGAGGGGGGTGGGTTGTTACAAAAAAATTAACTGAACAAAAAGCAGTGAATATGGTTAGATCGCTAAAAAAATCTTTTATAGATACAATATTTTCCAGTACATTTATATATTATATGTCTTAGCCAAAACAGCGCAGAACCTATTTATACCATGTCAGCTAATTCAACAAAAAATCTTATTATACAATGTTAGCTGATGTATCGCGGAACAAGTTGTCATCACTTATAGCGATAATGTCACCAGGAAGTCTGTTCCACTCCTTTGATGCTCGAGGCAAAAATGAATTGAAGAACGTTTTTGTGTGGCATGAAGGAGTGCCTACTTTAAGAGAGTTAACAAAGCGGTGGGATATGTGCTAAGCGTGAAGAAGTAGTTCGTCATGCAGGAAGAAATGATGGTACGTGCTCAAAAACGGAGTGCAAGAAAACTTTTAATTGTGGAAATGCTCCTGGTTATGTTATAATTATACAATATAAAACGGACGGAGTTCTTCTAAACAAGTGGAACAGAAGTTACCAGAATAATATAGGTGGGGTCCCACATGGCTGTAGCACATTCTAGTTTAGAGCGTATTAGTCTTTTAAAAAGCTGCAGTTTTAAGCCACATGGAGCATTAAAAAGGCTACGTCGTAAATAGCCAAGTATGCGGGTAGCATTGATTATTATGTATTCAGTATGAGATGACCAGTTTAGAATAGTTGTTTTGTGAACTCCAGGATACTTACAAGAGTTATAAGAATCCAGAGTAATGTTATTATGACAGTAAATAGGTGAGGTAGTAGAGGTTTTGGATAAACACATGATTTTGCACTTAGTGTTGTGGTCGATGCGCTAATTTTCACGTACTCCAGTTATATAGAGCGTTGAAATCCGCTTGCAATATGTTTATGTCATTATCATTAGTAGTTTCTTGAAAAATCACACAGTCATCAGCAAAAAAATGAACGTTTGATGATACAATTGATTATGCAAGGGAGTTTAATAGCGACGCCAGGTAGTAGGCAGGCAGCCGGTAGGAACAGAAATGCTTGAGCCGTCCAGCGTCTACAGCTCGTGCACACACTCGCGCTTCGCACTCCGAGAGCGATGGTCCCACTAGTCAGTGCCTTGCAAATTCCCCACTACAATACCCCGGCGACCAAGACGAGCCATCCTGGCGACTCAAGGTGACGAGAGAACAGGAGGGTCGTAGCAGGGCTTGAGGCGACTGACGTGGACCGTCTCACGACCAAGGCGGCGCTTGTCCGTGGATGGCTTGAGCGGTTCAATCACATAGGTCACAGAAGAAGGGTGCTGTATGACGCGGTAAGGGCCCGTATACTTCGGTGCAAACTTGGGAGTTAGTCCAGGAGAGTGGAAAGGCAGTCGGAGCCACACGAGAGAACCGACGGGGAATGTGTCCTGAACAAGATCACGGTCGTGGCGATCTTTTTGGAGGGCTTGATTATCGGCTGTGAAGGACCGTGCAAGCTGACGACACTCTTCGGCATGTTCTGCCATTTCAGAAACTAGGCTGAACTCGGAGGCATCAGGATTGTATGGCAGAATTGTGTCGAGTGTGCTGCATGGGTCACGACCATATAAAAGAAAAAATGGAGAAAAGCCCGTTGTTGATTGAATCGCCGTATTGTAGGCATACGTCACGAAAGGAAGGACAACGTCCCAATTGGAGTGGTCCGAATCAATATACATAGCGAGCATGTCTCCGAGAGTTCTATTGAAACGTTCCGTTAGGCCGTTCGTCTGAGGGTGGTAGGCTGTCGATGTGCGGTGTACCGTGCGGCATGAATGTAAGAGCTGCTGCAGAACTTCGGACAAGAATACACGGCCCCTGTCACTCAGGAGCTCCCGTGGTGCACCATGACGAAGAACAAACCGATGCAAGATGAAGGTTGCAACGTCACGAGCACCAGCCGAAGGTAGCGCTGCCGTTTCGGCGTACCTTGTCAGATGGTCGGCAGCCACAATCACCCATCGATTACCACCAACAGAGCACGGTAGCGGGCCGTATAGGTCAATCCCAACACGGTCAAATGGGCGTGCAGGACATGGTAAAGGCTGCAGTTGACCGGGTGAATGAGGGAATGTCTTGCGCTGCTGACACAGGGAACATGAGCGAATGTGTTTGCGTACAAACGTGTACATACCCCGCCAGTAGTAACGTTGGCGGATCCGTTCATACGTCTTTAGCGCACCGGCGTGTGCGTGTTGAGGCTCAGCATGAAAATATTCGCAGATATCAGAGCGCATATGGCTGGGTATGACTAGCAGCCATTTACGACCCACCACTTGATAGTTGCGACGGTATAACAGGCCATCTCTTATGGCGAAATGCGTTGCTTGGCGGCGAAGAGCACGAGGGTAACCGGAAGTTGATGTGTCAGAAAGCATATTCAAGAGCGAGACAATCCAAGGGTCTTTCCGCTGTTCGGATGGCATGTCTGTGACGCTGACGGAGCACAGGGGAAGGTCAAGGGCTGATATTTCCGATTCATCAGATTTCACGGGGGATCGTGAAAGCGCATCTGCGTCAGAGTGCTTTCGCCCCGATCGGTAGACGACGCGTATGTCGAATTCCTGGAGGCGTAGTGCCCAACGTCCGAGGCGACCAGAAGGATCTTTCAGTGAAGCCAACCAACACAGTGCGTGATGGTCTGTTACCACTTCAAAAGTTTGGCCGTACAAATAGGGGCGAAACTTGTTTAACGCCCACACAATCGCCAGGCACTCTTTTTCAGTAACAGAATAGTTGGCTTCTGCCTTAGTGAGGGCGCGGCTGGCATAGGCGACCACATACTCCGTAAAACCTGGTTTGCGTTGCGCGAGTACTGCACCAAGGCCGACGCCACTTGCATCCGTGTGTACTTCGATCGGCGCAGTAGGGTCGTAATGACGCAGTACGGGTGGTGAGGTAAGGAGTTGGCGCAGTGTTGTGAAGGATTCGTCACAGGCTTCTGTCCAATTCGAAAGATCTGCAGGGCCAGCAAGGAGTTTGGTGAGTGGAGCGATGATGGAGGCAAAGTTCCGGACAAAACGACGAAAATAGGAGCACAGGCCCACAAAGCTCCGTAGTTCTTTAACAGTAGTCGGCTTGGGAAATTCGGCAACAGCACGAAGCTTGTCAGGGTCGGGAAGAATGCCGGCTTTCGAGACGACATGACCAAGTATGGTGAGTTGTTTAGCCCCGAAGTGACACTTCTTCAGGTTAAGCTGAAGCCTGGCGTTTGTGAGGCACTGTAGAATCTTACGCAGACGAGTGAGATGCGAAGTGAAATCGGGTGAAAAGACCACAACGTCATCAAGATAGCACAAGCAGATGTTCCATTTGAGACCGCGTAAAATGCTGTCCATCATTCGCTCGAATGTGGCGGGCGCATTGCAGAGTCCGAATGGCATTACGGTGAATTCATAGAGACCATCTGGTGTGACGAACGCCGTTTTTGAACGATCAGACTCAGCCATTGGGACCTGCCAATAGCCTGAGCGAAGGTCAAGCGAGGAAAAGAATTCTGCACCTTGGAGACAATCGAGAGCGTCGTCTATGCGGGGAAGAGGGTAAACATCTTTCCTCGTAATGTTGTTTAGGCGCCTGTAGTCTACGCAGAACCGTATCGAACCATCCTTTTTTCTGACGAGTACAACTGGTGAAGACCAAGGACTACAAGAAGGCTTGATGACTCCACGCTGTAGCATGTCGTCTACTTGTTCTGCAATTACGCGACGCTCTGCCGGAGACACACGATAGGGGCGCTGGCGCAAAGGAGTACTCTTCCCTGTGTCAATTGTGTGCACAATTGCGTTCGTTCTTCCTAGAACCGCTTGGGGAAAGTCGAACGAATGCCTGAATTCGTGTAACAGGGTAAGAAGCTGCTTTCGTTGAGCCGGGGTTAGATGGCAGTCAATAGAACGATGAAATGCATCGGAGGACACACTGTTCGAGGCAAAGTGAGGAACCAACGCGTTCAGTTCCATATTCGGCTTGGTGTCGAAGAAATCGGCAGGCACGATAGTACCTTCATCGATAAGCTGAATATGGCCGAGCGTCTCGTTGCGGCGCAAACTGAGGGGGCACGAGTTCGGATTGGAAATAAATATTCCGGTAGTGTCTTTACAAAGCGCAAGAACGGCGAATGGCAGCGATGTGTGATGGCGGCTACCAAAGATGTGAGATGGCGTGAATAGGACGGTAGCGTCAGAAAGTGAAGTGCAGCAGGCAGGGACAAACTGGGCGCTGAAAGGAGGAAGGTCTATGTCCGTCGCGACGACAAGGTTAGCCACACTAGATACGGCCGCATCAACAGAAGGCGCATCACGAAACGGTAACAGCTCCACTTCGGCCCGAGCGCAGTCCACGACGGCGTGATGACGTGATAGGAAATCCCATCCTAGGATGACATCGTGGGAACATGAAGCCAACACGTGAAATTCAATGATGTACAACACGTCTCGAATAACCACTTTTGCCGTACAAGCCGCGACGGGCTCAATTTGTTGGGCGCTCGCAGTGCTCAAAGAAACTACGGGAGAAAGCATCGTCACTTTACGAAGAGAGCGGCAGAGTCTTTGGCTAATCACAGATATCGCGGCACCGGTATCGATGAGTGCAAGTGTTCGTACACCTTCGACGATTACATCGATAAGATTGGTGGGAGACAGGCGAGGACTTAAACGATTAGACGATGACGCAGCTCGTGCCTCCGGAGCTGCGGCAGTTAGTTTTCCGTCTCAATGGAGGTGGGTCGTCGACGCATAGGCGACACGGAACGACGACTTGGTGAAGGGGAAGGTGAGCGGGAAGTAGAACGTCGAGAAGCGGAGGTTCGGGTGCCGGAAGCAGCTTGCGCATCGCGTTCGTGAATTTCAGGTGGCACATGAGGCGCGTGGCATGAAGGCCGAAACGAGTAGTCAGGGTATCTTGGTGTATTAGCTGCGAAGCGCCGACGACATAGACGCGCAACGTGGCCTGGAATCCCGCAAAAGTAGCATATCGGCCGGTTGTCAGCAGTGCGCCAAGGATTTCCAGCATGCTGCTGTGTAGCTGGAAACGGCGCGGTAGAAGGTCGCACAGGTTGTGGCGTATACAATGGCAGACGAGGCGGAGGCATTGCCGCGACGGCCGCATAAGTCAGTGGCGCGGCAACAGGTGTTGATGGAGAGGCAGGCGTAGGTAATGGCAACGCCTCGGAGACCTGCTCCTGAATAGCCTGTCTGATTGTCGGCGTTAGACGGTTCGTTGGTGCTTCGGTGGTCGGCAGATACGAGAGACACGAAAGCTGTCGTGCGACCTCTTCACGTACATATACTTTTATCTGCTCCAGCAGGGTGCTGTCACCACTGACGGCCAGGGAAGCGAGAGAGTCGTCTGCTGTCGTTGACCTCCGAACTAATGCACGTTGCTTGCGAATCTCTTCCAAGTTCTGGCACAAGGTTACAAGTTCGGATACGGTACTTGGGCCCTTTGCCAGCAACATTTGAAAGGCATCATCGTCTATTCCTTTCAAGATATGCCTGATCTTTTCTTGCTCGGTCATCTCAGGGTTAAAGCGCCGGCATAAATCGATAACATCTTCAATGTAGCTAGTGAAGTTTTCGCCCTGCCTTTGCGCTCGTCCGCGTAGGCGCTGTTCAGCACGCAGTTTGCGCACTGCGGGGCGATCGAACACAGCTGCAAGGGTGGTCTTGAACGCGGCCCAAGTGGTAAATTCCGTACGGTGGTTTGTGAACCACAGGCTGGCGACGTCTTTGAGATAAAATGGGACGTACTCCAATTTCGAGGGGTCGTCCCACTTGTTGGCGGCGCTCACCTTTTCAAACAGCTGCAACCAGTCTTCCACATCTTGGTCCTCGGTGCCGCTGAAGAAGGGGGGATCCCGTTGGCGCAGGGTGGTAGGTACGATGACCAGTTGAGATTGGGCCGTGCTCTGCAGGGGGGTGCCTTGCTCGGTCGTCTGATCAGGCATTGCTGATGCAGTGGGCAGCTTCCGGCTTCGAAGTTCCAGGTTTGCGTACCCAGCACCTCCACCACTTTGCAAGGGAGTTTAATAGCGACGCCAGGTAGTAGGCAGGCAGCCGGTAGGAACAGAAATGCTTGAGCCGTCCAGCGTCTACAGCTCGTGCACACACTCGCGCTTCGCACTCCGAGAGCGATGGTCCCACTAGTCAGTGCCTTGCAAATTCCCCACTACAATAAGAGGTATTTAATATAAATAAAGAAGAACAGCGAGCCTATGACAAATCCTTGCAGAATGCCGGAATGAACTACGTGAAAAGATGAATTGTAACTGTTGCAGTAACGAATTGTGCTCTCTTAGTGAGAAAGCATTTATTCCACAGTTTGTTACCGTAAAGACTTAGTTGGTGCAGTTTGTAAAGTAGCAGTCTATGGCAAACCTTGTCAAAAGCTCTTGAGAAACCTAGAAAATTGCAGTCGGCATGGTACAATTTTTTAAGAATCTGATGTAAGTGATGAGTGACTGCTAATAACTGTGTTTCACAACAATACTTTTTTACGAAAGCTATGTTGTGCAGAATTTGAAAATGAATATGATTTCCAAAAATTTTATTTTCTTTGTATATACACTAATTAAATAAGTAGGAAAATAATTGTTTGGAGAGTGTTTATTACCACATTTATTGAGTAGAACGACTTTGCCGTTTTTTCATTGACTAGGAATAGTAAAAGTATGCAATGGCTGTTGGAAATTTTCAATAGTACAATAGAATCGTAAGCACAAGTACTTTTATAAAAGAATTGTATTATTGCCATCATAACCAGGAGGCGAATCATTTTTAAGTGATTCAATGAGGCGTACAACTCCAACGGTTCCAATAATCATTGATGACATGGGTGAATAATTGTGTAAAATTGCGCTAGGTAAATAATTGCGGTTATCTTGAAAAAATTTCGATAAAAAATTGTTAGAAACAGCAGCGCAATGGCCTTCACTAATTTCGTTACCGAATGAGTCAATCAAGGAAATATGGTTGTCGGACAGCGGCCTATTTACTCGGCAGATCTTTTTGCGTTTGTTTGTAACTTAGACAGAAAAGGGTTAGTAAGAAAGTTATCTATAGGGGATTTATTTGCAGATATGTAGATGTATGATGCAGATTTCAGGCAGCAAACCGGGGGTGGTTAGTCGGTAAACATTTCGCAGCACGATATAAACGTTTCTTTTTGTTATATAAACGTTTGATGTGACCTTTCTGCCATGACACACGTGCGTTAGATATGACGGTACGGCAAGGAGTATACTTCATGATTTGTCGATCAGCATCAGCTGCAAATATAGTCCGGTTAGACTGCACTGAACGGTTATTCAAACTGCTTAAAAATATGTATAGAAGATTTCATAGTTCACTGTTGATCGTGTAAAAGTTTGCTTTCTTACAGTGCTGTTTCGTTTTATTTTTTTATCTGCTTTAGCTCAGGGCGCTTTAAATGAAAATGATAGTAATGATTGATCACTAATGCCTTGTGTATAGGTTATAGCGGCAACAAAGTCTGGTTGATTTGTTAATATCAGATAGAGAATCCTAGCACTGGTAGTAGTTGCCCTGGGGAAGGTACTACTTCTGTCGGAGAAAACACTCAACATAGGTTAATAAATTCAATCGGCTGTGACGAAGATGGTAATGAGAAAGGTGCGTTTGCATTTCATAATTAGAAAAGTTAAAATATCAGAGCAGAAACAAAGGATGTGATAAAGATCGTTTGCACACAATATTAATTGCGTCATGAAGTTCATCGGCAAATGCTGAGGATGAAGACGGAAATCCATAGTGTATTTCTAATATTATTTTGTGGTTGCCGATGGTTACTATAGCTCAAACTAGCTCTAGTTCAGTAATAATATGGATACAAGAAGAAGGAATGCTTTGTTGAAATGAATGCCGCCTTCCATCCGATCTCAATGGTATATGTGAAAATGGTTTACGTCATCCAAGATTTCTTGATCACGGACATGTGCATGATTGGATATAAAAATGCGCAAAAATACATACAAACACACAAGAAGAGACGACAAGGTGCTGAACTTGCAAATATTTTTATAAGAAGGAACACACACATATATCAGACAGAAGACTTAGTCACATGGCACAACATATCGGCTGCGCAGCATAGCTAACAAGGTACAAAAAAGAATCTAATCACAAAAAATCGACACTTACGTAAACACTCAAGAAAAGAAAAGGAAAAAAAGAAATAATGATCACATCTACTTGCAAAAACATGCGTGACCATCAAAATTACAAACAATCGCTTTAACCCGACAGCGCTGAACCCAGGCATCCAACCTCATTTTCACCAAGTGCGAAGGACCGTTTGCTCACGCATCTTGCCCTCTCATTTTCAATGTAAAGAGACTGCATCACCTCTCTAGTACAATTGTCCGGATGGCCAAAAAAAACAAATGCTTTTTTCCACCAATGAATGGCAGCCACACTCCTTGTATTGAGCGGGCAAGTGCGATCTGTCTTTGTATATTTGCTCTGTTTTTACATCCAATCACGAACCACCAACAACCCCAACTTTCGCTTCTCATGTGCATGAAGCCACGTTTCAATCAAATCAATTATCTTTGCAATGCTTATATCAATAGCTAATGGTAAAGAGTTTTGTTCAGTAAACTTCTAACGTTAAAAAAATGAACGGACACCTGAAGGCATGATGTCCTGTCACCTACCCTGGCACAACCCTAAGTAAATGCGTTCCGTTAAGAAGCCCGCGCATTATCTGTCACCTTTTGATAAACCGATACGTTTTGTAGCATCTATAACTTTATTGCACTCCATATAAAATACATGTAAAATTTTTAATTAGTATTAACTTGTAACGAAGCTTGAGTGACGAAGAACCGGGCTGAGCTTTCTCAAAGTTAAGTTTTCTTTTTACGCCCCGCTGCGGTGGTCTAGTAGCCAAGCTACTCGGCTACTGACCCGCAGGTCGCGGGATTAAATCCCGGCTGTGGCGGCTGCATTGCCGATAGAGGCGGAAATGCTGTAGGCCCGTGTGCTCAGATCTGGGTGCACGTTAGAGAGCCCCAGCTGTTCGAAATTTCCGGAGCCCTCCACTACGACGTCACTCATAGTCATATAGTAGTTTTGGGACGTTAAACCCCACATATCAGTCAATCATCATTAGACTTTTCTACGAGCCTGCCCCGTTGCAACAGAAAAATCTTCGCCGACTTACATGTTTTTAATCTTTAGTTGATTGTGCAGTGACAGTACTTTCCCTTTTGTTTTGAAGTTAGTGAACTTGGCCACAATGGGGTGGCATTTAGTACGTGAGTGGTTGCCCAAATGGTGCACGATTTTAAACGACTGCCTGGGAAAACTGTCAAGAACAGCAAAATATAATAAATCAATTTTGCTTCAGTATGATGCCAGGTTTTTTTTGAGTCTGGAACTCCGTGAAAGATCAAGCTGTCCCTATTGGACCTGTCCTCTAGATTGGTTAGTCTAGATTGCACATGGGAATACCCGTCAGTTGGTGGTTCCACGCTTTTTTGCATACTTGTAAGTTCTCCCATTACACTACCCAGTTTATTAGATTTTTTTTTTCTTCCAGTGCGTCTACTCGCTTCCGGATACCAGTAATTTCAGCATGATTGTTTCTTTGTCCGGCTTTAGTTGCTTTGACATCAGTAGCAAGCTCCGACTGACACTTCAAGCTCTGTGAAAAACGCGAGTGCACATCTTTCAACATATGTAATAAAAGGTTCATTTCTTTGACAGTGCTTACGGCTAAATCTTTGTGCTGTGTTTCGGGTATTGGGCGCAGGGTTAGTTTCAATATCACCGGAGCAAGGCAAAATGTAAGCCATTGAAGAACATTCGCACTGAGTCTCGCACAACATCCGTGGGCGTGGTAAGAGCAGTAAACAGCGGTTGTTAGATCTTCTAGCGCGTAGTGAAGAAGTACACACCTGCGTGGCGACGAAATAGTGGCATAGATCTGTGCGAAGACCACTGCTCTCGTGCCCACTGAAGGCATCGTCCAGGTGTTTCTTCTCAGAGCTGTCCGTGGTGATTGCTGTTGTTGTCGATGGGCCTGGTCGATCATCAAAAAGTACCCAGGGGGAGTGAATGCTCCGCATGTGTTGAACGGCTACACTGACGAGGTTTTTTGTCAATATCGGAGCACCTACTTGCACCAAGCCAGCTGAGCAAGTTGATAACCACGGCAGGATAATCGCAAGAAAGGCTTGCATGGTGAAAAAATAATGGCTTAGAGATGAGCGAAAACCACTGCTTTCATACCAGAAAATTCTCAGCAGTCACTTCACTACCTTAACATTTTAAGCTCACCCTGTCAAATGGGATCACGAATTTCACACTCGTCCGTTCTTTTATGTTCGAAGCCCGCAAGCAGAAAAATAGGCAAATTTGTGTACTACAAATCATTCTCGTGGTCGCTGAACGATCGCAGCACCAGAGTCTCTTCCAGTTAATTTTAGAAAACTTGAGATTGCGCCACCTTAGAGCACAGAATCGAAGTAGAGCGTCATTCACAATCGCTCATGAACGTCGACAGTCAATGCTCCATACGGTCGAAAATCAATCTTGTAAGACCACAGCCTCTAAAAAACTACGGAGCTGATATACACTTCAACGTGGAACAGACCCCATTTTCAGGAAGGTTAGCATCCTAAGTAATACTTCGCATTCATCGTGATCTCTAAGTAGGCTGGTCGTACAAAGACATGTATATTTAGAGCTGCACGAGCACTAATAAACACGTGTGCAGTGGCTCCTGTATGGCACACGTATGCCATAGCTCAACAGCACGCGCTTGAATGAATGATTCACCTATACAAAAAATCAAGGGGCTAAGCAAGTCACAGATCACTTCCTCTTCACGGATTGACTGGTCAAAGTACAGGTCACCCACAAAAAAGCAATGTGTGGGAAACCAAGAAGGTTCTCTGAAAAGCCTAGCAGGTATAATAAAAGCCGCTATCCAAGAGGCAAAGTTTAATTGTGGAGTTTTGTCAAATTTTAGTGGATATGAAGTGGAGTTGGAGCGACTTTGAGCAATTCGTCGCCACGCCGAACGACGTTAGAGGCCTACGAAATTCATCTACGGCTTGATGAAGACGATACGTCTAAAAAGAAGACTCAACGTCGAGTAAATGCTCTACAGTCGCTACGATGAAAGTTATTATGTGAGTCGCTCAATCGCCACAAACATCTTTCGCCAATATGGAGAATAATCTGTGGCCTACGAACATTGCCAGAACAACATCGCCAGATTAAACGCCTTGCTACCCACCAAAGCTGACATGAAATCGATGTAGCAGAAGACTTCTGCGCCAGGGCTGCCAATAAGAGGTCTGCAATCACCGTGAGTAACCTACGAAACCCGCTGATGTCCAGAGACACTCGGATGGACATTATGTTTTCTCTGGAGGAGCTTCAGGCAGCATTGGCAGCAAGCACTCGTCATCTCCTTGACCCGATGGAGTCACTTACGTAGCCCTTGCTAACCTAGGACAAACAGCTCGGCGTGGCCTTTTAGCTGTAAACAATGACTTGTGGAGCAACGCTTTGGTTCCTTTTTCGTAAAAATGCAGCCGCCTTGTGCCCCTGCTCAAACCAGGCAAATCGCCATTGGACATGGTCTCTTATCGCCTTATCGCGCTTGCCAGCCGTTTTGAAAAGGTGATGGAGAAAATCGTGCTGAATCGCCTAGAGTGGTACTTGGAACATAACAGATACTCCGATGCTTTGACCGGCTTTCCACGAGGATGGTCTTCCATAGACAATGTTGTTGACCTTGTCACGTCTGTACAACAGCAGAAAAGCCTAAAGAGATTATCAACGCCAGTGTTCTTGGACGTTAAGGGCGCATATGACAATGTATTGCTTGAAACTGTCTTTGACACCTTGGGCAAAATTGGAGTGGGGGGCCGCGTCTACCGATAGATCTACAGTTATTCGAAGGACAGAACCTTCTTTGTTCAGACAGAAGATGGTGAAACAAGGCACCATCATACTTATCATGGTGTACCTCAACGTGGGGTCTTAAGCCCCATACTTTTAAACCTTGCCCTCATCGGCTTCGTTGACGTTCGGCCGCAATCCGAGCAGCTCTCGATCTACGCAGACGACATCTGCATCTGGGCATCAGTGGTCACGCTTCTACACGAACGAGACAGGCGTCAGAGAGCGGCTGCACTGACGTCAAACTTCCTTTAAGGACGAAGACTTGAGCTGTCATTTAAGAAATGCTCACTGGTTGCGTTTTTGCGCAAGGCAATGACCCCATACGTCATCAAAATAATAGACACACAATCAGGTATAAAAAAACACGCTTTCCTGAGAATAATAATATATCTGGACTTGTCCTGGAGCCCTCAAAGCGCTTTCATGAAAAAAAAACTCACCATGAGAACCCACTTTCTTAGGTTTCTCGCGGCAAACTCTTGGGGTGCATCCGTATACGGACCATGCTTGAACTGTACACTGCATTTTTTCTCAGTTTTATGCGCTATAGCCTACCTGTGTTCGGCAATACTCGAATAACAAATGTTTGTGTCCTACAGTCAACACAACCTCAAGCATTGAGAATATGCCTCGGGCTTCCGAGATGCGCATCCTCAGCAGTGACTGTAACAATCGCTCATGAACACCCTATCACAACCTACAATCATGTCGATGCTTTAAGAACGCACATAAGACACGCCACCCGGTTTCAATTGCATCACCTCGCCTCCCTTCGAACTTCCAGGCCACGCTCTGCGTTCTGCACTATTATTTCTCCACATCACATGGTGATTACTGCAAACTTCAGGCACGCAGCAAGACTGTCGTTTCCATTGTGGTGTCTACATCTACTGGAAGCCGTGATAACCATGCCCGAAGTGCGAAAGAAAAATTTGTCAAACAGCCCTAAAACAAACGACATTACTGTTTCTGTTTGAGAAACACAGTGGACGCATTCACGTTTACACTGATTGGTCAATTACTTAAGCAAGCTCAAATGGTGCAGTGATAATTCCGGATAAATCCGTCACGATATAGTTCAGGACATCGCATCTGACATCATCCACGACATCAGAACTCGCCGCCATTCATGCCACCCTGGAGTTTCTAGTTGAAGAACCGCTGCAGACACGGCCAATCTTATCGGACTCCAAAGCAGCCCTCCAGGGCATTGCCTCGCCATATCGTCATGGACCGAATGAACAGCTAGTCGCTGCAAAAAGACTGCTTCATCACCGGGCTATAGAGAAACAACATGACACAGCGTATCAATGAATACCGGGCTACTGCAGCATCGATGGAGACGATCGTGCAGATGAAGCAGCCCGATCTGCTGATAATGATGCCCCTCTTGCAGCTATACCATTATCAAAAACGGATGCCGCTACAAGGCTTTGATCACTTGCACGAGAACTAACACGCGCTCAGTGGAATTTACCGGCATTCACGAACGTCCGCCTTTGTAAATTGGACCCGCACCTGTAGCTCTGTCTTTTATCAGGAATAACCAGAGCTGAGGAGCTGAGGATTTGGGTGGCCTTTAGGAATGCATATTTGTTTCGAATCGGAATGACCAGCAGCCGGACATGCGACAACTGTGGCGGCGCGGACACATTTCCTCATCTTCTCGGCGAACGTCCTCGCTTCAGTGCGCCAAGAAAAGAACTGTCAATAGTTTGAGACATACAAGACCATCGCCAATTGTCTGAAGAAAGGGCATTAGAGCACTGGCCGAGACCATTATCGGCACGCAAGGCGAGAGCATTGTTGCACTTCTTGCGGGCAAGTGGTCCAAGGCATTCTTCAACGTCTCTTTTCTCTATCCTTTTATTCCCCTTACCCCCTTCCACAGCAGAGGGTAGCCAGCTCGTCTGAGAACTGGCTAACCGCCCAGCCCTTCCTCCTTCAACCCTCCTCCTCCTTACGAAGAAGAACTGCGTAGAAGAAAATCGCACAGCACCAGGGAATCAGTGCCTTCTGGGGACTCCACAGGAAGCACTGCCGTTTCAGCGTCTACGCGTAGTTATTAATTTACGCATGAGCACTTATAGACCATACGGATCACCATTCGTTTGTACACGTCATTTGTAATAATAAATGCAAAGCATTTTTTAGCGATATTTGGATACTTTGAATGCATCTATCTATCTATCTATCCATCTATCTATCTATCTATCTATCTATCTATCTATCTATCTATCTATCTATCTATCTATCTATTTAGACGCTCGCGACTTTCTGCTCTCTTGGCCGTTTCAATAATGGTATCGATACCAAACTTGGTATGGCATAACATGACGATATGACGAGTATTACTGACTAGTCATAACATGAAAGACATGACATGTATGTCATAAATGTTATAATATGCATTTCATGGTGTTGCTGCTCTTATGGTGGTTTCGATCAGATCAGAAACTGGTATGGTACATGACTGCTTGGCAAACGCAAGTGACTGCCCCTTACGTGGAAATCATTACATGCTTGTTTCATTTCATTTCATTTCATTTATTTACTCTCGATGCCGTACGGCGTTACAGAGAGAAGGGGTACAATATTAAACAATCAAGAGAAAAGACAACAGCGGGGTGGTTACAAAAAGTGATTGCTGACAGTGGACCTAAAGTGCGCAGCGTCGCTGATGGAGACGATGGAGGCTGGAAGGCTATTCCACTGCACACTGGTCGTTTGGACAAACGAGTTCAGGTAGAGGTTTGTTCGGGAGTTTGGCACACCAAGTTTTAACGGATGATCAATGCAGGCAGACACGTATGATTAAACTGAAGAAAGGGATTGTTTTAAGGTCTGATTGGTGTAAAATATTTTATGAAAAACACATAGGCGGGATATCATGCGACGAGTTGCAAGATCAAGTAGTTGTACTACCTGTTTCATGTTAGTGACACTGGATGACCGGGAATAATCAGAGAGAATGAAACGAGCGGCCCGATTTTGGATAGCTTCAAGCGTGGAGACAAGATTGGCAGAATGTGGATCCCATACAGAAGAGGCATATTCAATCTTCGGCCGTACAAGGGCTTTGTAAAGCTGCAGTTTTAATGATGTGGGAGCTCGAGAGAAATTTCGTCGAAAGAAGCCGAGCATGCGGTTTGCATTATTGCTAATATATTCAATGTGCGAGTGCGACAAAAGGTTATCTGAAATCTGAACGCCCAGGTATTTGTAGGTGGTAACCGATAATAGAGAGGAGCCATTCAGGAAATATGTGTTTACAGGGGTGTGCTTGATTGTTCGAGTTAACCTCATATATTTGCACTTGTCGACGTTTAGTTTCATTAGCCAGGTGTTGCACCAGGCTGAAATTGTGTTAAGGTCGGTTTGAAGTTGTGAGGGATCAGAAAGTTCACATATATTTCTATATATAACACAATCGTCAGCGAATCGTCAGCAATCACAGCGTCAGCAATCGTCATGTAACAAGCTGACGACATGCCACACTCATGATGCCCTCGTGGCCGTTTCACTAGCTTCAAACACACCAATTCGGTATTACGTAACGCGAACGGACGACGAAGGTAAATGACAAGTCAAAACATGATAATCATGACATGCTTGTCATGTGAAACATCACTACATGCTACACTCATACTGCGATCACGTTCGTTTCGCTATCTTCAAATATTCCAAAGTTGGTGTTACGCGTCGTCAATGGATGACAAAGGTGTGTGATTGGTGCAAACATAATAATCATGACATGCTTGTCATGTAAAACAATCACAACATACCTTGCTAGTGATCCGCTCGCGACCGTTTCGCTAACTTCACATATTATAAATTCGGTATTACGTGACGTGCATTTACGATGAAGGTAAATGACACGTCCAAACTTGATAATCATGGCATGCGTGTTGTGTAAAACATGACTTGATACACTCATAGCGCGCTGGCGGCCGTTTCGCTAGCTCAACATATACCAAATTTAGTATCACGTGACATGAATTGACTATAAAAGTAAATGACAGGTCCAAACATGATAATCATGATATGTGTGTCACGCAAAAACATCGCTACAAGCTACGCCTCTAGCGTGCTCGCGTCCGTTTCGCTATCACCACATATAAAAAATTTGGTATTACGTGACGAGAATGGATGACGAAAGTAAATGACACGTCTAATCATGATAATCATTACGTCCGTGTCATAAAATATGACTACATGGTCGTTTCGCTAGCTCCACAAATACCGAATTTGTTATCACGCGACGTGAATAGACATTGAAGGTAAATGACAAGTCCGAACATAGCAATAATGACATGGACGTCATGTACGACAAAATTTACGTCCGTCTCGTAACGTCGTACTGATAATAAAGTGACATCTCAACCTTCTTCAGTCGCACTTCACATATCTACGATTCTCACAATAGGTGGGATCTGCCAATATTTTTGTCACCGGAACAAGTTCGAGTTCTCGATAGAGTATTTCCCGGAAAACCCCACGATACTTCAAGGGAAATGCAGCAAAATTTAGTAATGCCACACCTGTTTTATATCTATTGGCATGACAACGTCAAGTAAACTTCACATAAAATGAATACCGGTGCGCACAACTTGAGAAGCTTTGATTTGGTTGAATGTCTGATTCTCCTGTCATTGTATAGTGCTAATAAACACCTCAGCACTTTCCCGTTAGTTTGAAGTGTCTGTATCAGTGTGCACAGTAGGCGCAGACGTTAGAATGAAGCGGCAATACTGACAGATTGGCGTGTATGGACTTCCGTATGTAACGTTAAATATTTGTGAAAAAGGAGAAGGTATCGCAACATCCATCCTCATGAAAAGGAGACGTAAAATGAGTGCAGGTGTACGTATACCAAAACAAATAAAAATAATGTGAAACTAGTAGGAGATGGAGATGAAATATTAGAAAAATGATACGTATTTGAACAGAAACAAACATGGCATCACACTAAAGAACGATGTAAACCATTTGCCAGTTCACAAAAACATTCGAAAAAGGAGTATTGTGATAATGCGTTTTGATGTATCGTCTAGTAATTTGGTAAATATTGAGGCGCATGGCCAGCACATTCAGGGCGCTTGACAAGATAAATATTCAATTTAAGCGTACGCAAATTAGTGTGCTTTCTGAAGAAATCGAAATATGAACAAGTCGAAAACATTTGACTCATAGAAACAAAGAAACAGAAGACCCTAATAATTAAAAAATATGGTAATTATGTCAAGATAGTTCACTTAAGTCTCATTAGGAATTTTATAAATATGAACAAGCTAATAAATAACTTGCTAATTAAGACCGTGATTCATGCATGGAACCTTGCAGTAGTATGATACAAACACTGAGTTTACACAACAAGACAGACAACGTTCAAACTGTTTTGTAAGTGAAAGCCTTGTTCGCCAGAGATTCGGCCACGTTTTCTTTAAGACATGATCGTTATAGAATTGTATTTATAATAACGTGGCATAAATTTTTTGAGACCTGTATGAAGCGTACTGCCTAGATGTCTCTCTTCTTTCCTTTTCCCTTTGGCAGGCTATATCTTGGCTCAAATAGAGTTAATAATAACAAACTAACATAGAAACACTAGTAATCAAGGATGCCAATGCTTTTGATTGGTCTCATTTTTGTTAATACTATAGTTCTCGAAACAACTTTACAGATGTAACAAGGGGATAGATGGGAAGTTAAAGGTAAATCGCAATAACTCAGCACGCACATGAACGAAATTAACTGGTAGTATGAGTGAATTTCTGTTTGTGGTATGTTGTCGGTGTTAAACTTGCACAGATCTCTCTCTCAATCCTGCAGGCCCGCTACCAAGATTGGTTTGGTGTTGTGGGTGTTACCTGTTCCTAGACTATTGGCACACCTGCCACAAATGGCTCACAGGATGCTGCTCTTAGGGTCTGGATTACAGATTGCATCAATCCAACTCCTCAAATCTCTTCCGCCGATAATATTTGCTTCCGGGAAAGACGCGAAATAAAGTGAACTGTCGAAGAACATCCGAAAGCCTCTTTATAAGACACTCACCATAGATAACTGTAATGTATAGACAACTGTATTTTGTTTTAATTGCATTTCTCTGCTCTAGTATCTACTTCTAATCTCTATTTTCCTGAGTGTCACTGTCCGTACGTATACAGGGCATAATATTGACATTTATTGAGATATGTGCCCATATTGCCATGGCGGGTGCAAACCACACAGTTCCGGTTCTACCCGTTTGAACGCAGCTGCCATTTCAGTCAAAATGCCCCTTACTTAAAGCCAACTAGTCCTCTGCCCCCCGCCCTCCCCCCCACCCAAAAAAAAAACGTAACGTGATACCGATGCCAAACATTTACAAAAATATATCACTAAGAACCCTAAAACGTATTTCTAAATTCATGCTAACACATAAAACAACCAATACAAAGAGCTCCTAAATATAGAAACTGCCGAGGTGTATAACAAATTAAACCTATCAGATGCTACGACATCGACTACCCTATCACTGAAATCAAAAATATAACACTTAGTATTGTGTGGTGACATAAACATGTATTTAACTGCAAACACCTAAGTGCTAGGGATTCTAATACGGTGAATTTATTACATAAAATTTTTTTTCCTATTTTTCGTAGTACACTTACTAATTGGGTATAGGCACTGGAATGTAGTATTGTGTGTATTATGTCCCCCCCCCCAAAAAAAAGTTGTATATGTCGTGCTTTTTTTCTGTTTTAAAGAGCACACCGTGCCCTTAAACACCCGTTCCGGTGTTAAGCGGCGTCGCTCCTGCCGTCGCAATCGGTGGCGTAACCAGGGTAACGTATGCGTGGCACAGAAATTAGGCAAGTCGCACTAATGTGCACAGCAAGTAGAAGTGTGAAGCTTCGATGGTGTCACCACTCGAACGAGTATGTGCCACAGGAATTGAGCAAACCCCACTACCATGCACGTCTATTGCGAGCGTCAAACTAAAATTAAGTATGTGCCAATTGAATTGGGAAAGAAGCAAGCAAAGAAGAATTCTGGGCAAGCCCAAACACCACGTAGAAGAGGCGCGAGTATCACATGAAAACAAAGTATCTGCCTCCAGAAACGGGCGAGCAAAGCTGGATAGCAACTTGCTGTTAGTGGTTGTGTACTTCGACATTGCGCACTTTCTGCAACTCACATGACCCACACTTCGGCCCACACCGATGTTACTTTTGGAGAACCTTGATATAGGCAGAAAAACAAAAGAGACATATTGTTCCCCGTTATAATCAAGACCATCCCGTTCCCATTCATCGTAACGTATCCCAGTGATGAGACGACCTCACGGAACCCTTCCATATACCCCGTCTTTGGAAAACAGGCATTGATGGTGAAATTCATTTCACCCTCGACAAAGCTTCCTTCATTACATTACGACTGGCAAACGTGTGTTCCCATTAAAAGAGTTCCGGAAAATAAGTAAAGCTGCGCAACTGTCAATGCATACATACATATCTCTTCCAAATTGTTTTTCTCAACTTACCGCAAAACCAAAACACCTAAACAGCTGCGCTCCGAATTCGTATTATGCAGACGCTTAATCGTTTGCAATTTTTGTACAACGTTTGCTTTTAAGATTTTCATCGTGTATTGGTGGCCGTTAGCATGTATTTTCAGTGTTCTAGACATGAACGTACCATTTATTCTTTTTTTAGTGTTAAAGTGTTTTTATTTGTTGTTTCGTTGCTGCCTCCAAAATGGGGCTGTCAACCGCGTGAAGCATTGCTGGCTTTTATTCGTGGTCGTTAAGATGAGAATTATGTACGCTAAAAAATTGGTTTGGCATAATTTTATTTCATCTATATACGTGTACGGCTTAAAACAACTCCTTTTAATTTTCCTGACGAGAAAATGTGGCAAAGAACCGGAGGTTGGTCGTGAAGCATGGCTAAGCTTCTGCCCCCGGTGATAACGTCACACTTCTAAGTAAAGTTTACCTGGATGCCGAGGAAGAAAATGAACCCTTAGCTGTTGTTCCGAATAACAGCCCCAATGCTCTACCGAAGAAGCCCACACCAAACGTGTACTTAATTTTCGCATCAGTGTCAACTAAACTTCTCTCCTCCATGCTATTAATCAACTTGATCGGGATCGCGGCGCCCTAGAGTTTTCCATAGGTAGACCGGAGGCAACTCTGGAGCTAGTGTCTGTGCGAGGGGCAACGCAAAGCGCTTCAGCCAGCATCGGAATGATGTGTAGTACAGAAGTTTGTCTATTATTCGTACCTTCAGTTCCACTTGACTTCGCGTGGCTTGGAGGTACTTTGTCATGAAATGACAATCAGTCAAAATACTTTAGGTGCGAAGCAGCTTTTTGACTAGCTTGTGTACCGCTGTCCCTCCGTCCACACTACTCCCCTCGCTCCAGGTGTTGGAGTGGTGCAAAGTAGTTCATGCCCTTTTAGCAGTGCGCCGTGACGTCTTTCTCGCGCGCCAGCCTTCGCTCGCCTTTGTCAGCTTTCTCTCACTTCACCCTCTCCACTGCTTGCTGCACTCGGGCCCATTCCTCACGTGGACATCATTTTAACCGCGCCACCTCTCTCTATCTGTCGACGAGAAGAAGCCGTGAGCCGGCGTGCGCGCGCTATAGTGCACGCGCTTCGAGAATCTCGCAGCGCCGACAATGTGGACCGCGCGCCGCTGCTTGCAGCAAGATCACGCCGATGGGTAGGACGCTGTCGTGGCAGGCTTCCCGCTAGTGTGTGCGTTCCTTTCGCAGATGTAGCCGGCGTTGCGAGGGTTAGTGAAGCCGATCGCGTTCGCGAATGGCGACGTCAACAACGACGAGGCGTGAGCCTGGAAAGCCGAACGATAGCGTCGGAGTGAAAGACAAGCGACGCCGACTAGGGGATAGTCGAGAACACCGATCGCGTTCGAGAATACATAAGGCACGCGGGTAACACAGTCGAGACGCAAGCCAAGTAAGATGAGTGCTGCGTCTTCAAGACGTCCCACCTCCCACACTCTAAGGCAAAAGGGTGTTAAAAGTGTGTATGGTTTGTCGTTTAGGGGACTAATGGGGCTGCCACAACCATTAATCTATTTCAGGGATAACGGCACTGCGGCTAACAGTTAGTCCCCACTGACAAGCTCAAGGAACTATTAGTCCTCACATTTGCAGCTTAGTGAGTAACCAATAGTCCCGCGATTCTCCTCAAAGGACTAACATTTAGTCCTCACATTTGCACCCTATAGGGCAACTGTCAATCCCCACAATTACACGTCACCGGGCAACCGTTAGTCCTCACAGTTGCACCTCGCCGGACAAACGTTTGATCCACTGAAGTGCTCCAATTGGATGAACTTTGTATGCTCAGTTCAAACATTGCTTTTGTTGATTTTCCGACAGGCATAATACTTTTTAGCCTGTTTTTCTGCGCAGTGAGCAACACATAGCGCAGAAAAGAACACTCGAGAAAGTAAATAGCCACCTATGTGTAACTGCTTTCGCAGTCACGGCAACAACGAAAGAGAACAGCGAGACATCGAAATCTTTATATTTCTACATACACATGAAGTTTCACCATTCTTCTAAGTGAATTCATGGTGAAGTGTACAAGTCCAGTCTCTTTGACATATCTTGTTCACTCTTTGTGTTGCATCTCCGACAGAAGCGATAAATAAGAGGCATTGCAGATGCCAGCGCACGCAGCCTTCTGCCTGTTGTGTTCCCACGGCTGTACGTACAATAAAATAGTAGAAATAGACACACGTGACAGAAGATCAAGATGCACGCATATGACAAGTACGTGCAAGGTAATATAAGAACATGCGTATGACACACAAATGAGTATGACACATTTAAGTATGACACACAAATAACTTTACCTTCACATCTCGCACAGTCCTTCTGAAGCTGTTCTGACGAAAGAGATGGATGACAGCCATCGCAGACGCCAGCGCACACAGCCTTCAGCACGGTGTCTGCTCACGGCAGTGCAATAAGTATGTAAAATAGTGAGTCACACGGGACAGAGGATGAATACGAATGCATATGAGAAATACGTGCAAGGTGAAATAAAACATACGTGAGATATGACATACTAATAATTTAAACGCGATATCACACAACCTCAAAGACTCATTTCGATCCCCGTAGCGCAACAGCTTAGGAGCAGCGGCCACAGCCACAACTCCGCGAACCACCATGCCGCCAAAAAGTCGGCGAGTCCAAAGCGAGTGACGTCGTTCAGCTCGAGCAAGCGAACGCGAGACCAAACACGGCGCTGCACGCGGAGTGTCTGCCGCCAGCGAACTTCGAACAGGAGAGCGAGCACCCGCTTGGCCGCCGCCATGAACAGCGCTGGGCTGGTTTTGAGCTAGCACCGAAGAAATCGATGGTAATGCGGCCCTTTTCCAGAAACTTGAGCAAATGCAGCGTGCAAACGCGAGTCCACCGCCGCGGCCAACGGATGGCGCCGAGCTACTTGCGACCGACTGACGGGAAAGCCAGCAGTAATGGCGACCAATTTTCACTGAGTTCCGACTGTCACACATGTCCCGTTAATTAGGGAGGCGATCGCCGGGCTAATTCCAAGAGCCGAAGTATCGGCCCCCCGAACCGCACCACGAAAGCGTGGACAATTTAGAAGTGGTCCTTATTGGTGCGCCAGCAGACGCCGGCTGTGGCCCAAAGAACAAGTCAGAGCCGAGAGTTGATAAACAAACAAGATTATATTCTCAATAATGGCAGATCGAAAACAATACACAAAAATGCACACTCCACAATAGTTCCATACAATATGTCACCAATCAAACCAATCAATCAACGTACTAAACAATACAATCAGCCACTCTTGAAACAACGGACACGGACAACAATACGCACTACAATGCAGTCGCATGCATTGAACAACCAAGACACTTAAAGACTAAAGAGATAGAAAACCTATTCAATCCAAAGTTTTTGGAACCAAAGTCTCGATGATACTCTTCCGAGAATCTCTCACTCAAAGTCCAGCGTTGTTGTCGTTCCGCAGCCCTCGAAGTTTCTCTTCCAGGAAACCTCCCGTCTTCAATTGGCCACTCTTCAAACTTCAACTGCTTCGCCGGAACACGTCCGCTTCACACCCGCAGCTGTTGCCACGCGTCTTCGCTCGATAGCGGTAAACACACGCTCTTGCCTGTAGCTCGAGCCTTCACCCCTCAGGTGGAATTCCTCTTCATCTCCGGCTTCGTCCCTACGGACCAAAACCTTCGCCGACTACACGGCCGAATCCCTACGCGCTCTGGCGCTCACTTCCGTCTCCTCCTGCTCTCTCGTCTCGGCCGCTCGATTAAATACCTTCCGCGCCACATTCCAGAAAGTTCTCGTCATTTCGTCGGCGCGATACGCCGCGAAGGCTGGGGAGAGGCGCGAGACTGTACGAGGGCCGTCCCCGACCGATGACTCAACTCGGTGTGACCACGCCTATTTCCTTCTGGAACTTTCCAGTGCTTGCCCGGCCGCCGATGTGGGTTGAGGAGGTTCGTCGGCGAAGCCACGCTTCCGCGGGAAGAGCGCGCGCCCGGGGAGCCTTGGATGTTTGTTTTCTTTTTTTTCTTTTGACCTCGCGGCGTTTCTCCCGCCCGTTATCGCAAGATTTTGGCGGCGCGCCCATTTTTAGCGCTCGTTCTGTGACACTGCCCCCCACTTTAAGAATATTATCTCATAATATTCAAAACCACACAACGAGCGCGAACAGTCACCACACACTCTGAAAGACTGTAACACAAACCGTCGCCCCTGACACTTCACATTCGCAATAGATCGCTCAATACAATCGTACATTGTAGTTCAATTCTACAACACATGAAATATAGCCACAGGTACATGACTAAAACACTTCATCACACATTCCAAACAATACAAACGTACAAAGTTCTCTCATTACAACAATTACACAACACTATACATCACATCACAGCACAGACACTTCGACACTTGTGACACAGGATAACACAACATTAACACAACATATGGCACTCAGCACTGCCAAACACATTCTGATTCGACTTCAGCACTTATCCTGTGTATTTCGAGCTGCGCTTGCGTCCTTTCTTGCGGTGCTCGCTCGATCTCTTTTATTTTTCCTTGTTCTTTTTCGGCGAGCCTTTTCCAATGACGGTATCTGAGGCAGCGTCTCAGCCCTCGTTGTCACTTCCGACCCTGCTAACGGGTCATGACGTTCGACGGGTCCTGACTGTTTATTTACCAGCTTGTTCATGTCTCTACATTTGGCCCGGCTGGCCGATTCTGTCACCTTTACACTGCCGGTCGGTTGAGGTCATGCCGACGTAAGTCCAGCTGCCCGGCCCATGAACTCATTCAACACGATCATCTTCTCATTCGCTGTCTCTTGCGCCGCGGCTTCACCTTGGGCTCTAGTGAGATCCGTCACGGGATGCTCCTCCACTGAATCTCGCGGTCGCTGGGTTGGCGAGGGCTCTATCTTAGGGTCTTCGCCCAAACATTCCGGATCATTCGGTCCTCGCGCCCCGTCGATGTTTCCGATGACAAGGTCGTAAAGGGGGTTCGTCATGCATAAAGCAGTAGCCTTCCCGCTGAAGTACGGGGTTGCAACCTCGATTTCTGCTTCGGGAAGCATCCGAACTGTACGGTCAATTAGGCAAACCGGTTCCGTTCTGCCTGTCAACTCGCTTTCCCGTACCAAATTTCTCCGCACAATAACAGTGGAGCTGCCGGTATCTCTTAACACCGTAATCTTTTTGTCCGCAACTTTTCCAGACATCACAGGCATTTCCTTCATAGCACCTCTTTGCTGTTTTGTCAATACAGCACCCACAATAGGAATTTTCTCCCCGTTTTTCATCTCTACGAATCCATCGGTGACGGCATTATTACCGGTTTTCGGTGCCGCTTGCACACAGGATACCTGGTGAGTTTGACTCGCTCCGTTTCGACATGCGTCTGCTTTCTGCCCAGTCTGACCACACTTGAAACATTTTACAACCGTAGGGCTCGTAAAGATCGTTCGACAGTTTTTTGCGCGATGACCCACTCGGTTAAGGCACGAACACACTGGCGGCGCCGCGCTCTGCCGCGCGCCGCGCGCCGCTCGCGAGGCGCCGCTTTTCTCTCTTTCTCCCGCCAAGCGTCGAGGAATTCCTGCCGCCGACTCAATCGCTCCTTGCGCTATATCTGCCGCCGCCGCCCAAGCAAAGCGCCAATCAGCGACGTGCGTGGTAGTCGCCATAGCAACGCATGGAGCTTGTTTTCCTTCTTTTTTCTGGCTGCCATTTTTCTCACGCCGTCGTTTTCTGAAGCACGCTGACAACGGCACCATGGACACCGAACGCTTTTTAGAAGAGATCAGACTGTACCCCTTTTTATACGACAAAATGATGCCCGATTATAAAGATAAGCAAGCAAAAATGAACAGATGGGATATTATAGGATCGATGTTTGGATTGACAGGTAAGTGGCGATTGCGTGGCTCATTGCATGTTGAGCGCGAATGAATTGTATGTTTTATTCACTCACTTGTGCAGGAACACAGGCCATGATGAAATTTAAAAATATAAGGGACCGGTGGATGAAGCTCGTGTCGGGAGCTGAGGCGAACACTCGGAGCGGTGCGCCAGGCAATCAGGGAAAAATTAAGTGGCCCCTGTTCGCAATTATTGATGGCATGCTGAGGCAGACACCTCACTATGCGGAAAAGTAAGTGATCAATGACGTGCCCTTTCATATTGCAGCGCACGCAGGATACCTGTTTCATGCCTGCCGACTATCTTGATTTTGCTGCGAGACTCCTGAATACTGACTGACCCTCCGGGTCGACGTGCACGTTCCCGAGCTGTCGCTCAAAGAAAACTATTTACAGAATAAGGAAAGGTGGCCTAGTTGATAATGAATTGAATGGGGCAGCGTTAGGACGAAGACACGAACGAGAAATGACACGAGAAGTGCTGCTAAAAAACTATTTACGACTCATAGCCGAGCGTTTTTTTTTCCCGCCGTTCATGCGAATGCTGTTTCAAACACCGCAGGCCATGAAAAGTGCTTCTACGTAAATTGAGCGTTGTACGTTGATTTATCGATTCTACTTTTTGCAATGAATTTGTGCTACAGATTGGTTCATACTGTAGGGTCATGCGGTGAGGCCTACAATGGCGGCGAGGGCACGCCAACTGTCGCGAGACACAGCACATCTCATTTCATAATTGTGAGTGAGTGTTGCGATCACACATATTAGATACATGATAGAGGGTGCGCCTCCCCCCCCGCACCTTTGAGTGATCGCTTGCTTTGAAGTAACAGCTGGCTGTTCAGGACAGGATCCCAGGTGTTTTTCTGTCCCTTTGTGGAGCTCTACAGGGATGCAAATAAATCACATCTGCTTTACTGCCAATAAATAGACAGCTTACTTCACTCTAAAATATGTCAGGAGAGCATTGCAAATGTCTTCTTTTAAGAACTGGCCTGTGTCGCCCATGTACCAACTACACTGTTTGTATCACTCGTGTTATGATCATATTTATGAAATGAAAATAAATTATATTAAACGAAAAATGTTATAATTCATCATGTGTGCCAATTCTGATGCAGCAAGTGCTCATTTTCAGGCCTGTAACCAACATGGCACAGGCATCTGAAGATTGGTAAATATAAACTTCATCCACTCTTTCTTGTTATCATGAATACATATCCTATTCTTGCATAATAAGACAGTCTTTACATTTATGTGTCTGCAAGAGGCATTGTGGGTTGTGTGCATGGGTGTAAGCTTACATGCTACTCTAGCAGCAGCAGGCCAAGCAACATTGCAACACTTCATTCTCTACTTTGCAGCAGTCAAGACGCTCCACAAATGGCACAAGACATTTTAAACGGAATGTAAGTGCCTTAAGTTGTTTTCTTGGTGGGCCAAGTTTGGTCTCCAGGCTTATGTTGCTATAAATAAGCTAACTTTTGGCTCTGAACATGCAGCTATGCCAGTGCCAATGAGGGTGAAGGATCCTTCTGTTATGCTTCTCCGTGAGTTGCTTTTTATATTTTTCAGTGTTCAAAAGCAGTTCTTCACTAATCCAAGCACATTGAAATAGAACTGCTTTCTCTGTCTTATAACCTGTGTGCTGTTGGCACAGCTCATAAGTAAAGTTTCTGAGCTGCTAACCTAAACGCAGGATAGCTTTTATTGAACTTGTCTGAAGTTTTAAGGAACAAAAATTGTTCAACAGGTGAATGTGAACAACTACGTAGTGCCGACTGTCTTTTTGAGTAGGCTGCGATATTTGGACATCACTGTGACATTTCATAAATTTCAAAGAATGACATGAAAAAATCTGGAATATTTATTTGTAAAAACAGTATCTGCATACTCCCACACTGTATGCCAAAAAATAACAAGGAACACGCACAGATGCTTTTTCACTAGTGGTACATACTGATTCTTTTACTTCTTTTTTATTAGAGAGATGTGCTTTGAAGAAGAATGCCCTGAAGGGTAAGCCACATTTCAAAAGTTTTATCTGTTTTTATATATCCAATCAAAACAAGCATTCAAAAATCTGCCTGTGACAGTTGTACCTCTAACATAGTTTGCTAACGGCACAGCAAGCAAATCGTGGCTGTCTTTTGCTCATAATTGTGAATCCTTGCTGTTTTAAGTGCTATATTTGGTCCACATGCTGAGAGGAGCATTGAGTAGTTTATAAGCATGTTCTTTTACGTCAAATAGATGCGCTAGAACTCTTTTATAGGGACTGCCAAGGAAGTCTTTTGGTACCTGTTTTGTTTAGTGCAACTAAAAGCCTACCAGTCAGTATCTAATCGTGGAATGGTAACATGAAAAACAATGTGCCGCGTTTATCAGAATCTCTCATTCAGTGGTAACGGGGAGCTGTATGCAAAATGCATGCTGGAAGCAGTAGAACGTGAATGCAATAATGAAATTCGAGTTTGTGCTGTGCAGTTGCCTGCATATCTATACACCTTTGCCGCATACACTATAACTGACGTGTTCCACTAGTAGGCGCAAACACAGCGACTATTTACAGTGTTAACTCCTTTTACCTTGTAAGCAGCTCAGAATATAGTGGGAAGAAATAATAACAACACATTGTAATTTGGACAGTCATTGTGGTGCACATAAGAGCATCAGCCTACATGCAGCTAAGCGAATGTTCAAAGCCACAGTGTAGCGTGACTAGGCTGTGTGACGTACCATGTTTTTTGTAACATATAAATGCAAGTGATACATCTACTTTTTCTTAATTCATGAAAATGATGCTCGAATATCTCACTGTATGAGTTGCAGTACGTTGATTCTCATAAATATCTAATCACATGGGTTAGATAAGTGTCTGTTTCTTGTTTCTTTTATCCACTGCAAATTTAGCAATGTTTGTTTCTTTTTTCTAATAATTACATTTTCATGTTGTACTAGTTCATGTTTGACTTCATGCAGTATGCGAGATGTCACAATAACAACACATTGTAATTTGGACAGTCATTGTGGTGCACATAAGAGCATCAGCCTACATGCAGCTAAGCGAATGTTCAAAGCCACAGTGTAGCGTGACTAGGCTGTGTGACGTACCATGTTTTTTGTAACATATAAATGCAAGTGATACATCTACATTTTCTTAATTCATGAAAATGATGCTCGAATATGTCACTGTATGAGTTGCAGTATGTTGATTTTCATGAATATCTAATCACATGGGTTAGATAAGTGTCTGTTTCTTGTTTCTTTTATACACTGCAAATTTAGCAATGTTTGTTTCTTTTTTCTAATAATTACATTTTCATGTTGTACTAGTTCATGTTTGACTTCATGCAGTATGCGAGATGTCACTGACGTATCATTATTATGGTTCTTACAGGCCTTCACAGGCTACGACAATAAACAACTGCTCGGCTGTGCCACCAACCACGCCTTCAATGTAAGAATGCCTATGTGGACTTTGAATATTAAATCTGCTAGGCTTTGTTCAAGCTAGAGGTATCATGCTTGAGCGAGTACAAATTTGTGATGTCAGAAGAGATGGATAACATACAAGAAAAATGATGACAATACACTGGCAGCACACATTTTAATTCTTTTTTTGATTGTACAAATGAATAGCAGCTTGGACATATCTTTTTAGTCATCCTGCATGAGCAGCCTCCAATTTTTTGCGTAGGACAGGTGTCATCTATGCTCTGCTTGCACTGCCTATTGCAGGTTGGCAATCACATGCTTATAGTATTGCTGTAAATGTATGGTTGCATCAGGCAATTCAACTTAATTGTCTGTTTTTGTTAATGTTGTGTTGCTAGTACACTTATACTCTACAGGCATAATCACTCACTTGGCAATAATCAGTTTCTTTCCCTTTCCTTAGCATCACTCTCTGTGCCAACGCGTGAAACTAAGCTGCCAAGACTTGCATATGAACTTCACGACAGCTTTTCTAATCTGTGCTTTGTTTCTGTTTCGTCTGCAGGCCCACCGGGAAACCCACAGATTTTACACCATCTCGGTAATTACACCCTCCACACTTTTTGCAAACATTTTGATGGCACTTAGCGGTAAGTGTAAATTTGTTTTGCAGAAAGAGAAAAACACGCAGTGAGGACGTGGATGCAAGCATTAAAGACCTTCTTGGCAGCTGCTCCACCTCAATTGAAGCGATCGCAAAGAAAAAAAGAAGCACTGCAGCCCGACGAGTGCGACATAGCTGGAAGCCTTGTAGCTGTCAAACTCAAGGCATTGCCAAAAAGAAAGCGCTCACAGGTGCTTTTTCAGATCCACAAGCTTCTACATGAAGCCGAAATGGAATGTTTGGAGGATTCAGATTGAAATTTAAGTACATATTAATGAGACTAGCATTACTTCAAATTTGGACAAGCGTACAATTATAAATCATTCATCACATCATATAGCGATTCTATCGAAATTATGTCAACCTAATGTCAATTAGGTCGACCAAATCATAATACTGTCTTTTCCGTCCTCTTTATTGATGTATCTGTGCTTGTAAACCACGCCGTCGCCATCGCGGTACGAGGAGCATTGACAAGCAATCCCAGGTTTACATGCAGAGATACACCTGATAAAGTGAATGGCCCGACGGGCAACTGCCTTAGCTCAAATGGTACAACATCAGGAGCCTTATTCGAAGGTTGCAGGCTCGGTTGCTATAGACAGCAACTTGCCTTTTTGTCCACTTTTATTGTCACACCTAACTGTAACTACTACGAAAAATTTCCCCTATACTATCCGTTAAAAACAAAACTAGCCCTTTAACTCTCCTTCTTTTGTTAATGATTAGGGTTATAAACAATGAAGGGATTGGTGAAAAGCTGATGATGCTATTTTTTTAAAGGGGTACTGCCACAAAATTTTTTTGTCTATTGTTTTATGTGTCAAATGACAGGCCAACACCCCAAGAGCGTAGGAAATGTACCGGTAAGCATGAGTGCACGCCGGAAAATTAATTACAGCAGTCCTTTAAAAGCTAGTTTTGATTCTACTGTACCCTGGCATCATAGCATAGTACGAGCAGCGCCACCAGGTGGTTTATGCGTGCATAAGTTTTTGCGATGTATTCTTGTCCACACATTGCTTCTTCAATCGTCTGCTGTATGCTGATCGCTTCTTCAATCGTCTGCTGTATGCTGCACCTGTCACAGCTGTCGTAGCAATTCGAAATCAAACGATTTCTCTGGCCTCTGCTAAGCGTATATCTTGCGTTCGCGTGCGCATACCCTGTTCTAGAGTCCACTAGCTGGCTTCACAGGTACGCTGAATGATAGTGACTGGAAGGCGCGAGCAGGTGATTGAGAAGGTGAGGCGGAAGCTAGCTTTTTTGTTTTGTTTTGGTGCTCGACATCATCACAACTAGCCACACTGCTACGTAAAGTCACCAGGATTAGTACTGTAGCTCGACGTCAAGCTTGTGTCAATGTTTGTAGATTCGACACGAGAAAAACAAGTTTCACATGAAAATGAAATATTTTATCAGCATTTGCTGAGTGTGACACTTGCTCAGAGCAGTCTCTGTATACAGGAGATTTGTATTCCAGAGTAAACTTGCCTCCCAAAAAAGGTGTCAGTACCCCTTTAACTTATCTATAAGTTTTGATAAAATATGTACACTTATTTAGTTTTCAGATGTAGGAATAAAACAAATTCAGAGCCGATAGTGACAGTGAAAACAGTCAAGAAGTAATTATCAGTGGCTGTTATGCATCGCTCAAATCTGATTATGTCAATATCGTCATTAATAAGCGTAACTTAGTGTGCAACCATCGGTTACGACAACACTCCAAAATTGTCTAGGGTTTGTATGCAGTGCTGAGTAAACTAGAAGAATCCAGTTTTTGCTTGTCTCACACACTGGCAATAATGATTTTATAATTAGCGGGAGCTGCTTGTCCTACTAGATTTGCAAAAGTGCTTTGATCTGTTGTCGTTTGAGAACCATTGGTAAATTTTGTCTGTTTTCACAAGAATCACGAGTATAGATTCAATTTTCAAGGTTTCCTAATGTTTTATCGATTTTCCACAGTGTTTGCTATGTTCTCTAAAATTGTTGTCAAAAGTGACCCACTTTGTTTTTAAGCAATTCATAATTTATAGTCAGTGAATACTTCCCTCGATGGGTTCTTGTTTTTATTTTGCTGATGGAAGCTCCTTGTCCCATTAGGTTTGTGATGAAGCCTCTTCCTGGTGAGGAGCCTTCCTTTTCAGATGTGTTTTAAACCACGGGCATTTTTGTCTGTTTTCAAAAGAACTACGAATGTAAGTTTGCATTTTAAGGTTGCGATATTGTTTTTATAGATGTTTCTCTGCGTGTTTGATATTTTGTTTGAAATCGTTCCAAAAAGTCGTGTACTTTATTTATAAGCCGTTTAGAGTTTACTGTCAATGATATCCTCGATGGGGACCTTTTTTGTTGCACAGGCAGTACACTCATCACTAAGCTTAGGCAGAGCCCGAACAATATAGTCAGGTACAGCTTTAGATGTCTGTAGCATTTACTCCTCAAAGGCCACAAGCCTTTACCAATGGTGGTGAAATTTAGACTGATGTCATGGGTTGGATGGCCGGGATAACCGGTTTCGGAAAATGAAAAGTGCATGAGAACAACTGCTTCTTTAGTGGTAAAGATGGTCAGCTGCTGTGCTTTGGTCATCCGAGATGAGGCCTCTGCATATTTATTAAGTTGTACTCTACCAGAGAGTTCCGTAGTAATATTTAGAGGGAGATCTGGCACTAGTGTCTACGCGGGCTTCTTCAGGAGCAGCTTGCTTGTACCCCCCACGGGAATTATGGAAAGTACAAGCTTCGGAACTGCTTTCGAAGTGGAAACATCAACATCGATACGATTTCGAAATCTGTCCAATTTGTTGTCTTTGTGTATGCTCATTTGCATTTCAGTTCAATGTTCGCATTTCTTTGTCTTTTTTTTTCAGGGCACTTTTCGAATTTATATGGTCAAATAGTCGCACTTAAAGCACGTAAACAAAAAAAAATGTCAGAGGTAAAATGCAAATACTGTATTGTTCCTTTCGTATGCCATTTGTGTCAATGTTAAGTACAAAAAGCTCACATTGTATCTTATTAAATTTGTGTTTCAGTGCAATGTTTTGTATTTATTCAGTCACATTTATGTTTCAGTGCAGCATTTGCATTTCTGTGATTTCAATTGTGTTTCAGTGCAATATTTTGTATTAGTGCAGTCACATTGATGCTTCATTTCAATATTCGTATGGGTTCTCTCACATAGGAATAAATTCAACATATTGATGTTTTGCAAAATTGAGTTGTGAATTAGTTCTTGTGCAAAACTTTTCTATAGCAGAGAAGGTCAGCCATAGTAATCACAAGTAAACCATTTATATCTATTGGTGGAGCACTCATAAACCTATATATAGCACATTCTGATCTTCATGTCAAAGCAATGTGGCAGCGCTACTGATGCGGAGAAAGACATGTTTAAGAACAAAGTACCAGCAGACATGAGTGAACCATTGATACATCTACTTCACTACTGCATCACTGAAATGCTTCTATACATTTTACACAATAAAAAATGATCCCCTAAAGTTTAGCTTGTCGCAATAATTGGTAGGAAAGGTCTAGTTATGGCAGACTTTCACTCTTTAAGGTAGTGCGTGAGAGCCCTATTGGTCACTTGCCAGCTGGTAAAAAGATATCTCTTGTGCTACATGATACCGATGACCGATCTCTTGTGCTACATGATACAGGATAGTATGATAAACACAGTATCATGTATTTGTGTTCAAAGTGAACCTACACTGTAGACTCTCAGAGCATGCAAATTATCAAAATAGAACTGTTGCTTGAATAAAACAACTGCATCTTCATAAGAATGAAAGCTTGAGTGAGTAGGTACGTGTTAATCTTGGTTGATACAGCGCACACAGAACAACGAGAATAAACACAGTACGGGTTGCTGACTCAGAAATAAATTTTATTGGGAAAAACAAGCATATATATGGCGACATACAACATAACAAAAAAGAACAAAAAAAGGATCCTAGCTAAGAAAAACAGGTACATATATATAAAGCGGTATGAGCCTTGGGACAGGAGAAGAAGAAGCACAAAAGTTGGGGCAGGAAAGAACAGTAGGATGAAGTTGGGAATGATGGACGCCAGTCCCTACTGAGGCTATAATGCTGCTCCATTCTTTTAAGTTGAAACACTACATTATTTTGGCGCAGCGGGCCATCGAAGCCAACATGTGGGTGACGTTCTTCGTTGACGAGACCTCTACGGACAAGATCATCTTTTCGAAGTACCAAGTTCAAGATGAAGCAGCGGTGGACCGACCTCGTGAGCTCTGCTCGGAAGAACTCGTAAACCTGGTTGTGGGAAAGGCAGCTGTGGACGCTACTGAACTAAGAAGGAAAGGTGCTGTAAAAGTAAACTTGCATGTGGCAACCTTCTACAACCTAGTTCTTGAACCAGCGCGTCGAAGAGACTCAGGATAACGGTCTTTGACGAAAGAGGTGAGCCTCGTTTTGAAGGCTCTTCAGCTGCAACATGAACAGATTATGCAACAGAACAAAACAATGACATCCTTTATAAGCTCTCTGAATGCTGAGAAACCGGAGCCTAAATTCGTAGAGCCTGATGCCTTCGACGGTATTTCTTCAAATCCAGAAAGTTTGCTTGAGTTCTATGAATATGCCACTAAAAAAAAAGTGGCTCTTTGATGATGATAAAATCACTAACATGCGTTTTTACTTGAGAGGTGTTGTGCTCAAGTGGTATGAAATGTGCATTCAGGAAGACAGTGGTGGCTTTTGGAGTCAGTGGAAGAAGAAACTTTTGACCGCATTCGGAAGGCAGATCCCACTAACCGAAGAAACAGAAATGTGCACAACTTTTATCACACCATCCGATCTCTACAAGTATAACTGGCTTTCTTTCGGTTAGAAAAACTCGCCAGCATGGTTCCATAAGACCATGAATGACGTGCTAAAGCTATTCCTTGGTGTTTTCTGTCTAAACGACATAATAGTCTTCTCCAAAACAAAGGCTGAGCATCAGGACCATCTGTCTCAGGTGTGAAACGCCTTGAGCTTGGCTCGTCTCAAGGTAAATTTTAAGAAGAGTGCATTCTTTCAACAAAAAGTTGTGTTTCTTAAATGAGTCTTCGATGGGAACACCAAAAGCACAAAACAAGGGTTCGTTGAGAAGATTTCCCAGTTGAAGAAACCATATGACGTCTATTCACTGCATGTGTTTTTGGGATGGGCAGGACATTTCCGAACTTTCATTAAGGACTTTGCTGTCAAAACTAGATGTCTCGCATGTTTAACACATAAAGACGTTCCCTTTGAATGGAGTGACGAATGTGAGAGAGTCTACCGTGACTTGGTGCTCAGAATCTCTTCCGACTCTGTCCTATGCCTACCAGACTTCACTTTATACTTTTAATTGAACACCGACGCCTCACATTATGGGACTGGAGCAGTGTTGTATCAAAAATATGTTGAAGCATCTAGCCGAGAAAAGCGACTTGTAGTAGGTTACTACAGTTACACGTTTAAGCCATCTGGAACTAACTACACTACTACAAAAAAGGAAGTCCTGGCCGTTCTGAAGGCCACTGAGTACTTCTGTTTGTACCTGGAAGGTAATAAGTTCACTTTGTTCACCGATCACCAGGCCCTCACTATCTCTTGAATATGAGCCAAACTAAAGGACATATTGCTAGATGGGTGAATTACTTGCAGCAATTCGACTTTACAATCTTGCATCGATCAGGGCCACTTTTAACCGATGCAGATGCTCTATCAAGGTTGATGGTACAAAGCAACACAGAAAAATTCGAACAAATGAATGAAGTGAAGCTGTTGGAAGGCTCCGGACAACTGGTTTTTACTGAAAGTTGTTATGAAGTCCCATCAACACTTGTTTCCAGAGTTCTTTGTTTTTACCACGATAGCCCAGAATCTGGAGGACACAACGGATTTCGATGCACCTACAACAAATTGGTGGCCTCACACGAAGAAAGATGTCAGTCAGTACATTCATTCCTGCCATGTGTGTCAAGTACACAAAGTCAAGTATAAACAGCCCACGGATGCTATGATACTACCTTGCCACTCGAACGTACCTTTCAAAGTAGTTCACCTGGATTTGCCAAACTAAATAAGAAACGGGCGGAGTCAATAAAACGCAAGCTTTTCTTCTGGCCATAGATGAATACACGAGAATGGTCATGGCACAAGCAGGAAAAGAAGATGCAAATAGCGTCATAGGCCTCCTCGAAAAAGGCATGTTCAAGACTACGCGGTCAATAGTATGCGATAAGGGCCCTGCGTTCAAGAGCGAAAAGCTAGCAAGATGGGCTCGGGATTACAATATATCGATCAAGTTCTGTGCTCCACACCATCTCAGAGCGAATGGGCAGGCAGAACGTGCCATACGGGACGTGAAACAGTACATCAAGATGTACGATAGTTTTCCTGGTGGATGGAAATGTTCTTTGGAAGCCGCCGTGATACATCATAATCGATCCTATACAAGTGGCTTTGGGTGCAATCTACAGTGCGTTTTTTCAGTATAAACCCCTATTTTGCAGGCAGACCGTGAGTTGGGACTCTTAAAAAACATCAAGATCATTGAAGAGAGGCAAGAAAAATCACAGGAGGAGAGATACCGAAAATGAATGAAAAAAAAAATTTCGACAAGAGGCATCGAGCAGACATGCCAGACATTCAAGTCACCGACCTCGTATTAGTGAGGAAAGGAATAAGAGATGACAGTGCCAAATTTTGCGGTCCTTACTCTGTGACCAAGACAGCCACCCAGAATGAAATTTTGAAGACTGTCTGGTACACTGGTGAACGTGGATCGGTTGAATATGCGTCAATTGGAAAAGTCTGCAAATATTACCCCAGTAGGGGTAATTACAAGAAACCGGAAAAAGTGAAGTGGTATGAGCCCTAGGTGAAGTGGTACGAGCCCTGAGACAGGAGAAGAAAAAGCGCGAGAGCCGGAGCAGGAAAGAAAAGAAGGATGAAGTTGGGAATAAAGCAAATCAAGATGGATGCCAGTTCCATACTGAGGCTATAACGCTGTCCCGTTCTTTTTAAGGAGGAACAATACAATATATACTGACAATACAATTTCAACAACAAGTGATATAAAGGGTATCTGCCTTTACTCAGGCTTCAGTTTACCCGCTGACCTGCCCGAGTGACGATGCGCTCTTGCCACGGAACTTGACCTTCATTCATAGAGAATTTGGCAAGCTTCTCCCGGACATCTATCGCCACTCTGCAAAGTAGATGCACACAATATAAAAGTGAACAGAATTATTGACATTTGCTCTGAACTGTCATTTGCAAATTAGAACACGAGTTCTACAAAAATAATGGCAGTACTTTTCTAAAATTAAGATGTAAGAAAAAGTGTGACTGCGACAGCAAGATGCCTTTCAGCAAAAACCTTATTTAGAGAAAATGAATTGCACATAATAATGCCAAACGTATAAAAGATAAAGGGTAGGGTGTTCAAAATTTTACCTAGCGGAGTGACAGCCAGACGCAGTGGGCTCCCTAAATATAGAGGGGTCATCGTCGCCGTCCCTCCAAGCTCCTTCCATGCAGCTGCCCTGCCAGTCCTCATGGTCCACATAGCCAGGTGGATTATATGCCATCCTTGCATGTGGCGACTCCTGGAGCATGAAATTGTGCAGCACGACACATGCCCGGATGATGTTTTCGGTGGTGGTCTCTGAGGCCCTAAAGGCTCTGCGGAGAATCCGCCACCGACTTGACATAATGCCGAATGCATTTTCAATGAGGCGGCGTGCGCGGCTCAGCCTGTAATTGAAGGTCGCCCTCTGAAGGTACTCTGCACGCTGTGCAGGATTGCTCCGGTGCTTCTGAAGTTCTAAAGAAAATCAAGTAAGCAAAGAAACGCACGTAAGAACATCAAACGAAAAATAATGAGGTATCATTACTCATTACAGCAGGTATTGGAGTGCAAAGCAGAAGCTTTATGTTTGTGCAAACAACTTTCCGTGTATGTGTACGTAGCACAAGCGCTGAATGTAAGAACTCGGCATGAGCTTTATACATAGTGTCATCCTGTAATGTAATATTCTGGCTGCAATATTGCAAGCAGTTAAGCAGTACGCAGAAGCTGCATTGCTGGCACCATTTTTGTGGCTGGCGCTTTGTTTGCTCCCCAGCAAGCATGATATACTCATCATGGTTAATTTATTCTCGCTAAATAGATTAATATCATTTTTTTATGTGGACCTTTTTTTTTGGTTTTGGTTTCTAGGCGCAGAATTAGCATGTGACATGGCTTGGTCACATGGCTACACAAGGCTGTGAAGCATGTCATGCTGATTATCGTCTGCTCTCGCTGGCTTTCTCGCATACACGTCATACAAGCACCTACAAAACAAACGAGAACTTTCGAGAACCTCTGCCACATACCAACTGGCAAAGCATTGGGACGATGCTTTGCCACAACATGCTTGCTTTACCTTCGAAATTTCATTGCACCGCCCCTTTTCTCAAGAATTGGTTCTTTTTATATGTTACAAGTACTAGCTAAAAGGTCAAAATGTTGCGTATATCATTGAAATGGCTAAACACAAGTCAGTTTTCCAAAATTTAATAAAGCACTGACAATGTCAACTACACTACCATCAACATCTGCTTAATACAGCCCAATTAAGAATCCCCACAAATGTAGGAGGCCTTTCTGCAGAGCCACTCAATGACATGACAAATACACTCAGCTCCTGCAGTCTGCTTTGGTATGCATAGTTGCACACTTCCGAAGTATACGCTACCTTTGACACTCCTATCTCTCCGCATAGTTTACAGTAACTATATGCCTCAGTAGTGCAGATATTGTCTAACTACTCCCATTTAACTTGTGTAGTGTCTATGAGCTATTAACTCTATATCTATATTAATTTTTTTGTAGAATCTTCTATAAGAATTTTCTTTGCATTTGTATAATTGTCCAGCATCAAGAAAGAAATTGTGCTGCAAATGCACAACAAAACTTGCCTCGCTGGGGGTAGGGTCGCATCATGAAAGTCTTCAGGGGAAAGGCTTCATCCCCTACTAATACATAGGGTATAAGTCCTATGCTTCCGACATTTGATGGCGGGGGAACTTCAAACAGTCTTCTGTTGAAGCAATCCAGCAAACGGGACCTTAAAAAAATTCCACTGTCTCCTTCGCCTCCAAAGTGGCCCATGTCAACATATGTAAATCTGGAATACAGTGATAGGTAATGCTGTATGAGAACACATATTGTTGCCTTTGTGCAAAGGACTGGTTTTCTATAGGGAGTCCAGTAGTACATGTACTGGCCATCTGTAAAAACTTGCAAAATCTAATTATCCTCCAAAAATGAGCATACAGTGTACAAGAAAAGTTTAATAAGCTTAGTGGTAACCCCGCAAATGAATACCGTAAATATTGTGCAAGATGATCCACCTTTTTGTTAGATGTGGCTGTTTACGTACAAGTCATGTGTTTGACCAGGGCTGTGGTCGCAGTGCTTTGATGTAAGTGAAACGCTACATGTATGTGTCTGTGTGATGTCAAGGCATGTGAAAGATTAAACACCAAGCAAGTGAAACTTTGAAGCCTTCCATTTAGACGTGTGATATTTGACACTGGTCTGTACCTACTTTGCTCTCTTTTAATCACGTCTTATAATGAGGCATAGCCTCTCCGCCAAAGGCTTCACTTCCTCATCATTATTGTTGCCATATTCACGCTAAAAGGGGAAAAACACACAGTGGGAAAACCAAACAGAAAATCTAGTAGACATAGTTATACAGCACACCACGCAGACTTCACTTCCTCCTCACTCATCCGGTAGGTGAAAAAAAGAGCGAGTGATGGTGTTGTCGTAGATGCAACACTGCTTTCTGGCGACAGGTTTTAAGGCATGCCAGTGGCAGTGGTAATGAGTACTAGAGAGAGGGAAGGGATAACAGTATTACTATTATTAAAGTCTATCTGAACAAATGGAAATCATTATGAATATCTATGAGTGTAAGTAATAATGCAAGTGTGGAACCCCACAGTTTAGCATGAACGTAAGTGACTGTAACACCATTGAAGATAATGTTGACTGAGTATGACAATCTGCTTGTTATGATATCTTAAGCCCACATGATTAAGTCAAGAATTACCATGAGAGGAAATTCAACCAAGTAGCCTATTCGTTGTCATTGCTACTTGAGAAGGCCAGTAAGAAAAAAAATTTCACCTGTAATGTGCATCACACACTGCAAGGAAAACAACACTGAAGGTTTTCTTGTAGTTTAAGTTCCTTGAACCGGTATTCCTTGGGCATTCAATGATGACATGTTTTCCATCTATGCTTCCCAAACACTTAGGAAAATTCCGAAATTCCTCCATATCTGCAGCAATCTAGATCCATCAAGAAAGAGCCACAAAAAATAAAATCAATATAAATGAACTCAGTGGAACAAAATGCTTGTTCAATGATAAACACTGGAATGCAACATGAAATATGAGAATTAAACATAAAGTTATGCAGATGCCTAGTTGGAGCTGAGTTGTGGCTTGCAGATAATTGAAGCATTCACAGAATTACAACACACACTGTCGGACTAAAATATGCCAATTGCTTGAAACATATTACGTACCAGCACAGAACCAATGAAATTAAATTTTGAATATGTTTAAATATTCAAAAAGCAGTTACTGCATCAGAGTCATTTACCTGAATGGGCACCAAGCAATTTCTAAAGCAATTTTTAAATGAATTCGACAAGTAACAACGTACTACTCTTGAAAATGAAATACTTTGCAAGCCGAGCTCAAATTATTTTACCATAACTGCAACCTGAGTGTATACTTCCTGTATTCATTTCACAAAGGAGTGCACTGCCAGCCACTCATTTGCTGATGTTTTAATGTTACCAAGCAACCACTTTATCATTCTCCTTGCTGTGGCCAACTGCTTGCATAATTCCAGTGGACTGAGAGGAATAACTTATTTCTGGTTATTTTTGTAACTGTAGCACGTTACATGGCCATGAGGAACACTGACTTATTTATTTGAAAAAAAAAAGCACTCAATTTAGACTACTTAATGTAGTTAATGAAAAGTTCAATGAGATAAGTTGCTTGTGAATGTATTTTTCAAAGAAAAATGATGAAACCACAGCAATCCTCATATGCCACTAATACACATCAGCCACTAAAATAAAAAATCTAGTATGAATGGTCCTCCCATTACCCTTTTCCACTCCCCAGTTGTCTGAGGAAACTTCATGTACAGTGGTTGGAGAACATGCCACAGCACGGCCGTTGTTTCCCTTACTATTTCACCTGCCGTGGATCGTCCTGTCAGAAAGTTGAATGACAGACTTCGGAAGGTGTCTCCATTAGCAAGAAATCTGAAAATACAGAAATGTTTTTAAGGCAACACATCTACTTTAGTTGCACTGAGCTGGATGCTTAATGCTGCTGAAGACAATGAATGGCTCTTGCTTCAAAACAGCGATCGCAATGCTGAACTAGAGAGGCAGGTCATGCAGGCTTCCCACTTCCCCAAGCAAAAAAAACTAGTGATTTTTCTCTTTCTAGTGATCTCAACAAAGCTTTCAGTGTATGTTCCCATTAGGTGTCAAACGACATGTGAAAAACTTTGTCATTTAGTATTCCTGAAAACTTACTTGACTGAGGAGAAGTCCTGTAAAAGCGAGGAGGAAGTAAAGCAAAATGGGACGAAAATAGAGTATGGCATAGCCTCACATAACCTAGTTTAAATGTGGGATTCGAAAAGTGACTGTAGGTGTAGCAGACTGATGTTTGAGTGAACAAGAGGGAAAGGAAATGTGTTCATAATTAGAAGAAGAAAGCGCCTGATTTCCACAGCCTGATAGGGAGCACGGCTCAACGCCTAGAAAAAGGAAGAGGGCAATACGTAATGAGATAAATGAAGATGAAAGAAACAATAAAGAATGTGTATAGACAGATGAATGGGCATGAAATAAATGACAGAGATGACGACAGAATATCTTCATCTGCGTTCGGCAAGTGGTGTCGTTTTCCACCTATGCTATGTGCTAAGGTTACATAAACATGGAACTGTTTTTTTTTCATTTTAAGACCATAACCTAATAACTATTCTATGGTGCTCACTTGGAGTGTATGGTATTGAGCATAAAGCGTAAATATTACTATATTAGTAAACATAGGTTTTGGTGTAGCTATGCTTTAGCATGCAGTACAGAGCTGCAAATGTGTTACTTGCTTATTACTTTTCTTTTGATTGCCTTACCTCAGGGTCATCGCCAGCCTTTCATGTGCAGAAATTGGCAGCCGAAACGGCGTCACTCTTCTCTCGATAAGTGGTCCAACGAGACTGAGCAATGTGTCAGAAGTCCTTGGTGGCATTCGGAGGAAACTGAAAAATGAGGCTGATTACTAGAAACCGGATTTTAGGGTGTTGCTTTTTTTGTGTTCCTTGCACTCCTATCGTGCTGCTTTCATTTAAGATCATAAATTAGAGGCTACTGAGGGCTTTTCTGTAGTTTTTATGGTGTATATAAATACCAAATATGGCCATTTTTGCCTAAATGCATGAAAATGGCGGGAAGGAAAAAATAGAAAAAATCAGTGAACAGAGGTACTTTGCTGGAGCCGACATTTTGACAAGTGGACTTGTCTTGCTCAAGGCTAGACCGAAACTGTTCTATTCTAGCCTTGAAAAAGACAAGTTTGCTTGTCAAAACATCGACTCGAGCACACAACCCCTATTCACCGATTCTTTATATGAAAAATGTCTTACGAACACTACTTTGCCAGGACAAGGCCATGTTTCTCAGGACACCCTCTCATGCGAGCTCATACAACAAGAATGTAACCTGACAGAGCATAGGCTTGGAGATGTTAGTAATCCATTTTACAATATATTTTATTTTAGCACACTGTTAAGCAAGCATATTCTGTCCTCTATCTTGTTTAAGAGTACGCTAAAAGTTGATGAGAAGCTGCCTCATGCAACCATTCTGTCAGCACCCATCATCGTACATTTATGAGCATGCCTAGAAGCTCTTGAGTATTATAGCTGCAACTCTTCGGACATCACGGTCAGTATTAACAGCTTTTCAGGTGTCGAGAGAACTATTATCAAGAAGGCTCAAGCTGCCCTCTTTGTGGATAGCCTGCTAGGAGATGTTGCCTACTTGTGCATCGAAATCTACATGTTCTTCACAAACAGTACCAGGAAACTCTGACATAGTGGAGGAACTCCAATTGCAAACATTGCATACAGTATATATGTAGAAAAGAATAGCCACTGTTCCTGAATGACCAGTGCCTGAAAGGGCATGTGCAAAGTTACAGTGGGTCTTGGACAAGAACTAGAGACCTGTTCTTAAATAAGCTACAGAAGTTCTTAAGCCTCAGCACTCTAGGACCCCAGTGTAGGTTCAGTCATTCAATGTCCCCTAATACAACTTCACTTCAACAGCATCTATTAACACTGTGCATACTTCACCAGTGTATGCACTTATTTTCAGTGATGGGAGGCACAACATTAAACTGGGAAATAGTGGTGGTTCCCTATTGTTTTGTCAATTTTCACAGAGATTGCTAGGCTACGTTCCTCATGCTCACCGAACGTATCTTTTTGAACATCAAATGGGCTGTATTTGGCAGTGTTAGGATGAATGCCCTGTTCAATTCGAATATTGTCATTGTGCACACAAAAATCGCCAGTGTGGACCTAACAGCTCTCACACAAGAACATGTTAAATTCTTAATAAATCATTGTCTCTTGAACTTATTGTATTGTATGCATTTAAATGAATTAATTTGTTCCTAATTCATCGCATCAGTAAGACATGAAGTAGTGCTTCTGAATCAGTATTCCGAGTTTTCAAGTATTATTTTTTATCTATGTTTGACCATACGCAATACTCGGGCAATCAACAGTGGCCATTGAAAAGTGAATGTGCGCATAGGCGTACAGTTACCTAGGGGGACCTCGTTAGACTATTCGGCCCATAGTCTTCCTGAAGTAAAGACGGGAAGTAAACAGCCGAGGGACTGCCGTCTCATTCACGGACTTTTGGCTGTCGACCATTATCATCACAAACCTGAGTGGCCATAACGCAGTTAATTAAAGAGGCAGACTTTCCGCGCACTCCCTTCCCCTCGTGCACACGACCATGAATGCCATGCGATGTCATGCGCGACCTGTACAATCCTTGAAAAGATTTGCATTCATGTAGAAATTTATTATGCCTATATTGACGAAGTTGGAGGCATGAAACCTCGTTTTGATTGCCCCTTCTTGGCACCTGAAAATTTGCCGTCAACTGATTTTAACAGCACTAAACACTGAATGATATAAATTACTTACTCTCGGAAATAGACTTCATCCCTTGCTCGCGGACGGGGAAGCAGTGTGTGGGCCTGTCCTTCAGTATCTCTGTACCTCCAAAGCGGATGCACCCAATATCTTCGCGGCGCATTTCGAGAGCGGCGACGCTGAAGTAACAGCAGACACGCCATCATGGTAACGTTGAGCGTTGCGAGGAGATCGTCGTCACCGGCCATTGTTCGCACGATTGCACCGTAAAGTCGGAGAGCTCAGAACAGACGACGAAAAAGCGCGCGAAATCTCGCGAGCCGCTGCGAGACCGCTCGAGACTGTTGTCACGTGACTACCGCAGATGTGGCCAGCGTGCCGCTTTTCACCGCTCGGCGGCGAAGACGCGCGTCATGCCGCGGCGGCACGCTTCCCGCTAGTGTGTGCGTACCTTAACGCGATATGGCGCGCGCCAGCGGACCTTGCTTCACTAGCAGATAGACGTGTGTCATGCAGGGAACTATCACCAATGGAGAATGCGAGTCCAGCGTGCCCCAGCGAATTTTTGTTGCAGCCAGCGCCGCCTAAATGTAATTCAACCAAATTTAGAGATCTTAAAGTCCATACAATTTTATACTATTAAATAGAGAAACATCACTATTTAAAGCAACAAAACAGCATAAATTTAACAAGCAAAACTTGTGAGGCCAGTTGGTAAGCAGCGGCCGCCAGGGGCGCTGCTTACCCTCCGACCAGCGCCGAACAGCCAAGGAGGTTATACCAGAACTTTATAACCTCCTTGCGAACAGCACACCTCTCTTTCAGTTCTCCGTAGCTTTTAGTACGCTGCATACCCAACCAACAAATGTCGGCACATTCAGCACCTAGTTCCACGCTTACCAAACGTAGCGCGCATCAATAAAACACGCTTTTTAGAACGGGCTATCATTTGTACAGATGCAGCCCAAAAACAGCCACATAGCCAAGCCGTTTAAAACAACGCCAGAAAAAAAAATAAGTCGCCCAATTTGGCTATAAATAGCCCAATTTGGCAACAGTGGTCGGGTAGCGGGACAGGCAGTCTGCGTTCTGATGTAGGCGTCCGGACTTGTACGTCACTGTGTAGGTATACTCTTGCAGTCGCAGAGCCCAGTGCCCGAGCCGGCCTGTAGGATCCTTCAGTGACGAAGGCCAACATAGCGCAGGTGGTCCGTTATGACAGAGAAATTCGTGCCATATAAATATGGACGGAACTTCGTCACTGCCCAAACAAGAGCAAGACATTCCTGCTCTGTTATTAAATAGTTGCGTTCGGCAGCTGTGAGAAGGCGGCTAGCGTAGGCGATAACTTGTCGCTCTTCATCATTTGCTCGTCCATTTTGCGGCACAACGCGAACAGGTTCTGTATGTACGATACATACGACTCGGTCGATGACTGTACACGGGTGGCGACTTCTTGTCGTGCAGCCATTTGTCGACCGGACGGGTCCCCAAAGATGCATGAGCGTCGAACCATACACGCGGGGTGCCATCCAAGTAAAAGATTAGGTTGGCGAGCATCATGGTAGGGTCCCATCGGTGAGACAGGCTAACGCGCTCGTACATGCGGAGCCACTACTTGACGTCAAGGCCAGGCTGGGTGGAGATGTACCGGGATCACGGGGAAGGGACAACGCAAGGTACGTAGTAGCTGGCGCTCCAGCTGAAGGCGGTGACGAGTTATCATTGGAAGCCATGGCCGGAGGCTGGACGGTGCGGCCACTGCGAAGCTGTGAGGACGGGGAACGGGGAACCACAGTGAGGACGGGGAACGTTCCACCTCCACCAAATATGTTGTGGCGCCGTATCGACGAGGCTGTGGATAAAATATATTTAAAACCAGCAGCAGCGGCGGCGTGACCGGTAGACCAGACACCGAGCGGAGACCACTCGTCGTCCTCACACACACACGCGCATCGTCCCACAAAATGTCAACATGCATGCAGCAATATTTTGGCTGTAGTGAAGAGAGGCCAGTCACAGTCGTAGGGACCAAGAGCCATAAAACCGTTCTAATGTGGGCTCGGTAGTGGTGTCATTGCTCATGCCCTCTAGTTGCTGCTCTTTTTCGTGTGCTGTAGAAGTTTTGGCAAGCTGGCAAGACTCTTCAGCAAGCTTGGCTGAGGCAGAAATAGGCGCACACTCAAGTGGATTTGACTTGTATGAAAATATGTTGAAGATATGCGTTGAATGTGTACGTCGAATATTGCACAGAAGATGTAATAAGAAGGGCAATATAAACCAATAGTGCTGAGTAGGGCTCTATTGTAGGCAAAGTGACAAAGGGCGAAATGACATCCAAATTTGTGTGATGGTGGCCACGTACACTCAGAACCTATTGCAGATAATGCTGGTTGTAAGCAGTGGTTTTGCGGTGAACTCTTTGAAAATGGCTTCCACGACTTTCAGCAAGAACTCGGCCTTGATTGCCAAGAAGCTCCTGGGCTGGACCATGACGTGGTATGAATTCGGGATGCAGGAAGGAGGCAACACTACATGCTAAAGCCACTAGAAGGAGAGCGGTTTCAGCGTATCGCAGGAGATGGCCAACAGCAATTATAGTGCAGCAGTTACCAGCCGACATCAAGAGAAAGTGGTCCATAGAAATTGATGCCCACGTACCCCAGTGGGTGGTTAGGGCTAGATAATGGCTGTAGAACTGTTGGTGACAGGTGAGTTGAAGTTTTTTTGACATTGGCCATAGAGGCAGAAGCAAACGATTTCCTGCTTTAACGATACATCCCTCACCTGAAGCATCACTGTCAAAGGCGGTGGTAAGTTCTGGACACCTCACAATGCGCACACCGTGAATCAGAGTGGGACGGTTCGCATGTTTCAGCATGCTGATGGCGAAGTATCAGCAGTTTAGGGGCCCGTTACTTCCATGGAGCTTTTTCAGTGACGATATGATGGTGACAAAGTTTTGTTTGAAGTGTCGGAAGTACATACAATGTCCTACAAAACTGCATAGTTTTTTGACGGACGTAGGTTTGGGAAACTTGGTCAAGGCCCGAAGATTGCCCTCGGACAAGACTTAGCCCATGATTGTCAGCTGTCCTGCTGCAAATCAGGGCGCCGTAGGTAAAATGCTTGAAAACATGGCGCACACTTGAAGATGCATGGAGCAGTCAAGAGCGAAAACGACGTCGCCCTGGAAGCAAAAGTCAGCGTAGCATTTCAGGTTCTACAGAAGGGTATTCATCATGCACTCGAAGGTCTTGGGCACATTACACAGTCCGAACAGCAGGACGAACTCGCTCGAGCTGTCTAGCGTGACAAAGGCTGTCCTAAGTTCATCATCAGCCATTAGTACTTTCCAGTACTCCGAACAAAGAAATGGCGCTGTCAGTCAATGTGGGGAGAAAACTGGTTACTCGAGTGTTGGCCTCTCCGCTGTCCCATTCAACCTGCTTGAGGACGCGTTGCTTTGCTCGCACGCTGCACGCGTTTTGCACGTGTTTTTGAGAGTCTCGCGTCGCGCGCAGTTATGATGTATGCGTTCTGTCCGCATTATTAGGATGCCGCAATGGAGTATTTTTTTTCGTGGCGGAAATTTGGTGAAAGGGCAGCGAAGCAAGTTGTAGCAGACGACGCCGTCCTCGTCAGAGCGAAGTGCGTTTCGCAAGTGAAAGACGACGCTGTTTACGACGTTAGAGGTGAATAAAACTTTCTGTACGTTCATAATTATATACCTGTTTTATTTGGTTTACTCTGTCTATGTTTGTTACTGGATGCATGGGTAAGGCCGCTTCTCGTGCTTTAGGTTAAGCGGTTCTTGCGCTGTGACTGCTATTAGTTGGGATACCTTAATTTACTAGCACCCACCCAAGTTATCGTGTGGTATATACACAGCACTTCAAAAATGAATGGTCTATTTGGTGCTTCTTTCTGACCCACAACAATAATGAACATCTATATCTCGCGTGTCTTTCCTTGCATTATCACCGTTCTCATAGCGGGTACCTTGAGTTCACGAACAGCGTGCGTACCATCATGATGAGCGCCCAGCTTTCAGAGAAACTTTTTTGTGTGTTTCTAATCTGCAGGGTAAGAGCGCATTGCTATAAAGGCATTTTATCTTGGTCACGTATCATAAATGCACCGTGTTGTTCGGGCTGCCCCTGCACACTCAGTAACAACTAGTTCACTGTATCTGCCGACGGACGTGCAACAATGGCTAATGCATTTGTTTTCTTTTTTTCATAGTTGTCCAAGCTTTTGGCAACCACACTCTTCCGTCGGCGCTGCGTAGATTTAAAAAGATATAACAACACATTACCAATACCATATGTGCACACAGCTTCAACTACTACGTCCCCAACAATATCGAAATATCATAGCACCATAAAATATTTCTTCGCTATTTTTTAACAGTGCTCTAAAGACGGGCGTTGAAAATTCATACTTTTAAGATGGGGACGTGCATCTCCCAGTAACTCGATAGATTAGAGGAACGGTGACGCAGGAATTAACACCCGTAATTTCGAATGCATTGTGCGCGTGCTGATTTTTATGAAAAAAATTGTTTACATACTTTTTTCGGCGCACTGCTTTAATCTATTTCTGTCGTCTGCTTGTTTCGTACCATCGGTTTGGGAATCGGTAGAATTTCACTGGTGGAGTCGACCTCTTCGTGTTTGCATGATTATTGTGACAGTTGACGACGCAGCAATGTCACACCCTTTTCTGTTGGGGTGACAACGCGGAACGAGGGACGTTTCACGTGCAGCGCGTGCTTCTCAAATGTGTGGAAGCCAAAGGGAGCGGAAGGGTTGGAAGACTCTACTGTTGTGCGCTTTTTCTGGCAGGGGAAAGGCAAGCGCTGGCGTCGCCGGGCAAACTTGAGCGGGTCTCCCCTATACGACCGATGGGTTTTACCGCACTTTCAAACTACATTTTTTGCGCGTTTGACATGTAGCGCCTTCTGTGTAGTATTTCTAACACCACTCTTCTATTTTTTGAGTAGTTTGTTTTTTTTCCGGGAGGTGGCGGTGAACAATCGCAGTTTCTAGGGTGCCTTGATGCCCGCGCGCATCGAGGCACTCTAGCAGTTTCTCTTGTGTGAGGTCGCGTCAGCTGATTGAGAGAATGGCGTCAAGTTCGCGACACGGCGCGCTTGAAAAACGGTCCGGATCTCGCGATTCCGCTACTTCAACGGCTGATTTCGTTGATAATACGAGCAGCGAAGAGTCAAAAGACGACTTCGGTAGTTCGGATTTCAGTTCGGACAGCGAGTCGGGGGACGATCAGCCTGGAAGTTCAACAAGTGGACCAAGGATAGTTTCCGTATCCTTTCAGCTTGCTCTTGAGCAAGCTTGCACGGTCGTCAGACGTTCTTATTGTGTTACGTTGATTTGGCAGTGTTTCCACAATGTACGGCAATGACTTCCTGCCACCAGCGCAGCAGCGAATCGTCTTTGCGCCGCATCGAGCACCTGGTGTTTACATCACTGACTACGTAGGCGTGGCACTCAGGAGCGGACCAAGAAAATTTCTGACGGCCCTCGACTTCTTCGCTTTTTTTTTTCACAACTCAAGTGATCGCTATGCTATGTGAAAACTCGAGCAAATACGGCTGGACGAAAATACAAGAAAAACCGACGCACGCTCGTCCCGATGGTCCGTGGGAAGACCCCGGATGAAATGATGAAATTCATTGGCCTCGTAATTTACATGGGCATTGTCAAGGTTCCACGCCTGAAGCTCTGCTAGAACGTGGGTGAGCTCTACGGTGGCCTGCTCCCACGACGAATAATGTCCAGACGCCGCTTCATAGCGTTGCTCGCTATGCTCCATGTAGCCGACTTGGACGATGTGAGCCAGCTATCGAGAGGAAAACTCCGGTTCGTGTGGTGGCTCATGGAGCATGTGAATCAAGTGTCCGCGAACCTTTTTTAGCCAAATCGTGATCTCTCCGTGGACGAATGAATGGTGGAATCCAAAGGGCGATCGGGAATCGCGCAGTATATGAAAGATAAGGTCACAAAATGGGGCTATAAGCTCTGGGTCCTAGCTGATCCCGGCACCGGATACACGGTACGTTTCAGAGTCTATACCGGCAAGCGGAATGAGCCAGGACCTCATGGATTAGCATTCGATGTAGTTTGCCAGCTGTGCGCCGAATATCTTGATCAGGGGTACCGAATATTTACGGATAACTTTTACACGTCGACGCATTTGTTCAGTCACCTGATTGACCTAAAAACATTGGCTTGCGGTACAACGAGAAAAGACCGGCGAGGACTTCGGGTTGAACTGAAAGACTCATGATGGGAAAAAAAGCGCAACGTGGGGACGTAAGATGGCTTCGTGATCGCGGTATATTATACCTCCAGTGGAAGGACCGTTGTGTTGTCAACATGGTGAGCACTATTCACACAGCCAATATGACCGTCACGGCAAAAAGAAGGGGAAAAGGAGGAAATACTTGGGCTCAAATTTCTGTACCAAAGCCATTGCTTATACATGAATACAATGCTGGAATGCTAGGAGTAGATAAATCAGACCAGATGATAGCCTATTACAATGTCCTCATGAGAAGTGTTCGGTGGTGGAAGACACTCTTCTTCCACTGCATTGATATTGCCTGTGTGAATAGTTTCATTTTATTTCAAGCACACCACGCATCACACCCAAATATCCCCGAACTTGAAAGAAAAGCTAAATATGACCACCTGGCATTCAGAGAAGAGCTCGTTCGTCAGATCTTCAACATTGATAGTGCCAAGCCAGCACGCACTCCTCCTGCACCCTCCACTAAACAAACGCTCCACAAGCCCGAAAAGGCAGAAAGGCGCAGAAGCTGCAAGCTGTGCTATAACAGCAAGTAAGTTGAACTCAAGACTAATTGTTTTTGCAGAACTTGTGATGTTTGCTTGTGTTTTACAACGACTAGAAATTGTTTGTTGTAGTGGCATGAGAGCCATCAGCTGTCACGGGCACACGAGTGCTCCGAGTGTGAAGCAGGCTGTGTAAAGGCAGTTGTAGATAGGCGGACCAATGTTTTATTTTAGAGAAAGAAGACGTTTTGCCACTTTTTGTATATGTTGAAATTTTTTAGTTCACATTTTTACTTGTATATGCATGCCTTTTAAAACTTTTTTGTTTGTTTTTTGTGACACTTTATTTTTGACACTTTTTCATTATTATGTATAAACTTTTTGTGTAATATTTAGCATGCATCTAAGAGACCATTCAATTACCTTCATTTTGATATATAATACATGAGTATATCTTGTTTATCTTGCTTACTAAAAATATTTATCATAACACTCTTTGTGACTCTGATTTTCCCTGGTCCCGAAAGTGTTAAAGGGGGAGCAATGCACAGCAATCAGGTCATCTTTGGTCATCTGCTGTCATGTCCAGCTGAAACACATGGGGGAACAGATTCACCAATCCCACTGGCCTCAATTGCCTCCTTGTAGCTGCTGTAGTTAGAGGAACGGTCTAAGGCTTCTTGGAGAAGTGAGTGTACATAACCTGCGGGTCCCAGAGGGAAAAAAAAAACTATTATAGCTTCATTGAAAGTTGAAACTTTCGCATATCATTTGCAACTACGCTGCCACTTGTGAAGTAATAATTTTTCTGCACACAATTGAGAAATCACTCCTGTATGACCGTATAGATTTAATACAATTGTTCGGGGTTTTATGCCCCAAAACCAATGATATGATTCAGGGATGGCATAGATGAGGACACCAGAAATATTGAACATCTGGCATTTTTTAATGTGCATCTGTATAAGAGGTCTCTAGCATTTCCCCTCCATTGAAATATGGCCACCACTGCCGGAATTTGATTTCGCGATCTCCAGGTCAGCAGTCAAGCACCACTAGATCATGTTGCAGGTAACCATCTACAATAAATAACTGTTTGCTTTCTTGAATTGTATGAAATGTTATACAGCAGTAATTTTCAGTTGAGAGATAATAGTGATTATACAATAAAAAATGACAGTACAGTTAGATTGAACCAGTAATATCTAACATCTATGTTAAGCTGCAGACTTCCTAGCCTAAAGGAGGAGGAGGGGGGCAAATGCTTTTTAGTATGCACTGATGCATACTGAATATAAAGAAGGTTTATAATTTGATTTATTAAGAAGCATAAATTAGGCATATTGGTCAATTTTTCCAAAAATCATACTTTTACATTAGGAACAGCACTCAAGCTTATATAACATATAGCCTATTTATACGGTTATAACATATGGTCTAATCATGCGATGACGTTTTTGTCAGTACTGCAAGTCAGTTGCAATATTCCACGTGGAAAGAACCTTTGTTGGGAAAGTTGGTACACATATTTACGAAACGCCTTTCTACCACATCACTCCTGTCATTGAAGCTAGCGAAACAGGGTATTGCATCGCTGTCTCGAATTCACCCCCCAGAAAAGTCGCGTCCGTATGCTGCAGTCAGGTTTCTACGACAGTGAGGCACCATGCCAATGACAATGCGGCTATGCACGCATGCATACACGCATGCACAAATCAGTCTAAACAAAGTGGCATCATGGCAAAGATGTCTGGCCATGAGAATGCTCCTGGCACCACGCCAATTTCCTATAGAAAGATTGTGGCTTACTAAAATACCAAAACAATCGTAATCATATAGGAAGTACTAAAGACAAAACAGAAAGGCGCATTCTTTCTCTAGTTCATCCTTGATAGCAAAGTGTTTTTTTTTGTATTTCAGTAAGCATAAATCAACTAGATCAACAAGTTTTAATAATTTACTAAAGATTTCCACAAGCAAGCACAATGTAGTACAGTCGAACTCAAATGAATCAAATCTGAAGGGCATCATAAGAATGTGTCATATACTAGGTATCTAAAGATATAAAATATGAACATTCACCATAGGTCTGCTCTTCCATCACAGGAGAGAGGCTTTCCTCCCCATGCCTGGCTTTTCTAAACTACACAGCCCATTTATCCTCACCACCAGAAGTTGCCTGCTTGCGCCCTCTGTTTTCATTATAGTGTATTGTAGCAATTTGCACTCTGTGAAAAAGTAAATAAAAAAACATCTGTATGTCTGGATTAGATAGTAAACTTCGTGCCGAATTCACAACCCCACAAAGGAAAAATACGCATAGACAGCACTGGCGCTGACTTACAAGTGTTTATTCATTGAGGAGACAGGCTATTATAAACCCACTTCTTGTTAACACATGCGCAACATGATCAGGCCGTTGCTTACTTAATCACGCTATCGGACACATGCTCTCTAAATAACATGCTTCCGACTCGTACAGGTTGAGTGACGTTTCACTAACACAATTGATACCCCGTTTCTTTATGTGATAGGCCTCCAAAATTTCCCATGCTAACTTGCTTTCACTTCTTCCGAGAATCCTAACCTGCGGGAAACATAGTGTGTATCCACTAGAATTGACCTGCGCACCTAAATGCGCACCATTTTTATTTTTTACCGTGAGAGCGTGTTCCCTCACTCAATCGTTGACGCAGCGCCCCATGTGGCAAACATGGCTCTCCCTGCACGATTGGTTATTTCGTAAACCACTCCAGTGGTGTACCTCATGAACGGCCACGCTTGCTTCTTTTTGCAGCCTGTCGGCAGTTGAGAAAGGCTTTGATTGATGTGAGGACACAACTTTGCCAGTTTGCACACAAGCAAGCACTACTATGTCACACAGATGAGTGCAAGGCTAAAGGATACGCTATAGAGGCTGCAATATATAACAAACTGAATTTTTACTTTGTGAGAAATATAGTCAATGTTTGAATTATTTTTAATTATAGTAAGGCAACTTTCAAAAGTATGAAGGGCAATATGATGATTATGTGTGCAAGCAATTACCTGGCCTTCATTTCATTGTAGCTGTAGTGGTAGGTTTTGGGGGCAAACTGGTTGATAACGCTATGGAAACCCTCGCAATTGTATGTCTGTTCGCCAGTGGATAGCTGCCCAACATCCTTCAAAAGTGTGGGCGCATGCACAATTTCTCTGAGCTTTTGATGGGCATCAGTATGTATAGAAAAATATAAAATATAATTATTTGCTTCCGAAAATAATTACTGAAAGATAGGGTCTCTACCTTCCTCCAGCCACAATCTCCTCTGATCAGTGTCGCAGCTTGGGCTAGTTGGTATGGCATGACGATAGTTCTAGCGCGAGAACAAAACGACGACACAGACCTTCTTGTCTCTGTGTCGTCGTTTTGTTCTCGCGCTATAACTATCGTCACTCCTCTGATCAGCCAGGTCATCGTGTGCACACCTTGGAAAAATAGGAGATTCGTGCTCATGTATATTGGCGACATGGTTGGTGAGCGACAACCACTTGGGCAAAATTAGTTCTGCATGACTATCGCTTGATACTGCACACCAGTACAGATGGTTAACGATAGCCTGTGTCCATTTTGCAAGGATTTCTAGCCCAAGAAATTTAGAAGCGGCCAGAAGCTTCTTTTTATTCCTGAAATGCAATGAAAAGAAATTTGAAGGGTTTCTACAAATAACCATCAGATGCTGGTAGACTGAAGTTGTGGTGTGCTTGCCTTTCACAACATGCCAGCAGTCAAAAAGATGAGCAATTTCTTCTGAACCCTGCAGGCAGCCTGGCATGAGCGGCACCGTTCAAAAAGAGCCATGAGACAGCTGTCAAAGACAAGGTATTTGGCTTAGGACCCTACATCCTCACTGAAAGGCTCTTCTAGGCTGCAGGAACAAAGGAAAACTTGTTAACAGTTAATGGCATTTGTACTCAAGATAAATGCTGATCAAAAGATCTGCCACATGCATGCTTTCTTCTGAGAAAGTAAAAGTTGAATCGGCTTCATCAACATCAGCATGTTGTGCGACATCATCCTCATCGGTGTCCGTGTCGCTACACTCAGAGGCAGCCGATAAGTCAAGCTGTGGAGCATAGGCATTTACTGGTGTGGAGCAGCGGGAATCACTAGACGAAAAGCTGGTCTCCTCGGTCTGTACAGCGTCACAAGCAAAGAAGTGAAACAATAAGGTTGTATGCTGAAATAATGCCTAAAATATGATGCTTACCACAGCTTTTCAGTAGGCCAGCTGTCACTGTTCCTTTATTTGCAGAGTTCTTTGGAACATACGCTTGGCTGAACTTTGAGACTGTCTCTGCAATTCTGGGCCCGCAAGTGGGGCATGCTGTGTTGTGAATTCCATCTGAAAGTGTATGTATGAAACCATGAAATTAGCAATTAGACACACCAGCAATAAGCCATCCTGTGAAGTATACAAGTATAATTACATGTGGCTATTAGGTGACTGCGCAAGAGACTTTTTAAAACAAAAAGTTGCAATGCATGCAACTGTGTAGAAAATTTATGGTAGTGCAGAAGGTCTGTAAGATAATCTCAACTCCATGCTCCAGGAAGCTCTAAGTAAAGCACTTATCTAACAAGAACTTATGTAGTCATCATCTTTGAAGTGTGCCGAGCAAAGTACAGCTCTCTTTGATGGCTCCCAATCCTTTCGCCTGACCGCGATCGTCCACAGCTTTCGAAGCTTTACGCCTTTCAGAAAATTGTGAAAGCTGGTCCCGGCCGTGGCATACGTGTTCAGGCAGCCCACGGTCACGCATTTCGTTGGCATCATGCTCTAACCTTCACTTTCTGAATCAGCTGCTCGCGGTCGGGCGTCACGCAGAAAAGAGATTTTGTGGCACCGCCGCACGATGGTACGCTGCGCTCACCTTCACCCACCAGCAACGGCGGGCTGTTACCTTCGTCCTGTCCGGTTGTGTCCGAGTTGCCTGGGCACACCGCTAGAGCTCCACGTCGTCTGCTAGCCGGCAAGTAGAGCACCGATTATAAATTATATTTGTGACTGCTAGTTTTTTCATTCTGATTATTATGACATTCTGTACATGTACTGCGCAATTCTAGGTGATTCTGTCGAAGTCAAATTTCGTTGCAGTTGGCCTTTAAGATGACTGCTCGTGACTACAGTTATTGTGGCTGTGGCACTAGAGCTCCTTATGAATGACTTTATCTGAATTCCTTCTGTACAGTTGTCACACCCAAGTTGTCTTGTTAACAGATGTAATCTCGCATGGCAGAATTGCACCTGCCGTCAGGCCACATGATTTTACTTGGATGCTGACAACACTTTACAAGAGTGTTGCAAAGAAAGGAACATCTGTAAGAGTGACATTAACAGTTTAAAGCTTTTGTAGAATACTTACAAGTACTCTAATAAGAACAACATTTAATGAAGGCTAGAAGGTACAGGGGAAATTACCTTCACTGTTTTACAGTTTTAGAGAACTGACGCAAAAATTTTGCCGCTTTTGTTTTTTTTTTCACGACACAACAGGACAAGACTGTCTGCATGAAGTGGACAGCTGTCGTTCAGATGTGTGCTCTAAAGCCTTTATGATTATGTATCCTTTGCAGTGAATGTTTACATTGTTTGCTCTTTGGTTATCATTTAAAGAGAAAATTCTGGGAAGCTGCTGCGAAACGTATTGTTTGGAGTGCAAAGTAAACGATTCGCCTGTATCAGTCAGTCTGTCAAGCTGCTGTCTACTTCATTTATGGTTAGCTGTAATGCTTTAGTTTTTTCTATTTTCGGTATTGAAAATTGCATTGTTGGCAAGTTTTTTTTTCCATAGGTAACCACTTGCATTTTGAAGGTGAAATTTGGCCGGCGTCATTGTCTTCAGCAAGACCGCTCATATACGGTTTTTTGAAGTGTGCACTATTTCGTTGCAGTTGGCCTCTATGGCCGGTGAGTCACTTGAGTCAAAACTTTAGGATAAGGTTAACTTATAAATGCGGTGACGAAAGTCGGGGGCTGAGACACCTGCTTCATTCATTTCAGGGACCTGCAAGAGAGGGAGCTACAAACCTAAGTGAATAGAGTGGCTGCTTCTGGAAGGGGGCAGATGGAGCCACTATGTGACCAGTGCGTGCTACATCAAAGGACTCCCAAAGTGCCAAGCCTTCCACACATCAGCATAACTTCTCTTAAAGGCATGATTGCTATTTCCTTGCTTTATAGATTCCTTGAAGGTGGTCTCACTTTTACCAAACTTGATATTGATGCATGCAGAAAATGTAGCAGATATAGAATATGGAAATATAGCTTATGCAGTGGGGGCTCTTGATTACATAAATATTGAGGAGAGTGAAAATATTTGTATCATCCCCAATTTCATACAGCCAAAGAACTAGCAAAATACATTTTCAAACCACAGAAAATTCCAAACAGTTTGTAATTAGATTGTGCACAGCAAAGCATGGGCCCCTTGCCACTCATACTTCCTGTTAACGGACATGTCTAGTCAAGATGCTCGGGCTGCTCAATGTGTGTGTACTTTCTTAACCCCATGGTCCTCCGGACAAAATTTCTCTCACCCTCATTTTTCCTGTACTATGCTTTTCTCTTTGCCTGCTCATCAAGCCATCTATCCACCACACACTCGCTTTCTTTTCCCACTCCCTTGCTATGTTATGCTCTGCCAGTGTGCCTAGATAGCCGAGTGGTTAAGATGCTCACCTTCAGATAGTGGGTATCCGGGTTCGAATCCTGCCTTGTGAAGATTTTTTTTGCAGTTAGAATTCTTTCGTTCTATGTCTTTCTCCCTGTAGTTTTCATGTGTATCATGCTGTAGATGTGGGTAGTGGGATTTGCCTAAATTCTGTAGAACATGCTTGAACATATTTGATAGTTTTCGGGCACAGTCACACATTTCATGTCACTCTAGAAGAGCTTCAGTCAATATATATAGCAAAGCATCTATTAAATGCGAAGCATTTCTTAGCAAACTTCGGCGACTTTGAGTGTATCCATCTATCTAGCTGCCTACGACTTTTAGCTCTCCCGGTCATCTCGATAATTGTATCAATACCAACCTTGTTATGGCGTAACATGATTGTATGATGCACATATTTGAATAGTCATAATATGAAAATCATGACACGTATGTCAATAATGTCATGATTTACAATTCATGGTCCTGCAGCTCTTGCAGTGATTTCGTTCACATGGCACGTTACAAAAGTGGTATGGTATGGCATGATTGCATGGCGAACACAAGCTATAGACTCTAACATAAAAATCATGACGTGTGTCATGTAACAACATGACTACATGCCACGCTCATTATGCGCTCGCGGGCGTTTCACTTGCGTCACATATACCAACTTCGGTATTCCTGTCCGTGAATGTATGACGAAGGTATGTGACTGGTGCAAACATGATAATTATGAGATGTGTGTCTTGTAGCAACATGACTACATGCCACACTCATGATACGCTGGCGGCTGTTTCGCTAGCTTCACTTACAGTCGACTCCTCTTAAACGGAACTCGAAGGGGATTCATAAAACTGTTCCATTTATCAGAAGTTTCATTTAGGCGAAGTACACTTATTCAGTGAACCGAGACACTTATTCAAATTACACAAACCTCACCTTACCCATAAGGATGAGGAAGAGAAAAAACAGGAAGTGAAGAGTGGTTTGTTTGGCAAGCTTGAATTGTTTTTTCACAAGGCACGCACCCATGCCTGACAAACTACTTCGAAATTCTGGACAAACCTCATGCTCAAAACAGCGCTGCAAAAGTTCAACAGCCTCTTCAGCTGATCAGTCTGATGGCACCATTGCACTGGCAGTATTGTCATCACATTCATCAGTGACGGGTTGATCCTCATCGTGCACTTCGGCAATCATTTCCTCGACAGTCTCTTCACAACAGCTACGATCATTTTCATCAATTGCTTTGTAGTCCTGCAGCGTGAAAGAGGCAGACAGTACGACTTGACTGAATACTGTCTCAATGTCGGCATTAGCAGGGCTTTCTTCTTTATCAGGTACTGCTTTCTTGCGCTTGAATGCCAGCATAGTGAAAGCATCTGTGTATTGTTGCCTTCACTTGCTTCCAGGCACAAGCCAAAATGTGGATGGCTGCCAATAAATATATGCTGTAGCATTTCCCGCTGCCTGCTCTACTCAGCATTTGATGGAGCAATTGTCCGCGGTAATGATTTGATGTTCTGAATAACCCCTTGATCCATTGGCTAGATCACTGCCATTCCATTGGCTGGCAAGAACTCCAGAGTGATGGTTTGAAGTTCTAACCTGGCCGTGGGCCGGGCAATTATCCACAATGAAGATAACCTTCCTGCTTTGCCTCGTAAATCTTGCGTCTTCCTCTCCAAGCCAGTTTTTGAAAATGGCTATGGTCATCCACGCTTTTCCGCTCCCATGGTACGCAACGGGAAGGTGTCGAATGCCTTTGAAACAATGTGGGTACCTTGATTTTCCTGTTACCAACAGCTTCAATTTCTCAGCTCCTGCCATGTTTGCACCCACCAGCAGAGTGAGACAATCTTTAATGCGTTTTCCTCCACTACAGACTTTGCCTTTGAAGATGAAAGTCTGCGATAAACGTGCCTTTTAAAAAAGACATATCTCGTCGATGGTGAAGATGTCTCGTGGCTCAAAGCTCATCAAAATTTTCTTAAACCGCCCCTGTTGCCAGTCCGTGCAAATGTCCCTGTTGACTGCAGCACTCTCACCTGAGATATCTATGAAGACTAGGCCATGGCGTGTTTTGAAGCGGCTGAGCCATCCGTTGCTTAGGACAAAGTTCTTAACACCCATTTGCATGGCGATCTCTCGAGCTTTCTGCTCGAGAATTGGTCCGCTTATGGGCAAATTGGAACTCGGTGCATGCTTGAACCACAGAAAAAGAACTTTCATAGTTGTTCATAAGGCGTCGTCCCCATCTGTATTCATTTAGATATAAAGGTGCCGTTCTTAACAGTGCTTTCAATCTTTTCTCAGTCTTTCCAGATCTGTGACAGCGTCAATTTCGGGATGTATTTTTTCGCCACCTCCATTTTGGGCAGGCCACTTTGATCGAGCTCCTGAAGAATTCGCAGCTTTTTTTCAAGCCAGAGTGTATGGTGCGGCCGTTTTCTTTCCATCAGGCTGAAATAACACCGTGATCCACCACACTTCGCCACACAAATAGGCCTAACGCACAACGCCTCGCCGACTTGGCTCCCACAGGCACAATAGAGTGTACAAGAAGGGCAGTGGAGTGAATGAGGCGGCCACGCCGTATTTCGGCTGATTCTCCGGCGGGTGACAGTAGCGGCGGCGATGTATTCCCATGGTACTAAAGATCTCAGGAGCGTCTGCATTAGGAGCGCACGCGCCCGCGCGTTCGAAAGCTTGTAATTGCTCGTTTTTAGTGCGTTTAAAGCGTTTATGGGCCTTTAGTAGTGGATGCACCTGCTACGAGCCATGGTGCACGAGTGAATATGCAGTCACACCGAAATTGCGTCGATACATGTACTGTTTCAAGAGCCTGCTGACCCAGAAAAAAAATGTCAATCGAAATTTGCACGGATCCGCCTAGCCACTTACTCAATCATCGCTTTGAGCTGCGCTACATTATAAGTGGCTACTGGCGAACTATAAAAAGAGGAGAAGTATCAAAACCGTGATTAAATCATAAGCTCGTTTTCCCGCCAGGCTCTACAATATCCAGAGCACAGTGTTTCTTCTGTAAGCCTACATGCGCTCGATTGTTTCATGAGAAACCCGAGTATAAGTAACGTTGTCACAACGTTAATCGGCGACGACTGTTTTATCGTGCCAGTCTTGCTGAAGATAACAATTATTGCTTTCCAAAAGGCTTATTACATAATAAAGTTATTATAACAACACACAAATATATTAAAAAGTGCTAATTCTATATATAGCCCGTCTGGTAATCTGTAAAAATTCATTGTAGCTAGTTCTCATTTTGTATCAACAGCTTAAACTGTGCTGCTTTCCAAATATTGTATTCGCATAACGCCATTGCAAGCGAGCAAATTTATGAAGATGTTTGTATTATAAGCGTAGCTCTATTATTAAGATCAAAAGTGTGGGCAGGCAGTGGTGCATCTTGTTTTGAGAAATTTATTTTTCTTGTATATGTACACACACACACACACACAGACACACACACACACTCTACAGGTGGCGCTGACTGACACTCCCACGTTTAAATTCACATATACATCCAATAAAGTGGCTGGTGGAATAGCCGCCGTGATATCTCATGCAGTTGTAGAGCAACGAACGCGTTATTCGGAGGTCGTAGGTTCGATTCTTGCTCACGCCAAGTTATTTTTCACCCGGTTCTCTTACTTCTTATTTACTTTACATTAGATTTAATAACTCCCCCTATACATTGCTTGGCATTATCATGGGCTAGATCTCATGAATATTGTGTCAGAACACGGAAAAACGAGCCTTTAGGTATACACTTCTTTCTCGTATATATATATATATATATATATATATATATATATATATATATATATATATATATATATATATATATATATATATATATATATATATATATATATATATATATATATATATATATATATACACGCACTGATGTAGTCGGGGTTGTGCCCAGAAGACCGGAGTCAGCAGAGTATCGGGAGATGTGGAGGAGAGGAGCCCGGAGCTGCTAACAGTAACATTTAGTTACTATATTTACAGGTAGCGTGTTACATGATGGTGGTAACATTGAAGCTCTTGACGGAAGCATGATAGGAGCTTCTGCGAGCTTGTGAGAGCCTGTCGGGAGCGCCTCGGAGCTCGCATTTTATGTCCTGGCCTTCCCAGGATTCCCTGCCGGAAAAAAGACAACGGAGGCCAGGACAGTCCAATAAATTTTGCCATCTTTATCTCCGCCCCCGAAAGGGGAAGGTGAAACGGCGCCTCCTTCTCAACTCACGAAAGGGGGAAGAGGCACGCTCAGTTCAGCCCACGTCGAGGGAGAAAACACTGCGCACCGCGCGCGACACAACACAGCACCAAGACGTTGAGTCTTACGTGGAAGTCGATTTGGTAGTCTGTTGCAGTGATGGGTATGCGGCGCTCGGCAGACCATCATTTGTGGAAACAGCGGCACCAAGGCGTCACGGAGAATGCGGGAAAGGCATCCGCAGATGGTTCTGAGACACTGGGTCCTTTGCCCGGGGCACCTAGACGACAAAGCAAGCCGCTTGGACAGCCAACAACTCTTCCTAATCCAACAGTCCGTCAGGCGTGTCCAAAGGGTTAACGAGGGGCACCGACGACCTGGGATAACTAGAAGAATGACTTCTCTTTTGTCGCCCCTTTTGGTGCATCTCTGGGAGCGCTGACTCAGAAGAAGTTAGGTTAGGCCCAGCCACAACGTCTCATGCTTCAAAGCAGCGCCACGCTGATCATAACAATATATATATATATATATATATATATATATATATATATATATATATATATATACTGTCAAAAAGATGAAATCTACAGTGCGGATTTGTAGAGACACGCTATGTTCAGCTTCGCCAACTGTAAACTATTGGCACAGGGCTACCCAGGCTTTCTGTTTTTTTTTTAGGAGTGGGGTGTGCGGCAGAAAGCCTGAATTTGGCAATTAATGGTCACTGTGAATGCGTGTAAATATTTTAGTTTACCCTGAAAAGTTAAATTACGAAAACATTTGGTTGTTTAGAGGGTTCAGATTTTCTTCCTCTTCTCACTTGTGGCTTTCTGGTTCGGCGTGCATGTGACATGGTATTTGTTATAATCTCACAGCTTTCTGAGCACAGCTATCTTCCAATAAATCGGCTCACTTATTCTGAATATTGTAGACACCTAACCAACGAAGAAGGAGTTAAGAGAGAAGAAATCAGTTTAAGACACACCCTTTCTGAATTGTTTTTGATCTCTCGCAAAAGCTTTTATGGAGCTCAAATTCAGTAGATTGGCGTATCCCACTTGGAGAGCTCTGGCATCATGTGCTAGACATGAATAATGAGCAGGTATGAAGAAATCTGCATTAAGAAAGAAAGACGGAGGAGCTGAAGTGCACAGCAGTTCTTGCACGCGGTACGCGGCTCTTTCAGTACTATTCGACTGCAGCGCAGTCGCTGCGGGCAACGCGTAAGAGATCAGGTGGTGAGGCACAGTCATGCCACTCAACCCTTCTAGTGCACTCTAGCCACAAGCGAGAATGGCTGCTGGATTAGCTTGTTTCGATCTCAAGATGTTGCCATGATTGTGAGACTACCTTTGGCATGAGCGAATCTATGCTGTGTTTAGAGCTTGTGCCGTTTAATCATAGGTGACCAATAAGCTCTGTTTCGATTAACCGATGGATTTTACTGCGCAACACATAGAAATCCAGCCATATGAGCCCGTATAGTTCCGTTAATGAGGCATTTTCGGTTAAGCGAGTTTCATTTATTCGGAGTCCACTGTATATCAAATTTGGTATTATGGGACATGAATGGATGACGAAGGTATGTTAGTGGTACAGATATGATAAACATCAGATGCATGTCACGTAACAACATGACTACATGCTACGTTCATGATGCGCTCGCGGCTGTTTCGCTAACTTAACATATACCAAACTCGGTATTACGAGATGTGAACGAACGACATAGGTAAATGACACATCCAAACGTGATAATCATGACATGCGTGTCAATTAACAACATGACTGCATGCCACACTGATAATGCACTCACGGCCATTTTGCTAGCTTCACATATGCTAAAGTTGGTATTACGTGACGCCAATGGGTGACGAGGATATGTGACTGATGCAAACATGATAATCATGAGATGCGTGTGATGTGAGAACATCACTACATGCCACAGTCAAGGCGCCAATACATTTCGACGTGATGCGGTGCGCGTGCTTACCGGCATTTCGTCACGCCAGGTGCCAATCCTGCCATATACTCGCAGGTGCGCGCCGCGCTGCATTACTCTGAGGCATGCGCGTCGGGCATCTCCCTGTCACGAAACGAGGGAGACGCAGTGTTATCATGTTGAATTCCGCGCCTGTTGCCATTGGGCTGCGCCAACGAACGCTGGTCGCGCCTGGTGTCAGAGTGCTCGGGTTTTGCTAACTTAGCGACGCTGTGCCCAGCGTGCGTGCACATCAACGCTGCATCGTAGTATATTGGGCCCTTCATGGTGCGTTAGCGGCCGTTTTGATAGCCACACATATACCAAATTGGGTGTTGTGTGACGTCAATGGATGACGAAATTTATCACTGCCGACGCAGCCATTCTATAACACAGAGCATGGCCACTATGCCCGTGTTCTGCGTGTGGGGGCTGCGAGAATCAGGGAGGCCGAGTCACGTGCACGCCGGAAAGGGCCTCTCCTCCATTGGTGGGCGCCTGGTAGCCACGTGTTTCCTTCATCCGCGTCCCCTTTGGGAATCGCCGGACTGTAGGCTGCCTGGGGGCCTTGGCATCCCTCCCCGGCAGGCGTGTTTACTTGAGTGCTAGCTTCGGTACCGTACGCTAAGACCTATAATAAATCTCATGCCCTGAGCACCTTTGTTTTCGATAGGTCGTTCAGTGTTCTTGAAAGGCCTGGTAGTATTATAGCTGCCTAGTTTTTCTCAGGGTAGCTTGTCCACGTGTACGGACTTAAGCAGACGTAGGGGTGCTCATCGTGTATGGAGTACCTGCCTTGCATGTGGTAAAGCCGGTAGGTCCCGCTTTAATCGGGACCGCAGACGTTAAAAATAATGCTAGAAGAAATATAACGCTGAGAATTATAAACTTTGTAATCTACTCCAGAGTGAGGAGGTACAATCGATATAATTCAGTCGACATCGAGTGTTATTTGGAAGATAATATTTTCAAGGCGTGCTGCATTTTCTCTTCGTGGACGTGCTGCAATCTGCTGTGGCTCGTGCTGTTAAATTTTGCTAGTGTACGCCATTGTTTATTTTATTGCGCTGTATTTTTCTGGGTCATTATTCACTTGGATAGAAGCCCTGTTCTCCTTATATGTTTACTTGAGATTTCATTGTAACTCACCTTACTCAATGCCTTCGGGCCTGTAAGACATTTTTCATCAAATAAATAAATAAAAATATAGACTGTCTCTCGTTTGCGACACTTCTCGCTCGGGTCTCCAAACAAGACGCTCGTGGAGGCGAGTCAATCGGTAGACGAACTGCCGGTGCGAAAGAAAAAATTAAACCTAACATGAATTATGTGGGAAATTGGCACGAAAAGAGAACGTCGGAAAGTGATTACAAGTGCGGAAAGTAATGACTTCCTAGCGAAGCACGGGAGCTCGTCGTCAAAAAAAAAAAACGGCGTGAAAACTGACAGACAAGAAAATAATAAAGGGGAAGACAAAACAGAAAAAGCCACGTACTGCGTGCGCCACGTGGTGTGAGCGGTTTTGAAAGTCGGCCAGAAAAATAGAGTCGTGTACACCACCGCAAGTCTCGCGCGGCGGGCGCTGACACAGAACGGGGGGGGGGGGGGGCGCCGCGACAGGGGCCACGCGCATATGGCGGGATGGCCCACCGCACGCAGAAACTGAACCCTGTTTTGCGCTCTTATTATTACTATTACTTTCTTCTCCGTTTTTTTTTCTGCCACTGCGCGTTTGTCTGGCGCTTCTCTAAAGCAAACGACCAGCGTGCATCCTCTCCTTAGACTGCAGCATCGGTTCCGCTTGGCAAGGTGACGATTTGACACTGTTTTCGCGCTGGATATGACTCGGAGCGACACTGAAAACACTCCTGCCTCTGTAGTGCGCATATATGTTGTCGGAGGCCGCCGCCGAGTGTACACACAGACAGGTATAGTCCCAACCCCAACCACCCCTTTCGTTCCCGGAGTACTGCCGAACGACCCGAAGGCATTCGCGTAGAAAGCCCTTTGGCCCCGTTTGCGACGACGGTTACTCTGTCCTTGCTTATATTCGGTATGTCTACGAAATGGGCGCTCGAATACGGACCCATATGCGTGCTTGTAGTGCTTGTGTGTGCCCATATGCAACCCGGCTCACACCTGTTGTCATTTCTTTCGGTGCGCACTTTAAAACGCCCTTGCAGGTTTGCTATATAGCGAAGGCAAACATCCTTTTGTGCGAAAGCACAAGCCATGGGCGTGCATTTCGCAGTCATGCATGCCTGCGCTGCACACGCCGTCTCTCTTCGGCGTTGTTTGACTGTACGTATACGTAGAGTATTACCCCTCCTCCCCTCCCCCATTCCTGGTGGATGACTGTATAGGGCCGTACGGCAGAGAACAGTGGCTGTGAATAAGATTACTTAGCCAGCTTTCTTTCTGTACATAGTAAAGTAATAAAGTTTTCTGCACCTTTAACTAACGCTAAGAAGGAACAGGTGAAAAACAATGCTCTAAAAAACACTTATTTTACTCTAACGTTCTCAATTGATAGCATTCTTATACACTTTTAATTCTCTTTCGGTCGTCTATATATTGCTACTTGGTCGCGGGGTGGAACTTCACACTTGAAACTTCAATACACTTAAAAATTTTGTTCACTGTTAAACCTCTTTCTAGTCACTTTCAAAACTTCACTACTTCATTTGCATTCCATTTAACTTTAATAAACTTTTTTTACTCGTTCACTTAATTCACCATAATGCACAATTTGTTCACATTATGCACTCATAACATTACGTCATTCATGTGCACGCTGTGCGGCAGATGTCATTATACGTAATCTTTAATGTAATCAGTTGGCAGTCGGCGCTCATCCCACGTTGTCCTCTCTATGTCTATGATTTCGTTCAGCCACAGTGTCCTGCTCTTGTGAAATGCCACGCACCCTCAATCTTACAGAGAGGTAATAATTCCACAGGACAACATAGTTTCTCGCGTCTTGTGCTGTGCTTATAGTATACGTTGTGTCTTTCTTCGACATATACTGAGCATATAATTTAATCTTACATCGTACCCCTCTGAACCAGCTTGCTAGGTGTGTCTGGAGAATTCATTCAATGGCATGCTGTCAGGTATTCAAGCAGTGCATATCTCGTGTTTATTCCTGTTTTACAGCAGAGTGTAAGAATTGCATCATGGTGTGAGTGCACTGTATTGATGCATATCATGGGGGTGAGTATTTTCGCGCCAAAGTTGGGAAGTCATAGTCAGGCTGCCGTAATAAATGGAACCTGTATGCTTCCATGGGTTTTATGACCTTGCATAAAAGACCTGCCTCGGTGGTACACAGTTGAACTCTTTTGTAAAAGACACACTCCAGGGAGTAGTAACTTTTATCGCTTAGGTGGAGTTCTTATAAATAGGGCACCATGTTTTAATTTTGGGATTAATGCCTGTTCTGATATAAGTACAATGCGGCTATGGCGTAGAGGTTAGAGCATCCGCCTCCCGTGCAAGAGGTCCGTGATTCAAATCCTGGTGCCGCGCAGTTCCCAACCGAATAAAAAAAATCCACGTGTTGATAAAACTGCATTAAGAGGCCTGGGGTGCGGCGGCCTCACCGGTAACCACCGCCGGGAACGCACTCCCTCACCAGAGAAGGATTGGCCACCCTGTTGCAGTATCTGGCCACTACCTCCCTCATGCTTACGTCAAATAACTCACGGCCCTCAGTCCCCAGCAGCTGCGAAGCAACTGACCACGGCGGCGGTCAGATCTGCAACGCAGCAGAGGGTGCTAAGAATCTCTGGATCCGGACAGGCCGCCATTGGAACCTGAACTTGGCAACGTTTAACGCTAGAACCTTATCAGGTGAGGGAAGTCTAGCTGTACTATTCGAGGAGCTAGAGGGTGTTAAATGGAATATAATAGGGCTCAGTGAGGTTAGGAGGACAGATGAGGCCTATACGGTGCTACAGAATGGGCACGTCCTTTGCTATCGGGGCTTGGCTGACAGAAGAGAACTGGGAGTGGGGTTCTTAATTCACAGAAACATAGCTGGCAACATAGAGGAATACTATAGCATTAATGAAAGGGTGGTAGGTATCGTAATTAAACTGAATAAAAGATACAAGATGAAGGTAGTACAGGCTTACGCACCTACATCCAGCCATGATGACGCTTCAGTTGAAAGCTTCTATGAAGACGTGGAATCGGCAATGAATAAGGTAAAAACACAGTATACTATAGTGATGGGCGACTTTAATGCAAAGGTTCGGAAGAAGCAGGCTGGAGACCAGGCAGTAGGAGATTATGGCATCGGTACTGGAAACGCCAGAGGAGAGCTACTAGTAGAATTTGGAGAACGCAATAATTTACGGATTTTGAATACCTTCTACCGAAAACGAGAAAACTGCAAGTGAACATGGAGGAGCTTTAATGGCGAAAATAAAAATGAAATAGACTTTATAACGAGTGTACACCCAGGAATCGTGCAGGATGTGGAAGTGGTTGGTAAAGTACGATGCAGTGACCATAGAATGGTACGGTCTCGAATTCGCCTAGACTTGAAGTAAGGACGACAGAAACTGATACGCAAGAAGCCAATCAATGAGCTAGCACGGAGAGGGAAAGTACAAGAATTCAGAGTGTCGCTGCAGAACAGGTACTCGGCTCTTAGTGAGGAAACCAACCTTAGCGTAGACACAATGAATGATAATCTGACGAGTATTATTACGGAGTGTGCAGTGGAAGTAGGAGGCAGGGTAGTTAGACAGGACACTGGCAAGCTTTCCCAGGAAACGAAGAACCTAATTAAGAAGCGTCAAATCATGAAAGTGTCAAGTACAACAGACAAAATAGAACTGGCAGAGCTTTCGAAGTTGATTAATAGACGTAAGGTATGCGATGTAAGAAGGTATAACATTAAGAGAATTGAACATGCTCTGAAAAACGGAGGAAGGGTCAAAGCAGTGAAGAGGAAACTTGGGATAGGCAAAAGTCGGATGTATGCACTAAGGGACAAAGAAGGCAAAATAACTACCAATATGGATAGGATAGTTAAAATAGCGGAAGAGTTTTACAGAGATATGTACAGTAGGGGAGACAACCACGACCTTAATACTATAAGAACTAGCAGTAACCCAGATGACACCCCACCAGTAATGATAGAAGAAGTCAGAAAAGCTTTGGAGAGCATGCAAAGAGGCAAAGCTGCTGGTGAGGATCAGGTAACATCAGATCTGCTGAAAGATGGAGGACAGATTGTGTTAGAAAAACTAGCCACCCTGTTTACGAGGTGTCTCCTGACGGGAAGAGTACCAGAGCCTTGGAAGAACGCTAACATCATCTTAATACATAAGATAGGAGATGACAAGGACTTGAAGAATTACAGGCCGATCAGCTTGCTCTCTGTAGTATACAAGCTATTTACAAAGGTAATTGCTAACAGAGTAAAGAAAACATTAGAATTCAATCAACCAAAGGAACAAGCAGGATTTCGAACAGGCTACTCAACAATTGACCACATTCATACTATCAACCAGGTAATAGAGAAATCCTCAGAGTATAACCAACCACTATCCATAGCCTTCATAGATTACGAGAAGGCGTTTGATTCAGTAGAAATATCAGCCGTCATGCAGACACTGCAGAATGAGGGCGTAGATGAAGTATATATAAACATTCTGGAAGAAATCTACAGGGGATCAACTGCTACCATAGTGCTTCATAAAGAAAGCAAGAGAATACCAATCAAGAAGGGTGTAAGGCAGGGGGACACTATCTCCCCAATGCTATTTACTGCGTGCTTACAGGAGGTTTTCAGAAGCCTAGGTTGGGAGCAGTTAGGGATAAGAGTTAATGGAGAATATCTTAGTAACCTGCGCTTCGCCAATAACACTGCATTGCTGAGTAACTCGGGACGAATTGCAACTCATGATTACAGAGTTGAACAGGGAGAGCAGAAAGGTGGGTCTTAAAATTATTCTGCAGAAAACGAAAGTAATGTACAACAACCTCGAAAAGGAGCAGCGCTTCGAGATAGGGAATAGTGCACTTGAAGTTGTAAAAGACTATGTCTACTTAGGGCAGGTAATAACCGCAGAGCCGAACCACGAGATTGAAGTAACCAGAAGAATAAGAATGGGGTGGAGCACATTCGGCAAGCACTCTCAAAATATGACAGGTAGATTGCCACTATCCCTCAAGAGGAATGTATATAACAGCTGTATTTTGCCAGTACTTAGCTACGGAGCAGAAACCTGGGGACTTACAAAGAGGGTTCAGCTTATATTGAGGATGACGCAGCGAGCAATGGAAAGAAAAATGGTAGGTGTAACCTTAAGAGACAAGAAGAGAGCAGAGTGGATTAGGGGACAAACGGGAGTTAAGGATATCATAGTTGAAATAAAGAAGAGGAAATGAACGTGGGCCGGGCATGTAGCGCGTAGACAGGATAACCGCTGGTCATTAAGGGTAACTAACTGGATTCCCAGAGAAGGGAAGCGGGTTAGGGGGAGACAGAAGGTTAGGTGGGTAGATGAGAATGAGAAGTTTGCGAGTATACATTGGCAGCAGCAAGCACAGGATCGGGTTAACTGGCGGAACATGGGAGAGGCCTTTGTCCTGCAGTGGACGTAGTCAGGCTGATGATGATGATGATGATCAAAGAAGAAATATGTTGTGCAGGGTTCTCATCATTCAGGCTTCCAAACTCTATCACTTGTACTTGACACAAGTATTTCAATAAGCCAATCGTTTGCATTTCCTTCTTACTTCCCATCGTGCAACCTTCATTAGAGGCAGTTGAAGTGTTCGCTGTGTAGGGACATACTTCCCATGGTTTTTCTTTTCAGACAATTTTTGCTTTTCACTTTTCTCTTTTATTTTTTGATAGTATTATTTTTATTTAGCTTAAGGTGCCGAACAGGGTGTTATTGTAGGTGGGTTGGAAAAATATGAAACAGTTGTACAATCAAAATAATGAAGTGCATTCGTTCAGCTGTGCCTTTGCATTCACCCAAAGTACATATCTTTAAATGAAGAACAATATACATATGTGTGAAGATCAACAACACTCGCTTCCGACTAATTCTATTCACGAACACCAAATTGCAAATAACACATATGTGATAGCTGATTTCACGGATTTTTTTTTCGAGTGATCCTATCTGTGTGATACGTAGTATGTATTGTGTCGGTATGACTTTCATCCCCAAATGTGGAATGTATAAACTTTATTCCCCAGAATTTTTTTTCGCTGCTGAAAAAGTTTGCAAGCAAAGTCACTGTACATGCAGAAAATACTGGAAATAAAGTTGTAATTGCCGCTGACAAAGCATGCAGCACAACATTTTATCTGTTCAACTTTATAGGTCCGAGTATGACCATAAAATCTCAATTGTGAAAGTACACAAAAGGGTAGGTCGTGCATTAGTGACTTGCGAAACTTCTCCAACACAGTACAGCTCCCAGTACTCTTACAGTGCGGAAACCTGTGCTTAAGTGTGCCTGCCAAACAACCAATTGTGTACCCGTATAGGTTCGAGAGTGTGTGATGTTGAATGAGTTATTTAGCGTTGTGCTGACGTTCATAGCTATGAAATTGGCTTTCCCTACTATCTATCACACAGTTATATTGACTTATAGGGTCATTTCTTACTTAATTCATGAAAAAAAGTTCAGCATGTAGTCCTACATATAGTCTATTCATAATTTGGGCAGATGAATAAGTTTTGTGATGCAACGACGATCGAGGGAATCACAACTTTCCTGTCAAAATAGCACAAAAAAACAAGGTAAGTCTAATGACAGTGTCCATGTGAATTGGAAATATTTAAATGATTTGTAGTAATATTCTGCACGAATTGCTGATACTGTAAAAAGTAAATGACATCCCAGTGACACCTCATGAGACGAACGTTTCATTATCAGTAACTGCTACTTCATATAATATAACCTGGGATTTTATGTCCCGAAACGACGATATGGTTATGAGAGACGCCTGGTGAGGGTCTACTAAAATTTTTACCACCTGGGGTTCTTTAGCGTACACCAAATGTAAGTACATGGGCCTCGAACACTTTCGCCCCCAATGAAAATGCAGCCGCCACAGCCGGGATTCAATCCCACGACCTTTGCGGGATCAGTCGAGCGCCATAACCATTAGACCATTGTGGCAGAGTACTAACTGTTACTTTAAATCAATGTCGTAAGAATAGCTTCTGCGTGTAATAAACTTCGGATTTTATTGAATAAACTCTGCCACTAATCAGCCAATTTTCTTCATTAGGAGTCATGCGCGGAGGATAACTACTTCAACTAGTACTTGGCCAATCGATTGGCATTGAATTAATGCAGTGGTGATATTACGATGAATAGAAAACAATAGCGATAATTTATCCAGCTTATCCAGCGTTAGCCAACAAGCGTACACGAGTACTGGTCTGAATTGGGTCAAAACTGACATGCGTTTATAGCGGAGCTGTGAAGTGTTTCTCTATGCCGTGTGGCGACACCAGGCAACTATCATGATCGTAAACCGCAGCACTCGCTCTCTCTCTGTCCTCGTCTTCATCTTCTGCTTTGCTCTGAGAACACGTACGCCTATTCGTCTAGCGTGTGATGCAATGAATGTGATGGCGGGAAAAGAAGTGCAAAGTGAGGGAGATAGAGAAAGAAATAGGTGGAGAGAAAAAAAACGGGAAAAGAGAAAAAGACACAGGTTGAGAAAATGGACACGCGGAGAGAGAGAGAGAGAAAGACAGATAAAAAAGCAATGAAGCATAAAAAAGGGAAAACACAGAAAGATGTAAACACAAAAAAGACATAAAAAGGAGAGAGATCAAGCAAATTCATGTATAGTAATTATAGCAAGGGTTAGGAAAAGGCAATGAGGATGAGGGAGAGGGAAGTGAAGAGGTTAAAGTGCAAATCATAGCATAGTATTGTATACTAAAGTACAGCAAGGGGCGGATTAGGCAAGTGAAGGTGAAAAGGTGCCAAAGGCGGAGGCAACGCCGCCAGCTCCACCGCTTCCTCAGTCTTCGCACCACTAGTGCATAGCTGCCTCCTTTTATTTGAAAGTAAACGGTCTTGCTTGACAAAGGTCAGTCACAAATATAAAATATTGTAGGTCACCGATGTACCACATTAACCCCCCCCCCATTCTAAAGGCTTTTGGAAGGGTGTCACAAACGACTCCAATTTTCGGATCATCTGCGGGCCCCATCTTCCAAGGAAGGGCACTTTTGTGTTGGGGAGACGACATCCGGCGACTAACGACCCAGCGTGGCACCGGCTCGTCTTCCCTGCACCGGTACCGAAAGGGGCACCGGCGGTCTAAACAAGGAAAATTACTCCCAGATGAGACGGGAGCACGTGTACGCCCCTGAGGAGGTTTGAACTGCATCGGAGTGGGCAGTTGACGTACAGCCAGCAATAAGTGCGGTCGTCGGTGTCGCGAGTCTCGCGTAGCCGGCGAGCATGGAGTGACCCGTGCAACGTATTCAGACGGATGCGATTCCGAGCACCCTCGTCGTCTACCAAGCCGGCGAGATCTCTAGCGGCACCCGTCAACTCCCCTACATATACCAAGAGCTGGCCTTGTCCGTATGAAACTTTTTGTAGAGACTTTTTTTTAAACTGTTAAATTATTATAACCAGCCTTTTTTATTATTTGTAGTTGTGTGTGCTGCGACACACGTAGAAATTCCAAAGCCCGACCAATGATCATTCTGTAATTATTTCCTTGTAACCCTCTTTTACGATTTTCATCTTGTTGGTATTTTATTAATGTTCCGCATATTTGTCTTTAGTTTGTATTTTTTGTAGTGTTTTTCAGCATATTTTGTTATATAGCTGTTCTTTCCATCGCGCGTATCAGTTTCCTCCTGTGCCATTTTTGTAATCTCCTGCCTTTGCCCTTGTTTTGATTAAATGCTTGTTCGTTTTACATAAATTCTCCGTGTCTGCTCTATGAGTGCGTCGGTCGGGCCCACACATCACCACACGTGCAACCCCGCACGGGTCGACCGACCAGCAAATAAATTTAAAATGTGTCACTTAGAGGCCTTTCAGGCGTCGCAGGCCGAAGCGTAAAGTGGAAGCCTGCGAGTCTGCCGCACGTCGATGTTGGATCGGCGGGGCCTCACCCAAAATGTGTGACAAAGGGTTTCCTTGATTGTTCTGGTCTAATAGTAAAAAAACGGAAAAAACGTATATACAGTGAGGTATTTTATTTTTAGTTCACTGATTTCGTTTTTTACTGTGTTCATGTCAAAAAAGTCTGACTGGTTCTTGAGTTCTACACGAGGAAAGCCAGAAGTGTGTTTTTGAATCATTGTCCACAAGGTACAATGGCTTCAAGGTTGCACCGTAATGCTAGCGTTAGTACGCTTGTACAAATTGAAGCATTTGCTAGGTATGCTGAAGAGAAATTGGCAACTTTGGTCTTATTTTTACAACCTAAATAAATATGACAGTATTCATCAACTTTTTTATTCAGAAATCGTCATTGTCGTATGGCCGCTCTCCGTAACTGTATCCACCTGCATTCTTGATAGAGACGAAAATTGGAGGAAGGCACGGAAGTCACTCGGAACATAAAAAGCGATCTGTTGCGCAACACAGAGAAACGAGGCAGGGCAGGTAGGGAGATATAAATGATATTGAGAAAGAAACAGTGTGAACGTGGGCATGATGACACACGACGGTTTAAGTTATCACTACCGTTGCGAAAACCGTTTATAGAAGTACATTGCCCTTAAAAAACCTAACAATGTAGTTTTCGTGCTTTTTCCACGGTCGTTGGTGAGGTCTGAATTGCGAAATACTTTGTCCTGAAAGTAATATAGTGTCATGAACGCAAGATAACCCTATCTACGCTAGTCTACCCCTCTCGTATGCTGTTATTGAGGACTATAAAAAGAAAAAAAAATATATGCTCCTCACCCGACCGCAGTCCTTGTCAACCACTTGGAATCTGAATTGTCAAGATTCTTTGTAAGGGCCACTTCAAGTCATAGCTTGAATGCAATCATAGTAACTCCTGCAGTTTACGTGCGAAAATCATAATGTTATTATGAGCCACGCCGTAGTGGTAGCTCTGTAAAGGTTCACCACGTGGGGCTAGCTAACACTCGGTCCTCTAGAATTTCGCCTTCATCGGAACCTTGACCTTCGAATCAGCAGCCGAGAATCATATTTTCTGTAGCATCGTGGTGGCTAGCTGTAAATCAGAGTATACTTAGCTGCATTAATCAATATTGTCTGATGTGGACAGAAGCCTCATGGTATTCGATAACGCAACGAAGAGTCCAAGTGGGCCGGCTGTGTCGAAGACGATGCATTTGACGCAGACAACATGATGTCTTGTGCGAGCATGCAAAACACTCTAAAGAGCTGCGTTTGGCGTATCGTGGCATATTCCGGCATGTTATCTTCAAAAGTGATCCAACCAGCACCTTGAATGTGACTTCGTTCTCGCTTTAAGATCATATGAAAGTGGTGCAATGGCTTGGTCAGTTTGTTAACACCCCAGTCTGGAGAACCCAATCATCATCGTCACTGTAGGGTTCATAGCAACGACTGCTGCTCTGCGAGTAGCAGAGAATGATGGTTCATTTATAACGAAATGTGGTGAGAAGTGTTTCGAGTTACTCCATGTCATCGGGTCGTGAAAGTGATTTTGGTGTCTATCGCGGAGAAGTTGGTGGTTTCGGCCAGCTGGTGGTTTCGGCCGAGCTAGGGTGTCAGCCACTCTGCATATGGTTGGCGCAAAGTATAGCACAATTGTAAAAAAAATGTTTCATTAGCAGATGACACTTTTGAATAGTTAAAGTTCACGTCAGGAGTAGAATGAGGTGGGCAGGACAAAAGATAGTTCAGTTGAAATCAGACTGGAAACACAAGCGAAGAAGAGAAGCAGAGTGATTCACGTTACAGTAGGCTTGAAACTATTTGTACGTACAGCAGCAAAATTTGTACTAAATGGTGTTGTGTTACAAACGGCCGACCTTTTACGAAATGTGCCTGAATGTTGGGTCCTTGGGCCACTGCTGTTCCTTATTCTTGTCAATGATCTCAGTGATGGCCTCTTTTCGAATGTCATCCTATAGGCGGGTGACCTCGATGTACACACATTATCGATGGCAGCGAAAATGCCAGAGATGCATGTGCTTAGATTTGGTGCACGTTAAAGAACCCCAGGTGGTCACAATTTTCGAAGCTTTCCACTACGGCATCTCCCATAATGATATCGTGATTTTCGAACTTTATTAATCCCCAAAGATTCTGCATTGTGTATCATCCGGACTCGCGTGCTAATGACGCGAATGTTTCGCAACTTGATCTTGAAAAAAAAATGTCGTTGGTATACCAAATAGAAAATGGATTCGAACATAGCAAAATATATTGTGAAACAAGGTGTGTAACAAAACAACAAGGCGTCTAGTTCATACTTTTTGAACAATTCATTAGTGCAATGCGCTAATAAAATCAAACAGATGCGCGTAACTGTAACAATGACATTGGAATTGACATCGCACATCGACAAAACATGTGCAAAAGCATGCCGCTTATATAATTTCCGAAGAAACTTCAAATATGCGCACAAGGCGTTATAAGAGATGTTGTACCTCACTAATACTAGGTTATGTTGGAATACGCATGCATGCGCAGTGCAGAGCACCTGCACAATTGTTCTTGAAGATAAAGTAGAGCGAGTCTAAAAAAAACAGCGGAAAGTGCATCACCGGGATCTATGATTACAAAACTAGATGTTCGCAAGTAAGAGGAGTACTGGAGTGGATATTACTTTCCACGCGCAGAAAAATAGTCAGGTTAAAGTTTTTATGCAGTATCTACCTAAGAAATCTACACGAACATATATTTAATACAACCTCGTTATCAGTCCAAGAGACGAAACCACACAAAAAGATTAAAAATATAAGACTGCGAAACCTGTATTGAGTTGTTTAAGTTTTCATTTTTGATGATTGATTTGTGAGGTTTAACGTCCCAAAACCACGATGGGATTATGAGAGACGCCATACAGTCAAGAGCTCCGGAACTTTCTCCCACCTGGGGTTCTTTAATGTGCACCCAAGTTTTCTTTTTTTTCATTTTTCACTTGAGCAATCTAAAAAGGAAATACCGAAAAAGGGCGTCCCGATGAAGTGTATCGGCACCAAATGTTTAGCCTGCCATAAGTTCATACAAATCTGCGTAAAATTTCCTCCGAGCATCTTTATAATAAGATATCTTATCCTCTGTGAATATTGTGTGGTGTCTTTTGTTGCAATATCTCTACATGGTAGTTTTTTGGCTCTTCGAATACTGCTGTTCTATGAGAGCTGAGTATAGCCTTACGTGTGTAATTAACCACCACCCCCTACCCTCTAGGATAACACAATAAGCACCAAACACGGGTACCGTAGCTTTTTGTAATAAATATAAATAAAACATGAGACCGGTTATATAAGCGACAGTAAAAATCAGTTTTTCTAATAATAAAAAGTTTCTCTCTCTCTGTGTTGCTCTGTCACACAATGTACGCACCGCTTGAAGCTGTCAGACTGAAGCAAAACAAGATGCTGAGCATAGGCTACACGAATGGTTCAATGTGCGCTATGGCACGTGCACATTGTAGTTGGCCAGTACGAACAATTCGAACCTAAAGTGTAGAGGTCGCCACCCTTCAGTCATTTAGTTCGGCTGCCACTAGCATGTGGCGCCCCTGAGATTGTATATATTCTGCCCCGAATAAAGTGAGGGGGCCTTTTTCGTTAGCTGAGCAGCTGTTGTGCGTATCGTCTCTCCCCATGGGCACGGGCCGCTCGTGCTCCTACACGCTCGCGCGGGACCAGTCACAAGACATGGTGTCAGAAGTAGCTGTGTAACGCCCCCTCATCGCGAACTCGCCCGTACCGCACGATGATGACCCTCGACGAAGTGGCGCCGAAAAAGCTCAGCCTCAACCTCCAGCCGTCCGCACCGTTCGACTTTGTGAACTTGGCCAGCATGGCTCAGCCGCTACGAGGACTACGCTGTCGTTTCCGGCCTGACTCAAGCATCCGGCGACATGCAGGTACGCTCGTTGTTGTACTGCATGGGGCCGGAGGCCCGCCCATTTCTTGAGACGTTCTTGCTCGACACCGCATCACTCACCTCATTTCAAGCGGTTGCCGCCAGCTTCACCGACCACTTCGTGCATCCGGTGAATGAACTGTACGAGTCGTCGCGTTTTCACCGTCGTGTTCAGTTACCCGACGAGAGCGTCGACGCCTACTACGCCGAACTGTGTAGAATGGTGAAGCGGTGCAACTATCCGTCAGCTGAGGTGGAGCAAAGGCTTGTATGCGATAGATTCGTAGTCGGCCTCCGCGACTCACGCCTTTCGGACCAGCTTTGCCGGAACGCGAAGTTGACGCTCAAAAAAGCATGGATGCAAGCCCGTCAATCGGAAGACGCCGACAAAGAAAAAACGTTACCTCAAAACTGCACAGAGCACTCCCGCGAGCTACACCTCGATGCCGTACGAGATAAGAAGTTCGCCTCTCGCCGCCGCAACTATGATAAGCGGCCTTCGCCCCCGCGGAAAGCAGAGCGTTCCTGCCAGCCGTCACCATGTGAATTCTGCGGCCGCGCGCCACATCCACGTTCTAACTGCCCTGCTCGAAACTCCGTCTGCAACTTCTGCAAAAAGAAAGGACACTTTGCGGAAGTGTGCCGCGCGCGGCAGGCAAAACAGAAGCTTGGCTCCATTCAGCTACACGCTGTCGGGACGCTCGCCGCGGCAAAGTTCGTCGACATCACCATTGACAACTACACAGCGCAGTTCAAGGTCGATTCCGGAGCTGAGGTGTCCGCCGTTCCGAGCGACTTCGCTGCATTGCCAGCCAAGCTCGACCCCGTCAACAGCCTGCTCACCGGACCTGGTGGTCAGCCACTGCGCGTGCTGGGTTCGTACATGGCGAGACTTCGGTGGCACGGGAAAATGAGCTCTCAGCGCTTGTACGTGATCCAGTCTCTCACCGTACCTCTTCTTGGACTGCCGGCGCTTCAAGCTCTGGAAGTTGTAAAGTTTCTCGACGAACTTCAGACTCCGAAAGCAACATTGCGTGCTGAGCTCTTCCAGGGATTGGGCACCCTCAAGGACGAGTACACTATCCTTCTGAGACCTGGCGCTGTACCCTTCTCCCTAAGTGTGCCCCGCAGGATTCCCATCTTGCTACTCGGGGTCGTCCATCACGAGCTTGACAAACTGGAGGAAGGAGGCGTGATCCGCAGGGTCGACAAACCAACCCCGTGGTGCTCTGGTCTCGTTGTAGTACGGAAAGCCGATGGTTCCTACCGGCTGTGCGTTGACTTGACTCAGCTGAACAAGGTTGTCCTTCGGGAACGCCACATCCTACCAACGGTAGAGCAAGTCCTTGGCCTCCTTGGCGACGCAACAGTTTTCTCCGAGCTGGATGCAACAGCCAGTTTTCATCAGGTTAAACTATCCGCAGACTCCCGAAAGCTCGCAACGTTCATTACCCCATTTGGCCGATACTGCTTCTGCCGGCTCCCCTTTGGCATCACCTCCGCGCCGGAGTACTTCCAAAAACAGATAGCCAGAATCCTGGAGGGCCAGGAAGGAGTCGCCAATATGATAGACAACATTCTGGTCTTTGGGCGCACCCGCGAGGAGCACGATGCCAGACTGAACCAGATGCTGTCTCGCCTTGCAAAAGCAGGCATCACGTTGAACCAAGACAAGTGTCGTTTTGGTGGCTCCGAAGTCTCCTTCCTAGGAGTCATCGTTTCAGCACAAGGCATCAGGCAAGTCCAGACAAGGTCGAAGCAATCAAAGCCATGGAGGCTCCAACCGACATCGCAGGTGTCCGGCGACTGCTCGGAATGGTGAACCATCTTGCCCGGTTTTCGCCTTGCATCTCAGAGGTCACAGCTCCCATTAGAGCACTTCTAAACAAGTCTGCGACTTGGGTGTGGCAGCAGGAACGAAATGCTACATTCGAGAAAATCAAGGAACTCCTGACATCAGACCGTTGCATGGCCAAGTACCATCCATCATACACCACCCACAGTTTCGGCTGACGCAAGCTCATTCGGACTGGGCGCAGTCTTGCTGCAGACACAGCCCTCTGGAGAGCGCCGCCCAGTTGCGTTTTCTTCGAGATCAATGACCGAGAAAGAGCAGCGTTACAGCCAGACAGAAAAGGAAGCGTTGGCAACAACATGGGCTATCCAACAGTTTGACGAATTCGTCCGCGGCATCACCTTTGATGTTGAGACAGATCACCTACCACTCGTTTCTCTCTTCAGCAAGATGGAGCTGGACATGCTGCCACCTCACATACAAAGGCTCAGGTTAAAGACCATGCGATACCAGTTCTGAATGCTCCACATGCCAGGAAAGCTGTTAGCTATGGCAGATACCTTGTCACGCATCACCCAAAAGGCGTCCCTCCCCCTGGACACCGTGGAATTGTTTGTAGCTCAAGTGGTCAGCGGCATGTCAGAAGCCTTGCCACTAAGCCCAGAGGACGTGCGACAAGCACAAGAGTCCGATGGCGAATGCAGAGCCCTCACCTCCTTCTGCCAGAATGGTTGGCCACAGAAGTTCAAACTGCCACTGCACCTCTCCCAGTATGCCTCAGCAGCAGATGAGCTCTCTGTCTGCGACGGTGTTCTACTGAAAGGTGCCAGGATGGTCATCCCGCATTCTCTTCGGCCGGCTGTTTTGACGCTGTTGCATGAAGGACATTAAGGCATCAACAGGACGAAAGCTCTCGCTCGAGAGTCTATTTGGTGGCCTGGCATTTCGGCAGACATTGCCTCTCTGGTAACTAACTGCGAGCAATGTGCTTCCACTCGGGTAAACCTTGCAGAGCCCCTGATCTCCACGGTCCTACCTGGACGTCCCTGGGAACTTGTCGGCATGGACCTGTTCCACCTCCGCAGCTAGATTCATCTTGGTGGTGGACTACCACTCCAGGTACCCTGAAGTTGTAACCTTGAGGAGCACTACGGCTCAGGCAGTCATCGACGTTCTCAAAAGCATCTGCCCGGCATGGGATTCCGCGAGAAGTCAGATCAGACAACGGTCCACCGTTCTCTTCACGCGAGTTTGCAGCATTGGCGGCATCTTACGACTTTGACCACGTCACCAGCAGCCCACACTATGCGCAATCGAACGGAGAGGCAGAGAGAATGGTCAGGACCATCAAGGAGTTGTTTCGCAAAGCAACAGACCCTCATCTGGCCTTGCTCAGCTACTGGGACACCCCCGGAGTCGATGGCTTCAGCCCGGCCCAGCTCTTGATGGCACGACAACTTCGAACCAAAGTGCCGAAACAGGACTCCTAGTTATGTCCTCACTGGCCGTCGAGGAAAGACGTGAGGAGAAAAGATGCAGCCTACAAGCAGAAACAGGCCACTTACTTTAACAGGCATCACAGAGCTCAAGATCTGTCATCGCTCCGAACAGGCCAGTGTGTCTGGGTATGACCTGATCAGGTCAAAGCTGCAGTGCTTAGCTCAGCACGCCGACCACGAAGTTATGTCGTGGAAACGGAGCAGGGTGGCGTCCTACAACGCAACCGGCATCACCTAGTGCCTTCTGCACTTCCTGCGCCAAGGGTGGAACCACCGCCGTCTGAGGAGCAGGAGCCACAGCGAACACTGCCCCCTCTGGAACCCCAGCGAACTACTACAGTGCAACCACCCGATTCCCTTGGACTGCCCCCTGCAGACAGTGACCGCAGTGATGGTGTGACACGAACACGTAGTGGCCGCCGTGTTATGCCTTCGAACCGCCTGAACTTGTGATGTGCAGTGTCTGGCGTCCTCCGTCTTCCATCTGGTCTTCAAGGGGGGAGATGTAGAGGTCGCCACCCTTCAGTCATTTAGTTCGGCTGCCACTAGCATGTGGCGCCCCTGAGATTGTATGTATTCTGCCCCGAATAAAGTTGGGGGGCCTTTTTCGTTAGCTGAGCAGCTGTGTTGCGTATCGTCTCTCCCCGCGGGCACGGGCCGCTCGTGCTCCTACACGCTCGCGCGGGACCAGTCACAAGACTCCCGAAAGAGGATCACTATGCAAATTTAGCATACAATGCACTGAACTTTCCTAAGCATTCTATCTAAAAACTTGAATTGTCAGAAATCGCTGTTGAGTGCCTAATTTTTCTTTTCTATTTATTTGGGGGGGGGAGGGGTCACGAGGATGGTTCCACATGGCAGATGTGTAATAAAAATTTAAAAAATGAAATTTCTCTAAGCAAACAGGTCGTAAGAATCGACCTGCTCACTTATAGAAATAACGTAGATTGTCATTGATTTGCAAGAATTTCACAATACGTGTATTCGATGATAGCAGAAAGCCTCGCCTGCGAACTTTCACCGTTCACGAGCTATCAGCATTCTGAAATATATCGTATATACCTACAAGAAGCATCACCGACTGCTTGCTTTGCGAACCATTTTTTATATATATCAAAGCACGTCAGGTTATCTTTGTAGAATATACAATGACACAAGCTTCCTTTTCTTTTTTTCTTTTTTTTAGATATAAGCGACATATTGGTTGGTAGCGTGAGGCGGAATCGCCCTGTGTACATCAGCGACACCGCAGGGAACCGAAACAGTGACTGATTTAGGAGTGTGATGGCACCAACTAATGAAATCGATGCATTAGGTGCCGTAGAAAGGTAGCGACGTCGACGGGCAAATGTCATGCAAGTGAGCGCTTTGGTTCAGCGAGGGACACGCCAGTGAGAAGGGGAACGATAGCTAAAGCTACGAACTTTGTCCAACGCGTTCATGAAGCGCTGTGTGATAGTGTATGCATGAGCACAAACCTACGCATATGTCGGTGAACAACTTTATTGATGCATGAAGAATCGTGTGAGAAGGGATGTGTAGGGGTGAAGTGAAAGACAGAATGAGGCTGAGCCGTCGGGCCGTTCTAGATGGCCGGACTCTGCGCAGACGTAAGTTCATCACATATTTGGCGTGCCACACTTCGCCGTTACTTTCCTCAAGTAACGAAGCATTGAAGGAGTTTATATCGACTACAAGTGCTTGTTCATGCCATATTTTTGCACGGTTCAGCATAGCATATTCCGTTTTCAGGTGTGTGTTAATTACAGATATTAAATTACAAAAGTTTATTTATGATCATGGATGTTACTGGGTTGGGACGTAAATGTGCCACCAGCGTCAATATGGGTCCATCCGTGACAAACGGTGCCATACCCCATACGCCGCTGGACATTGTTTAAGCTCTCGCATATCAATGAGAAATACGTTTACTGCTCTATAAAGTGCGCCACCATAGCGCACTTTATAGAGCAGTAATTCGCAGCGTATATGTATGCGGCAATTATTCGGTGCTGGTCCCGCATATGGCTGCAATGGAAAGTGTTCATCGATAAAGTGAACTTGTAAGAACGTTTAGCAGCTAGCGCTTCTATGCAACATCGGATGTAGCGAGAAGATACATATTCTGCAGAACAAACCACTGGGAAGTGGCTACCGCGCGCGAGCCTCTATTTTGTGTTCATCGCAGTGACCCTCTTCATTTCCTCTTAATTCACAAACACCCAATCCCCCTTTTTCGTTCACTCGTAATTTGTGTTGCAGAAGCTGTCCTTTGCCTAAACCCGGCGCCTTTGTCAAGGGCGACGTACGGGACCACCACAGACAGGACCCAGAGGCATGTTTCCCCCTCGAAACAATGAGAGCTCTGCCCACGGCCACTATGCCGAACCCGAGGCGTATAAATGATGTCGCCATTGGAATTTGTCCGTGCGCCCATGTGTACGATCTAAGCGTATTTTCACACACAAGGGTACGTGCGTGTGTTGGAAAGGACGTCGGCTGTCCTTCGGTCCCCTGTGCAAGATCTTCGCGCTTATTGTCTCTGCTCCTCTTTTTCATAATGTTTCGCTAAATCAGCAGTACACTGTGCCATCCTGCAGCCAATGCGCACGCACACAGGAGCCGCCACGGCTGCGATGCATGAACAGCATGGATGAGAAGCGTTCGGGCGAGGGGAAGCCACTGTCCACGAATGGGCCGGCCGCATTTGAGGCAAAAGTCATGTTTTGGGGCCCACAAAGGCTTCCGGAAGACGAGCGAAGTCGAGGATGCCCGGTGAATACAACGAGGCGGATGCGCGGGGCCGACCAGCAGCGGGCGACAAAAGGGCATGCCGCTGATACCGCATGGGCGCGCCTGCAGCCAGCACAGGCGACGAAAATTTGATACGTGCCATGCGATATGAGCGTCATGCATGCTTGCGACCGTATACATCACTTATGCACCCGAGACATCGCACCAGAGGTGATCGATCGGCATACAGACCGGATGGCGAAATCGGTGGGGAACGGTCTCTCGTGATAACCTTTCATCCAATACGCCACAGGCGTGCAGGTGTATTAGGAGCGTCTACGTATTGCTAACGTAGCGTTTACTACTTTAGTATACTGCACCGTGCAGGAAGCTGTACTACGCTCTTATTTTGTTATTCTGGCGTAACTGACATTGGCAGCAAGACTGCCGAACAAAACGAGACGCCATTAAAACGGCAAGGGCCTCACGGGTCATATTGCGACACTCGCCATAGCTTTCTGTATAGTTACATGGCACGATGTCTCAAATATGTCTGCTGGACTCTTCAAATGACGATGTTTTACTTGAAGTTAAACCTGCCACGGTGGTCTAGTGTTATGACGCTGGACAGCTGACCCACTGGTCGTGGGATCGAATCCCGGCCGTGGCGGCTGGATTTTCGATGGAGGTGAAAATGCTCGAGGCCCGTGAGCTTAGATTTAAGTGCGCGTTTAAGAACCCCAGATGGTCAAAACTTTGGAGCCTTTCACTGAGGCGTCTCTGATAATGATACCATGGTTTTGGGTTGTCGTGTTTCACCAGTTATTATTACTGGAATTCCAAGGTGTCTCTTCGGCTATCGTTGCAGAGTGTATACATTATGCTGACCATAACTGTAAGAACACCCAAGTACCCACGTTCATTTGTTCGTTTGAACGTTACGCCACTTACGCACCGAGCTTGGCCTAGCTGAAGCTCGGAAGTATTTTCGCTTCTAATTTAGATTGCGAGCAGGAAGTGACACAAAAAGCATGCACACTTCGACTTTTGTAGCTTTTACATACGCTTGCCTAATGATAAGTGATGGAAATTGTCAGATGGAATGTCTGTCGCGTTCCTCCTATTTTCTCCTCACTGGCCGGATCACTGCTTTCAGCCGTGCAACAATTCATCGCAATATGTCTGTCTGATTCGAATTGAAAAGCGAATTAGGAAACAGAAGCGTGTCCTAAGGGTCGGGTCGAAGCGCTATATATTTGACGCATCATCACACATGGTTAAAGAAATTGCATAGCGGTTACCCCGCCAACAAAGAGCAATAAAACGCCAAACGGCTTCCCCATGTCATGTTCTCTCGTTTTCCGTAATGTTCACTAACATACGTAGCCTTCTTCCAAAACGTGAACTCATATCCAACATTATCTCGTCATCAAAAAGCAACATACTCGTATTAACAGAAACGTGGCTTACCAGCGATATAACGGATGCGGAAATATTAACTGACTTACAGGACTTCCACGTGTACCGAAATGACCGAAATGGCTCACGGGGGGGCGGAGTACTTATCGCAGTTCATCGGGGCATATCTTGCTCCGTTGTTAGCGTCGATTCCGATACCGAATCCTTGTGGCTAATTTGTCGTACTAACACCGTAACTGTCCTACTTGGTGTCTGCTACAGGCCCCCGCAAACGGATCCAAATTTTCCATGTCATCTGAACAATTCCATTCAAAAACTTACTTCCGCTTACCCAAAGGCTCGCATTCTTCTGTTCGGTGATTTTAACTACCCTAATATTGACTGGCAAAACATAGTTACCTCTACATTATCATGTCATGCAGAGGCGAAAAACTTCCTCGATGTATGTCTCAACTTTAACCTTACACAATTAGTCGCCCAACCAACCCGTGTCACACGAGGATCAGCAAATATTCTCGGCCTGATATTAACCAATAGCCCCGAGAACCTATTAACACGGAAGCTCTTCGTTCATTTTAGTCTAAGGCCTTGCACATGTGAACAAGGCAAAATTAAGTAGATGAGGGCTTGCAGAGATAAAAAACCCGTGAACAGGGATGTCGCTGCCTTCAACGACACCCCTGTTGAGAGATTTTCCATCTTTTGCTCATGTAGGGATATTTCAGTGTGTTTATTAAGAGGCAAGCGAATGAGCGTGCGACGTGTTGTGCATATAGGTAGAGCTGTAGTCATTTGTTCCTTGCTCATTGAATGGTGAAAAAGGTAGTTGGACAGACAAAGAGGAGGGAGTGCTTTAGAAAATGCTAATTGTATAATACAAGACAAGACTAGTTTCCAAAAGCTCAAGTGCGGCTCTGCATGGTTTGTTCGCTTATTCTTCTTTTGTTGCTGGAAGCGCATTGGAACGATTGTTTTTTGGGTGGCTCTTGTTTTAATTTATTCCTGTCTAAAGACGCGCAATGTTCGATGGGAAGCGCGAAGAAAATCGTTGTTGTATATTGATAGGCTAGGAACATATTGAGCTTTGTTATCGGCGTGCCTGCGTGTATGTGTACATACGTATGTCTGTCCAGAACTTAAGTCATTATTAGACTGAATACTAACACTAAACCTGAACAAATTCATATGGTTAGCATAAAGACAGCCGTAACGCTTATTCTGCCGTCTAAACGTGAAGTCTTCCTGTTGCGCAAATAGGCAGTTGGAGTTATACACGAATATAACTCAGTGGGTGGCACGACTGTGTGGTTCTGCCAGTGAGACACAGGCGCACATTATGCAAACGCCCGCCAACTCCTTTCGTTCGGACTAGCGATTCAAGCGACACAGTTACACGGTTACCGAAACAGCTGAAAAATTGCGCCGCTGCATGCCCACTAAGGCGTGACACGCTGTTTGTTATCTCCCAGCTTTTGGCTACGCACACGTGGCACAATCTGGAAGAGACCGCTACATGCTAGGCGTCATTCGGTCCACACAGCGGATCATCTCCAGATTCACCCCTGCTGCCTTGAGAAGGAAAGAGGGAATGGGCGAAAGCTATACGCTAATTGTTTTTCTGTCAACGTGGAAGGTCGTCATTCACCATAGCAGAAGCCGTGTTTCTTGCTGTACGTGCAAGCCCGGAATGATGATGCCAGCGAAGCACCGGCTGAGCTATCTGGATGCAGAATGATGTACACACTGTATTGTATACAAATTTGAATTCATTCCCAACAACAACGACGACAGTCGTCAAATACCCATGCCATGTTTAGGCAAAGATGAGAGGACTTTCACCGCCATTGATAAAGGCTGCCAGCTCAGAGATGTAGCTACCACTTCCTTAATAATAACAATAATATATGTAGTTTTACGTCGGAAAACCACCGTATGATTATGAGAGACGCCGTAGCGGAGGGCTCCTGAAATTTTGATGATCTGGTGTTTAACGTGTGCTGACATCGCACCAGCACAAGGGCTTCTGTCTTTTCACCTCCATCAAATTGTGACCGCTGCGGCCGGGATCGAACCCGCGACCTTTGGTTCAGACCCGAGCACTTTTACAAATATATACTCCACCACGGCGGTCTGCGACTTACTTATCGACTTAACTGTTCAAGACAAGTATTACGTGTTTTTCTAAGGACCTCAGTTGCGCACGGTGACATTTATTTATTTATTTATTTATTTAGTTTAAGGATGTTCGTCTATGTACGCACTTCAAGAAATATTAAGAAGCCTACAAACCAGATGCAACTCGCAGATACTTGCGTCGAGTTTTCGTCGACTTTCTGAATTATACCTATTACTGGCCTGATGCATTGATTTACACTTTCGATTCGTTCTTGCGAAGTTTTCAATCCGAGACCCGGAATGATCCATGTGTGATGAATATATGCATGTGATTTCCGTTTATCCGTCCCCGTTTAATTCCACTGTCTTTTAACCCGAACTCAAATTTATGTCTGAAGTTGGGAATACAGCACGTTGTCACTGCACGATGTAACAGCCTGGGCTATCCTGAATCTCTTGACTGGCAACTTCTCTGGCAGACTGTGCATTGAATGAATATATGTGTATGGAATGGATATATCAGATTTATATATAAGCCGCAAGACGGGATCAAGCCACTGGGCGCCATGGTGCGTGCCAAACAAGTTGCGAAAAAAAAAAGAAAAAGAAGAACGTTTCTTTAGCAGAAAGAAAAAAGGTCACCCGTAAAGTGCTACCGCATAAAACCAGGGAAATCGCACCCGTACCGGTGTCTGATGATGTGAAACCCAAGTTTAATGTTTTAGTGTCAATAAAATAGGGTTATTATTATCAATAATATTAACAGTATTTCTCCAATTGATGGACATTATGCTACGGGGATTGTTTCCACTGAAATGCTGTGCCATAACATGATAGAAATGTTTTATCATAATTAAGATTATGCGTTCTTATTTTTGTTCGCGTTACTGAAATAAACAAAACTAAACATTATAAGAGTTTATTGCATTCACTCAGCGTTCACTGATGCAAAGGTGGGCGTGGTACTGAGCTCACTCCTTTTTTTTTGCGGGGCTGTTGAATAGTTCAAGTGTGGAAGCAAACAGCGAACACCCTTATACGCTGACGGCCGTGATTTACTGCCATACTCTTTTTTTTTGTCTCTCTCTGTGGAGGATAACGAGCTATTCAACGTCACAACATGCAGAATTATGGAGAAAGGCCAGGTTATCGCACATGGGCTGAAAATAGGCGTTCAGTTCCACTGTCCCATTCATATTACACGTCTCATTCGTAGCAAATATGTCAAGAGCACGCGACTTGAAAATGTAGAATAAGTGGCTTGGTATATATAGCGCTGACGTGACGGTCGGCAATGGCATACGATCCGCTGCGTATATTGGCTTCCCTAAACAAGCCGCACGTTTGTGAAGAAGCAACGAATATGTTGCTAGCCTGCACGCGCCAGACTACTTCAGTTCATTTAGAGCCACTTCTATTTGTGTCCTCAGAAATCTGTAGCTGACTTATTTTCCTGTACAATGGCAAAAGACTCAGGATATAAAGAATCAGACACACGTGCATGCCTGATAGAGCCAGCAGGTTTGACACACATTTCAATCATGCGAGGTAATAAGACACGGTGTCCCTCTTAGTAAAATGCCAACCTTTGCGAACTATTGCGGGGTTTGGTGATCCTAGCCAGGCATCTATGTCACCCTCCGCCCCTCCACCACAAAAAGAAATATATTTTATGTCAACCCATTCCCGCTACCCCCTGACAGAAATAGGACGAAGAAGAAGGTGCCTAATGAGAAGAAGGGGGAGAGGTTGGCTTCGAAAGTGGGTTTCGAGCCTGCTACTTCTCACGGGGCTAAGGGATAAGGGAATGAAAGAGAAAGAGGAGGGCATTACGAGGGGTGATTATAATATAGCACAATGAGTCACTGCACACACTGTCCTGTTCGGTGTAGAGCATGCACAAAAGACTTTACACTAGATACATTAGTAGGAGATCTAAAGACGGGACTCGCTCGCTGCATTCCGTGCCGACCGGTTGTGCCCTCGCGATCTCCGACGTCAGCGTAGCTCTGGCCGACTGGGCTCGCCCTACGTCTTCTCCTGATGCCGATCTCCAACGACAGCGTAGCTCTGACCTACTGGACTTGCTCTACGCCATCTTCTGAAGCCGACAAGAGCTCTCGCAAGGGGGGCCCCGTCCTCCGACTACTGTGACCGTGTTTCCATCTTTCCTATCTCTCGATATGTCCTCGCTCGCTGTGCCAGCGCAACTCTTTCTCTATATATATACCTTTAATCCTATTCTTTTAATTCCTCCTCACCCCATCTCTTTTGAGCTACTGTTGAGGGTGTCCCACCCTGATGCAGACAGTTACGGGGCTCACTTTTCTTTTCTTTTCGCTCTTATAAACATAAACACTCCCCTCCCCCCCTCTAAAGATGGGAATCTAAACCTGTCTCGCTTAGAAATATGAGCAAGCCCTTTAAGCTGCGTTGGGCGTGATCTACACGTTCTCAAGCACCCAAAAGCTTTTCTTCCGAAAAGGGTTGGCAGTTTAGGTGATCTGTTAGGCTCTTCAGAGATTGTCTTTCTACCAGGTAAATTGATATTCCGCATAAAATCCTGGTCAACGTTACTACTGATGCTGTCATGACTACCAGTTAGATAGCTTACATAACTCATATGCCAAATTACTTCATATGTGGCTCTCTGCCTCTGCAAATTCTTGTGAAGTGTTCGGTACAAGTGTTGTACAGGTGTGCAGGCTCTATGCTCCTACGTAGAATAGTCTACATTTAGGTGTACGATGTTAACTCTCAAATAAGCATCTCATTTTTCCTCGCACTGTTAAAACTTCAGCAATGCAGTCTCAGGAAGCGTAGCGGTTCACGTGTGCATAAACGCGCATGCTTTATCGGGCAGTTCAAAAAATAGAGAAAGAGGCAAAGAGAGAGTGAGCATGCACACACAAAGTCACACTTCCCAGTCATCACAACATAACTTCCTGACTGCAACATACATGCACGGGCGATTATACACGAGACAAACATTCTTGCGATTTTGTTGAACAGCAATAAAGGAGCTTAGAAATAGTTTTTAGAGGTCATATAAATATGTACACTGTGTGCGTGTATTATCTTATTATGTCGCGGATAGCTGTTAGTTGCAATTTCGACATATCGTGTATTTCTGAGCTTAAAAAGAAATAAGAAAGCAACTAGAGAAGCAAGACTAAGTGCTCTTTTTTTTCGTATGATTTGAATAAACATAAATTCGTATGCTTTATATAGAACAATAGACTTCCTTTACGGCCAGTTTACAGACGTATCCTTTGTCCTTTCAAGCGTGTCGTTAACTCTTTGTAGCACCCTGGCTGGAGCTCAGTGCTGGACGCTACTGCCTTCCGGTCAGCATGTCTGCAGTTCGACTACCGCGGAAGAATCGTCGGCAACGAGGACTGCCTCTTCCTCAGCATCTACACGCCAGGATACAGGGTGAGCAGCAATATGGACGTACGTCGTCTATGCCTAATTGAATACGACCGTACCATTATTACTGTAACCAGAGGACGTATTCATGAACATTAAGAACGTGTTATACATGTACGTTTTGGAAATTTTCAACAGTTTATCTTGATAACGTGTAAACGAGGAAAGAAATAGAAAAATGGACATTAATGGGAGTTAAAGACAGTTCACCTGGGCAATGTGCATGTGTGCATTTCAAAACTCACAGGTCAGATTTATAAAGCAACTTTTTTATATTTTAGTATATTTGTTATGCCATGCTTCTTAGCTTCTTGGACAGCAAAATTTTTCTTGTGCGCAGAATGGCCAGACCCCTTCGTATCCCGTAAAGGTGTTCGTGCACGGTGGTAACTTCGAGACCGTAGCCGCGAGCCAGTACGATCCGCAGAAGCTCATCGACAAGGTGGTCGTCGTGGTCACAATAAACTACAGGCTCGGCATTCTTGGTACTTTGTTATCTTCGTTGTGCAAGATGACACTGTGCGAAACACGATTGTTAAAACAAAGATGGGAGAGGGGGGAGGCAGCAGACGCAGTATAGTACAAGTGATAACGCTCTTTTCTCAGTGAGTCCTTAGCCTATAACAGCGGTACAAGCTGGCATAATTTCATGTTTTTATTGCAGTAAATGGTAGTCAGTAGGTGGTCAGGCTTCATTTATGCCTAATTGGCCTCACTTATATTACAATTCAAGAAGAGGAAATGAACGTGACCGGGCACGTAGCGCGCAGACAGGATAACCGCTGGTCATTAAGGGTAACTAAATGGATTCCCAGACAAGGCAAGTTGGTTAGGCAGAGACAGAAAGATAGGTGGGTAGATGAGATTAAGAAGTTTGTAGCTATAAAATGACAGCAGTAAGCACAGGACCAAGTTGACTGGCGGAACATTGGAGAGCCTTTTGTCCTGCAGTGGATGTAGTCATGATGATGATGATGACATTACGATTGCTTTTTATGGGCGTGGCTGCGGCGGCAGCGAAGATTAAGAAGATAATTGAGCCATACTAAAATTACGTGAGCTGTTATTATTGCTGTGGTATTTGTGTAATGACATTGCATATACTTAAAAGGTTGACAGATTGGTAGTATTGCCTGCTTAAGATTTATTTGAAGATAAGCATCTATATTCGCAGATTTATTTTTATTTATAATGCTCAAATATACTACTTGGTTCGTGGATTGCCATCAATAATCACGCGGGCAATCAAATGATCACCATCATTGACAATAATGTCTCACAAAAATAATGTATAAATATTTTGTTCTTATTGTGTGCTGTGAACTATACGCTCAACTTATATATATATATATATATATATATATATATATATATATATATATATATATATATATGTAAGTGTGGTGGAGGTTGTGTGCGGAAAGATTTTGTCTTCGTGCAGAATCGTAGCAACGTTGCTGTAACGCTCGTACCTATTAGTTTAGATTAGTTCAGATAGCCACCTCGTGAAATAAATTTCCTTGCACTTGATTACTTGTGCGTGGACATGGCGTGCGAGACCTGTCATCTCCTCATCTTGTCGGAGTTTTTTTGTTACTTGGGCTGCGTCGCGGAGTGCGCAATCGAGAGAGTTCATTGCGACTTTGTGCCGTATGTCTTTGTACCGTTGCTATACGGTGCTCCCACACGAAGTGAACATACCCCTTGTGATGCGCTGGTAGATCATTGCAGCATTTGACCCAAATCAAAGCATACCACTACATAATCTCCGGTTACTGTTGAGAATAAACCTGTACATATGATTCGAGAAAGCGGACATATCTAAACATTTCCGAAATGTTCGTGTGTTCATGGCAGTATTATTTTGTTTATTTTCCGAATACGTGCAGTGTACAATAATGACAGTAAAATTCTATAATTTCTCCTGTTGGAGACAGTGCAATTCTGTCAAATCATTTAGAATATTTGCAGATGAAAGCGTAAGCCTTACTCGGTAAAGCGCAATGTTTTTAGTGACGTGAAAGCGTCCTAATTCGGTTTGTGATACTTTGGCAAACATACGTTCTAATCCCGGAGTCTATGCCTAGTTGTAATCATGTAAGTACCACTTAGCTTTTTCTTAGAACCCATTTTTTGGTGTACGTCATGAAAAGCGAGTGTCTTGTTCTCCTGCGTCATTATTTTCAAAATAAATCTTCTGTCCGCACGGCAGCCTGCCTATCCTAAGCTAAAATATGAAAGCTTTTTACAGCTTTGGATGATTTCACTCTTACGAATCCTTCAATTTTGTACTTTGAGAAATTAAGTAAGCGCCACCGTTTCTCCAAAGAGTGGATACACGACGAGCGTAGAAAAAGGGGACAAGCGACGGTGGAGTAGGTGAGTCTTTGTGTTCTGCCTGACGTCACATTGCTGCTACCACAGCGACGCCGTTAATAGTTCTCGGGGCTAATTGCTGGCCTACCCATAGCACTATCGCAGCATGAATCGAACCTTGTGCTAGGCAGCTACTTCCTTTTAATTATTATTTTTATTTATTTATTTACTTGTTTATTTTACATACTGCAGCCCTGTAAAAGGGCTATTGCAGGTGTGGGATTGCACAGTGCAGAAAAAAAATCGCAACAGAAAAAAATACTTGAGAAGTAACAACAAAATAATAATGAAATATTTTTAACAAGAAAGGAATTAAGTTTTTGTTATATACTACTTTCTAACAAAAATAGTCACATAATCATTTAGGAAGAGTGATCGGATGTGACGAGTTAAGAAGTTCCATATTTCTATTGTGCGCAGAAGGAAACTAAACTCAAACGTATCTGTGCGTGCAAGAAAGGGTAGCAAGATTGAGCTCGTGGAAGTTATGGGTGAATGAAGGCTTGGAAAACGACAAAAAGACTGTGTTTTAAATGTGATATGACTGGTTAATTGTGTTGTGCAAAAATAATAATGATTCTGCATCACGACTTACTGAAAGATGTTCTAGCTTTAGCTCACGTAATGCTAATGACAGTAAGAAGTGGTGCTCGTACCTGTGAATACTGAAACGAGCAGCTTTCTTTTTAACTGCTTCCAGCCTGAGTTCGTCGCATTCCCTGTAAGGTGACAGAACCGTGAAGAATTATTCAATGATAGGGCGAACAAGAGATTTATGCGTTCAAAGTTTAATATTTTTTGGGGCATTCTGCATTGCCCGACGAAGATATTGTAGTGGCTCTAAGGCTTTAGAACATTTTAAGTAATTGTGAGTAGACTATAAAATATTATGAGTGAATGTGACCCCAAGATATTTGTACTGCATAAATCTGTTTAAAGAGACACCATTGAAGGAGTATGTTGCAATAACCGGCTTTACTTTTTTCGTAAATGACGAAACAACAGTCTTTTTGAAATTAGTGTTCATTTTCTATCTTTCGCACGAGGCACAGAACGAAGTAAAGGAATCATTGAAACGCTTTTTTCATCTGCACAAGCGATCACGTATAATACATATGAAAGTGTAGTGACGTCACGGTAACCACTGTAGAGGTAACGAAGAAGCAACGAATCGACAACAGCAGCATACCAGCTTCGTATGCTACAATTGCCGCTTCCTAGCAACTAGAGTTCATGCAACCGCAATACTTGCCGGGAAACGCATGCTAGAAACGCTGCATGTCTCGTATTGTTTGAAATCACCTTATCATCTACACGCGGTTTTCATACTTGCTTTCTGCTTTTTTTTCGTTAAAGAAACAAATACTGGGATGCGTCTCACATGCAGAATTCCAACAGAGATGAACACTTTTGCCTTTACTTTGTGTGGTAGTTCCCTGCCTGCAGAGACGAACAAATCGCGGGGTGCCAGTCGTATACAGCTTTGGTGTAAAAAAAAAGGTGCATGGTTCCGTTGAAACCACAAGACAATGATTGTGCAAATATACATAATAAGGAAGGCGCCTGTTTTTACTCTAGCTCGTACTAGACGCTGAGTAGCACGACCGAGTGTCAATGCAATTCATCATTCACATTGGAGGGAACCTCCAAATGGAAAAAGAGGTGTCATTAATTCCATGTTGAAATCACGTTAATGACTGTACTTTACATAAGACGCACCCGTGTAATGCAGAGCCATACCGGCCTATTTCAGTGTCCATTCATAAACTGTGACCTGAGTGCCGGAACACAGTGACACAGAGAATGAATCGTCCTGTGAGACTGAAGATCCCTTAGCTAATGCTCCCTTGTTTCATTCTTGGGGTTCCTGAGCACCGACGACAGCGTCTGTCCTGGCAACCTGGGCCTGCTGAACCAGAACCTCGCCCTTAAGTGGGTACATGTTAACGTGGCCCAATTCGGCGGTGATCCTTCGCAGGTGACGCTCTTCGGCCAAGGCTCAGGTGCCGACAGCGTCTTCCTACACATCCTGTCGCCCCTTAACCAAGGTAAGCAGCAAATGCCTGGAGTCGTCGCCTGTCATGGCACTTCTAACAATGCAAATATGCATAAGTGGTTCACACCGTAAAACTTAGCATAGAGTAGCACTCACCGTCACTGGTGGAGAGTGATGTATATTTATGGCAGAGCTGTTATGCTTTTCATCAAGCTGTTACGCATTCGCATAAAACTGTGATCATCATGAATGGCTTCTTGCTAAAATATTTAGCACGTGCAGCGCAATAACTCGGCCAGCACGTGCAACGCAATAACTTGGCCAGCGCGCTCGCTTTTTGTCCTAGTCTTCCTCTTTGGCTTCGCTCTTCGAGCATGGGTTCCAGGCGCGCTCTCTCCAGCTGCGTCGACTTGTCCGGCGTGGGACGCAATAAAACTCGGATGGGTGTGATTACGAGTACAGAGAGAGAGATAAAATGAGAAATAAATGAAGAAAAAGAGAAGCTGAAAGAAGAAGAAATAAATAGACCTAAAGAGAAGGAAAACAATCTTGGCAAAAGAAAATTTCTCGGCGAGGAGAGATTCGAACCCACATGCCCGCGATCTGAGGCGAGCACCGTAACAGAATCGAGAGAGTATGAGTGACTGTGGGAGCAATATGTAGTAGTTCCAGCATAAGCCATGGCTGCTGCAACGTAGACGGCGTCCGCGCACGTTGGTGTCGTTCGAGCGCTCCTACTTGCTTGATTATGTTTAACTGAGTATTTAGGCACGGGTTACATTTGTATATCCCGTGGTCAATATTCACTAATAGCGTGCCCCTGATTGCCATCAGAAGATGGGCTTTGTTGTCGAAATATGCCACACGCTTTTTCTGAAAGCAAGCTATGAAGACTTTTTTAAAAAAATACTTTCATACGTGCTAGGCAGTGCCTATTGTAGGCCCGCAACTCTTTAAAAACTGGAAAACTGGACGAGCTATCACATCTTTTATCAAATTACAATGAATTTAGATGATTAAATTATAGATGACGAGTTTCCGTGCTAGATTAGGTGCACAAAATACATGTTCACAGCACTACGTCTAGAAAGCAGGCAAATAGGAAAAACAGCGTCAAATTTGGATTAGATGCCATGGTCGAAGCTTCTTGTGAAGGTAGAAAAAAGGAGAAACTTGTTCATTTTTGATGCCCTTATAGAGGTGGTCAGAATCGCACTGATTGCTGAATTGTCGGAATTCCTCAAATTGTTAGAGACGTGATTAAAGTCAGTAAATCTTCTACTTTTTTTTTCAGAACTCTTCGCTAGTGCCATGCCCAAGATCATTTGTTCTCATGTAAAAGAGAAAGCAGAGATGCCTTCACTGTTTGTACATGAAGAGGTAAGTTTCTTGTGCGTTTTGATTAATGCTACATGTTCTGAACGTTGTACTTTAGGAACTGTTTTTCACACTGACTCACTACCCTATGAGGAATTTGATTCTTAGGTGAGTTCAGGCTTTCGTAAGTGCCATTTTTGAGCAGTAGTCTTACACTTCACCTCAATTCGGGAATGTGATGTATGCTGGAAAACTATCTTATCTTCATCATACGAAATTATTAGAATGTATGGGTTGTATGCTTCGAGTTCAGTGTAATGTCAATTGCACGCCATTTCAAAGGATACACACTACGCATTCTTCATATATGGTGCTGCCAGAACAGCACGAACATCATTTTATGAGAAGTCTTGTTTGATCTTATTACAGGACGAGAGGGTGCCGCTCACGTCTTGCGTAGTATACGCCGGCCCCAGCCTAGAGCAAGCCTAGTTCCTGAACCTCCACGTGGTTGACCGAAAAATCTTCCGTGTCAGTAATAACGAAGAAGGAGTGACAGCACTGATGAGTTGATTTTATTTTATTTTCAACATTGTCTATGGCCGCAAGGCCTTTAACAACCACCGTGATAGAGCGGCTTTTTCTCGGCGTGAGTTTGGAGTTTGTCAAAAAAGTTTTTCAGGCAGTACGACGCTGAAAATTTTAGTGTCACAATGCCTGAACAACTTTCCTTGTGTGGTCATGGTAGATGAACGAATATTGTTATTTGTGTAAGTTATTTTGCTTAATTACAACTGGACCATTCCATGCCAAACGTCCCAGCCACTTTGGCGACCATCTGAAATGTATTTGAAAAATAATAATGTGCTGACTTACTGCGTTGAAAACAGTGAACTGCTAGAATATTTCAGCGAGAAAAAAAGTTTTGTTCATGTGGCTGGCTTATAACTTCCTGGCATGATGCCGTCTGTGTGCTGTTTATGGGACATTTCGTTTTAAAACTACCGATTATTTTTCTACAGCAAATTTGGTCTACCTGTTAAGTAAATGTGCTTCTAGAAGGTATTTGAAGCTCAATAATATTAGTGCAAATTTTTGCCACGTTTGCTTCCAAGAATAAAGCCAAAATGTGTTATGTTTGCATTTATTTATTGCAATATTGCAGTTTGTATGAATATCTGAGCAGTGCATACTTACTCCACAGAAAGTACATTTTGAGGAAAAATATCTTTAGACCTCTCTATCTGCTGAAATACACGAGAAAATATCACGAATTTCACAAAATCGTGATTTTTGTCCATATTGAGATGTAATTTGCTCCATGTTGTGATACAATGAAAACTCATCATTATACCTAAATTGTAAGAAAATGAAATTCTTTCTATAATAGAAATCTTATCGCGAAAAGTACATAAAAGAGCGCTGTCAACTGAATTTATTGAAGGTGCTACGAGCGTTTTTATACTGAGCACAAGAACAGGGCTCATCTGCAACAAAACATATGTGACCATGACAAAATTATTTTAACCGAGAAAAGAATACTCTTTTTCCGAAAACATAAGTGAAGGGGTACTGATGCATTGATACTTGGCCTTCCTGAGAAAAAGTTCTAAAATCCCTCATTTCTTCTGCTTGCTTTTTTTCAAAAACCGTGTTTTATGAAACCTAGGACTGCACTTACATTCTTTACGGTGTCCGGCCATGAGACTACTATAGCCCTTCTTAACATCTAAAGCATGCTGTCTTGCTCGATGATTGAAGCATTGCCCAGTTTGTCCTATTATTACTTTTCCACATGTTAGCGGTATCTAATACACATTAGATTGGCATTCAGTAAACCTATTCTAGTGACGAATGGTGCAAGATTGGCTATTCCTGTTGCTGTAAGTACATGCACTTTTGAAAGCTTGCAAGGGGTGGAAAACAACAATGTCATATGTGCTGGCTCTTTTACTAAAATTGTGAGACGCCTTATGTACGTAGTACCGTGTAACATGCAAAGGTCATTGGTCATTTTGTTTTTCTTTTGGTCCTGTTTCTTTTAACTTTACTTTCTGCAAAAGGGTTTCGCAAACGAGTGTGATGATGCTGTTGGAGTATTGACTGATGCTATCAGCCCAGGAGTGCTAAGAATGTTCTGCTTTTTGATAGTGGGCATTCAAAATTAGTAAAAAGAGGAATCGATACCACATGTATTCAGGCCACCCTTCAGAAGTCATGTTAGCACAAGGGTGAGGTCAGGCTTAAAAACCAGATTAAAAGACTAAAAGATGCTAGATATCCCAACAGAATCATCATGCCCGTTTGCGAAACCCTGCTGCAGAAAGTAAAGTTAAAGAAGACAGGACCAACAAAAAAAAACAATGGCCGAAACCTTTGCATGTTATACCACATCCCGTGTCTCACAAGTAAAAAAATAGCCAGCAGTTATGATATTAACGTGTTGTTTTCCACCCCTTGCAAGCTTCAAAAGTGTGTGTACTAAACAGCAACAAGAATAGTCAATTTTGCACCATTCGTCACGAGAATAGGTTTACTTAATGCCAATTTAACGTATGTAGAAGTATTTCTTATCAGGTAAACCAATGATCAGTGCTTCACTACACGTTCACTTATCCTTTCCAAAAGGGAGTATTCTTTTCTCAGTTAAGATTATTTTGTAGTGGTCACGGAGGTCATCACGCATGAGCACGGTTCTTATACTCCGTATAAAGACGCTCGTAGCACATTAAATTCAGATGACAGTCGGTGCTCTTTCCTGTCCTTTCTGTCTCTTCCTGAAGTTGTCGCACTGTGACTAGCACACAACCACGATGAACCAACTCGCCAAAATTAAACTCTTGTTACGTAACACGTAGACCGAGTTTCGTATAGAAAGAAGGAGCGGTGCTTTTAAAATAAAATTTTTCACATACAACACCTAAACGGCATTTCAGGAAGTTCAGAAGGCAGCCACGTGACCAAATATTTTTCCTCTCCTAAATATTCCAGAAGTTCACTATTTTCAATGCAGCACGAGTTTTTCGAATACATTTCACATGGTTGCCAAAATGGCTGAGGCATTTGGCATAAAATGACCCAGCTGTGTCATTAGCCGTAATTATGCACTACCTCTTTTGTTTTTTGTATGTGCTGAGTCAGTTTTGTGTTCTTTTTTAGCTTATTCTGTTTCTGATCATTGTATTGGTTTTTTAAGTATTCGCTAAAGTTATATGTGTGAAAACCCATATATGTTTGCATGTACATCATTTCTCATAACCAATTGTTATACATCCAGGAATACAAAGCTTAAACCACTGTGATTGTATACATTTGAAAACATTATCCGTATATATTTTTCGGTGCATCACTTCTTGGGAACGATTGTGTACATGAAGGCGTATATAGTAAAATCATGGTGATTGTATATATTTTAAAGAATTATAAGTATATATTTGCCTGTATTTCTTTCCTATTAACCGATTGTGTACATGAAGAAATATTAAACTGGAAACCACTGGGTTTGTAGATACTTGAAAGAATTATAGGGATATATTAGCGTGTATTTCATTTGTAGTCTCTATGTACTTGAAGCAGTATACTAAACTGAAACCAGTGTAATTGTATGTTTCAAAGAATTGTCTCAAAAGTGTAATTGAAGAAATATAATAAACATTTTAGGTGTTGCGTGTGTAGTGTACCTATACTTCAACATGTTACATATCTGGTGAAAAAATTGTGTGGCAGAAGAAAAGTTTATAAGTTTGATTTGCCTAATTAATAAATGCAATATGCAAGGGCAGCAAGGCTTAGTTTTCTGTAACGCGCATTATGCATATACTGTGAAGTATATATAAATCCAGCAGAAGTTCATGCACGATTGTACGTGTTTGCCCCGCCGCGGTGGTCTAGTGGCTAAGGTACTTGGCTGCTGACCCGCAGGGCGCGGGTTCGAATCCCGGCTGCGGCGGCTGCATTTCCGATGGAGGCGGAAATGTTGTAGGCCCGTGTGCTCAGATTTGGGTGCACGTTAAAGAACCCCAGGTGGTCTAAATTTCCGAGCCCTCCACTACGGCGTCTCTCATAATCATATAGTGGTTTTGGGACGTTAAACCCCACATATCAATCAATTGTACGTGTTTATATTTTTGCCCACACGTAATGAATGGAGCTCGACAGGTGGCGCACCATTGATAATCAGGACCAATTTCTTCAAGTAGTGCGTAATCAGTGCCTGCTGATATCTATTAGTGCAGTCTAAAAGAATACTGGCACCCCTGCCATGGGCACTCAACACCCTTGTGCACCGTTCTCGCACCCTCCTCAGAGGGTGCTAAAAAAGTGAAGAACATCGAAGGCACCCTTCCTTAAGGGTGTTTTTGTAACAACCTACAGGTTTTTTACATGTACACGCTATTCTAAGGGTGCATGGAAAAGCACCCTTTTTGGAAGGTGCTGAATTAACACCCTTAGGGTGTCGTCCATGGGACAAGCTCATTTACACCCTTCAGGGTGTAAAAATTTTACTGTGTGTGTCTGTTTTAGGTATAGGGTTAGCGCCTGCGGTCTGTTAAGTTTTGAATGTTGGGGTGGGAAAGTGCGGCGTCCAGGGTAAAAATGTTATGTTGTTGTACGTAATGGGTGCATCCCGATTGGTCTCTAACTCAGCGAGGTGGTGTTGCCCTGTAGCGGCATGGTCGGTAAGTGTGCGCGCTGCGTTATGGGCGATGTCGCTGAAGCTGGATGGGGCACCCGGCACCTGGCCGAGATGGGCGAGGAACCCGATGACAGTGTGGTGCTTCAGGGCACTCGAGTCCGCGCTGCGTAGCATACGTAGCAGATGACTCCACGTTCGAGGGCTTTGATGGCCGATCTGGAGTGGCTGTAAATGAGTTCCCGTTTGCTGTCGAGCAAAGCTATAGCTATACACTGTAAAAAAGTTTACATCCTAAAAGGTGTAAAACGGGTGTACGCATTAAAAGAAACCATATGAACACCCTTTTTACACTCCATTTTAAAGTTTGGGGTATTCGTTAATAAAACACCCCATTTACACCCTTATATTATGGGTGTTATGAACAAGGCTACAAATGATTGATTGATATGGGGGGTTTAACGTCCCAAAACCACTATATGATTATGAGAGACGCCGGAAATTTCGACAGCCTGGGGTACTTTACCGTGCACCCAAATCTGAGCACACGCGTCTCCCCCGTCCTCCCCCCCCCCCCCCCGTCGCCCATAAGACCGAAGCTTTCAAAGCTGGAAATGAAACGTGCGCCACCTGCAAAAAAAACAGCACAGTTGTTTAGGCATAACCACCACGTCAACAGGCCATCAGGTCTCTTAAAAACGAACGTTGACGTCATGTATATTTATCAGGCACGTTTTATTTAATTACTGTAGCGAATGTTCCTTTTCATGTGCCCTTAAACGTGCGTCATGGAAATTAGGACGAGGACACCGACCATAAAGAAAAATGCAGAATAAGGACATTCGGTGACCTTGACGCAGCCTTGCTCACATATACGGGAGCCTTGTTGACTAAACTGCGAACAAAGCTCTCCTCAGGGGAGCCGAAATGCATTCTCCAGTTCTCTCTCACTCTGTGTGTGTGTGTGTGTTTTTTGTGAATCCCCTTTTTTTATGTACCTTCCCCAGCAGACGTGCTTTGGTCAAATCCTTGACATTGTAGGTAGTGAGAAAGCAACATTGATGAAATATTTTCAGCCGCGGTCTTGTTCCAAGGACTGCAAGCTAAGTACAAATGTATTGTCGCAACGTGAAGACAGAAGTACGTAGTATTTAACAGGTTGAAAAAGTAAAGTAACAGCAGGTCAGTATTTTTATTAACTGCGCGCCAGACCGTTCCTCTTCTTTTTTGTTATTGCTTGCTACATAAAAGCGTGCAGATGCGCTTATGCGCTGTCGTCTTCGTTTTCCTAGCAGTACGCACGTGGCAATATGTTCTCATCGAATGGTGCGACGGCCGATGCATGCAATGTTGCAATGTCTTTAACGAAATAAAAGTGCCGATAAAATATCGCCTGCGTGACCTTGAATGTGCAGTCCCTAAAGACCCATATAGCTAGCAAAAAGCATCAGCTTAGCTTTATTACCAAAATTCACTACATTAAGTCGGTGAAAGTGCGCTAAACATTGCTGCTGAATATTACAAATGCGCGTTCTGACTAGTAGCTCATGCTGGCCGCACTGCACTGTCACAATGTTCACTGCGATTCAGATGCACTGTTAAAGAACGAGTATAACGCACCAGATCACTGCACTCCTCCTGCCCCCCCACCAAAAAAAAAAGCAGCATCCGCGCTATCAGTAGAGTGCCGGAGCAAGCCTTCAACCGCATCTAGGCGGTCTGAGAGCGCACCGGCGTCATGAGGTCTCGTCGTCTAGGCAACCTTGTCTGCCCGGGAGGATTGCTGCGCGCGCGGGCGAAGAGCGCGGGAAAGGGTCCGGCATCGTCGTACATGTTACTGCGTGTGCTGGCGAAAAACCCTCCCATGTGTGTGCATTTGTTGCGCGTGGCTTCTCGATCGGTAGACTTGATTAGTCGGTGTTAAGTTTGAGATGTGCCTGCGCTCTGTACTCGACGTGTGTGTTCTGTCAGTGCTGATTATTGCGAAGGTGCACCATCTTGAAGACTGGACCGGCGGATTCATATTGTGGAGTACTCGAAGTCAAATAGTGAGTACTGCTCTCACGTTGTTCCATTCAGCGCTTTGCTAACTGTGTGAGCATGAGAAAAACGCCTTCAAACAATTTTGTTTTCAACTAGTTGATGACAAATCAGCATTTGTTTACTTAGCGAGAATATTTGTCTGAACGGTTTCACGGGGATGATGGCGAAGTGTGATTGTGGGCAAGTTTTTTTGTTTCTTTTTTTAGATTTTTTGGAGTACAAAGCAGAGTGAGCGTGCGCCGCTAAGGTTTTTGCAGTGCCCTTTGTTGGCAGCTGTGTTTAGCGGGGCCCGCTAATGATGCACACCAATTTTAGTTTACTAATTAATACATTTGTGGGGACGGCACATGTTAGATCTAAGCATCAACCATATCTAAGACGCATATGCTTGGGCATATTGTAGTTCATTTACTCTCTTTTTTTCTTATTGCACAAAAAGACCGAGAACGGAAACCAAGGGCGTGGTGTCCATGTCGTTCTTTTCGGTCCTTTTTCGTTTTGTGCGCTAACACTACCGTGATAACTTGGGATGATGCATCGCGTGACAACACAGCATATTGCTTCGCGTTAGGTGCGCGTCGCGGAGTTTGCCTACTTGCTAATACATTCAATTTTGTTAAATTCGTCTTCACCGGTATTTTTCTTTCACACGCAACGTAGCCTGACACTGCCGACAGGCGTGCCTGTGTAGCGGATCGAGCACTGAAGCTAGACTTTTCTTTCAACAGACCTTTCGTCTGTGTGTGTGGCCGAATTGGCTACTTGAACAGCGCAAACGCTTGTTTGAACATAACTGCTAACGTTCGAGCACATTTTATTCAGATTGTTTCCATCATGTGTAACTTTCAAAATATTCTTATTATTCAGAGTTTTATTGCTATCACCTCGCTTTGGCGTTTTACCTCGCTAAGTACTTCAGATGTTAAAGGTATTTTTGCTATGTGAAGCGTATTATTAGTTTTTTTTTGTTGCACAAAAAACACATGAATGTTATACATACTGCACGGTATCTAAGCATGTGTTGCAGCCAAGATGCAAGACTGGGCAGCATATTTATCTGGGAACACAACACGCACAGCCACTGAACAGCCTACGCTGCACCGGGGAGTTATGCCTTCTCAGCCTGCCAGCATGATTGAAACAAATGACCCTAATTTAGCAGTATGCAATGTTCATTGAGTGAAATTAACACGGTTACTTTATTCCAAATTTTCCAGCCAATTTTGCGGCTGCGGCGAATGTGTTTGAAAAAAATCGTGCTGATTTAATGCACTGAAAACAGTGAACTGCTTGAATATTTCGGATACAAAAAAATTTGGTCACGTGGTTGTCTTTTAAACTTTTCAGAATTTTGTTTGAGTGTTGTTTGTGAAAAAAATATTTTACAAGTACCGCTACTTTTTTATATCAAGTTCAGTACATGTTAAGTAAAGGGGCTTACGTAAGGTGTTTGAAACTTAGTAATAATATTACAATTTTTTGGCCACATACATCTGCAAGAATTTAGCCAAAATGTTTTATGTTTGCATTTTCTCATTGCAATACTGAACTTTGTATGAATATCTGAGCTATGACTACTTACTTCACAGAAAAGATATTTTGATGAAAAATTATTTTTAGACATCTTAAGCTGTTAACCTCTACGAGGAAAGATCACTCATTTTACAGAATTGTCAATTTAGTCCATATTGAGATGCGATTTGCATCAAGTGGTACACACAGCCGCACCCCTGCTGCTCTTTCCGGGACCGATGGGAGACCCAGGCAAAATGTTACTTTTACTTAGCGGCACAGTCGCACTCAACATAGGGGATACCGCAGGATCAGTTGTTGGCTCAAAGCTCGGTAAGCACCAGTGGCCTGGCACATCAAAGACTGCAGAAGAGACACTTGCCGCCATTGTCACACAGTTTGTATTCTACTTCCCTTTGTTACTTGTGGCTGTGCCGACTGTGTGGCATTTGAACACGCTGCTGTTAATTGTGGTTCTCTGCCTTGACTCGTACCTTGAAGCATTCACAACTCAAGTGGACAATTTAGCGCTCCCAATCTTTGTGTATTTTATGAAAACAGCCTTGTATGCATTGCAATGAAAATGTTTCAATAGTAAAGCTATCAATCACGAGAATAAATTCAAGGCGATGTGCAGTAAAATGAATTGGACAAGTATGCACTTTTATGTACAAAATCACAATGCAGTTTCTGCTGCTGGACAACTTGATATCTAGGGGGAAACAGCACCACTGCTATGCAGTGCTATCAAACAATTCTGATTTGCACTAGAATGTACATTTATTTACAAAATGACAAAGCAGTTTATTCTGCTGAACCCCTTGATATCTTCAAGGAAAACAAAAAAATCAGCAACGCGGCTATTCAGTGATATTTAACAACTCTAAAAGAGCATTGTCATAGTGACTAACGTCTGTGGAGGCAGACAGCTTGGAGATATGCCGATATAGATCCGCACCAACAGTGGCAGAAGCTGCTTCAGTTGTTGGCCTAGAAGACGTCTCTGCTTTTGTCCGTCTACACCTTGGTGCTATCACAGTTGACTTCTTGTCCCTCTTGTAAGGCGGACGAGTTGCCAGCACGGTGTGGTACCCAGGAAACTCACTCCCACTCTCCTCCATTGGGAAGCGACTGTTTTTTATAGCTTCTACAAAATCCTCGGCAAACTTAAAACTTCTTTTTGATCGCCGAGAGTTCCTCGCTTTAGAAGTCTAGAAGGAGCTGGAAGCATTGTAGAAAGTGCCAGAAAAGCTGCTTTTGCTTGGTTTTGAGCTTATGGAGCATACATCACTAAATGTGGGGCTGAGGACAGGCCCCATGTCTGGATTTACTTGGTAATTTGGGGTGCCACCTTTCCCTTTTACGCTTGAAACCCGTTTTGCTTCTTTAAGTAACACTATTGGACACTTTTTAGGCTGCCGTTCCTTTTTGTTTGGCCAGGTTCGGCCACTTTGCCTCTGAGCTCTTGCATTTACCTTGGACTTTTTTGGTGCTCTTTCATTGGCCATCGGTGCAGCCAAGGCTTCGTTGATGGCGGTCAACTTGTCCACGGCTGCAAAACCAGTACGAGTGACCTTTTGTTTCGGAGACAGAGGAGATTTATTTTGCTTTTCTGTTGTCTTAAGCCCTTTGTTTGCAGCTGTACTCTCCTTTTTATTTCGGCAGGTTCGGCCACTTTGCCTCTGAGCTCTTGCATTTACCTTGGAGTTCTTTGGTGCACTTTCATTGGCCATCGGTGCAGCGAAGGCTTCGTTGATGGTGGCCATCTTGTCCATGGCTGCAAAACCAGTACGAGTGTTCTTTTGTTTCTGAGGCAGAGGAGATTTATTTGGCTTTTCTGGTGTCTTACTCTTACGCCCCTTGCTTGTAGCTGTACTCCCTACTTGGTTCTGCTGTTTTGTCCTTGCATTTTGAGCACGTGCTTGTTTGTTCATTGGATGAACCGCTGCAGTCTGTTTGTCGCCACCTGTGGCGGCATCGGATGGTAACTTGAGTACGACATTCTGCATGCTTTTCTTTATACTTGAAACGGAAAGGATAACAGCTTTCCCCGTTGTAGTCGTGCCGATGGTAACTCTAATTGGCAACTCTAATTTGCGATCCCGTCTAGCTCTCTTCACTTTGCTCTCCTGTACATCAGAACTAGAAGGTTTGTTGCATAAAGTGCTTGTTGATCGCAGTAGTAATCCAGTTGACATGCAGTGTTGCAAAGTGTCTGAACCATCTCCTGCATGACTAGATGGTCGAACAGTAGTGCTTAATGTTGCACTTGGCGAGGGGCTCCTCGTTCTTTTCAAACTGCAAGAAGGTCGCTGATCCGGAGCAGTAGCAGTCAGTGAAAGACATCTACCTTCACCACCCACATAACCCTTCAACTCAGTGAAGTACTTAACGTCAAGGTCACTGGACTGCAATGAAATCTTTTCTGTCAATGAGGCATTTGTACATGAATCTTCAGCACTAAAGCCCTGTAGTGTGAAATTCCGAGGACCAATAATTGACATGCACTCAGCTATGTATAATGATGGTCCCAGAGAATCATGTAAGAGATTCTCTAAGGAAACCTCTCCACAAGTGACAAGGGAATTTTCACTAGTGACAATAGAATTTTCACGTGCAATATATACGTGCTCCTCCATACAACCACCCACTTCCTTCTTTTCAGCAGTCAGACGATTTGCATCGTCACAAGTGACAATGGAATGTTCAGGTGTCATATATACATGCTGCTCCATATCAACACACACATTAGAGTCTGCCCGTACGGGTGTATTGTAGCAGATGTTGCTGGTGGATTCCCCTGTAGCTAGAGACGTAGTAGAGTCGGCAAACAGCAGCATACTGTTGCTGGTGTCAGTCGGATTCTCTGCATCTACCCACATTTTGTCAGCACATGGCAATTTAGAGTCAAATATGTTGCTCCAAAGCTCCTTATCACCCTCACACAAGTTGAAGTCAACACACAATGATGCGCTGTCACGAAAAGTATTGCCAGTGGGCTTCTCTGCATCCATACAAACCTCAGGGTTCGCACACAAGCTGACAATGGGTGCTACGACGGGTGTGATCAATGCCTGTCCTGCATCACCACAGGTGGACATAGAACTTTGACACTCGCTGTGCACGTGTTCACACAAGTTAGCGTACAATGGGGGGTAGGAACACACTGCAGCAGTTAATGTGCTGTCACCATCCAACACTGCGCCAACACTGCGTTGTTCTAAGGATTTTGCAGTCACCAGTGCATTGCGACTACTGGCCTTCCTAGAACAGTAGTCGAGCTCTTCGTCGCTGTCACATAAGTTGTCCGTGACAGAGAGCGGTCCAGCCTCGATTTCTTCGAGTGCAGACATTATGTCGATCTTCAAAATCTCCGATAGGATTTCTTCTGAGCACTGCAGTAAAAAAAGAAAGAAAGAATCAGTGCTTAAATACTTAATAAAAAGAACTTTTTACTGGCTAATTAGTTCGTTTTCAACTTTGTAAATTTATTGCTTGACAAGCTTTTTTTCTACACCTTTCTTTTAAGGTGACTCCATTGTGCAGTAGGCTAACACTTTCTCAAGGTAAGAAATGAGAGAACACACATTATATATATTTCAAAATATCTGCACTGCACCTTCAAGTATGGCGATAAAGCGCCCACACCGCTCACCGTGGCATTATAGGTTTTGATGACATTTGGTAAGACATACATGATTCCTAATTAATAAAAATTGACAGCATAGTGTTGTAATAAAGCCAGACCCTTCACATGGCAAGCTTGAGAAAATTATATTAAGCCAACGTGTCTAAAACGTGAAAATAATAATAATATTGTGGGCAGCTTGCATTAGTGGTGCAAGGTTGGAGTAACGGCAGAGTTGGTGGCCGACCTAGACTACCGAAAAACTAATTAGCACAATATTAATTAGCAAAGTTCTCTCTCTGTGCTCGTGTTTGTTTCTTTCTCCTGTACTCAGTTTCTTCCTCTCCCTTCTGAACAATTTACCTGTTCTGTGCTTCTCTTTTCCTTTCCCCAGAAGGCACACGCATGCGAAAAAAAAACGCCTACATTGTACATCAATCACGTCAACCTCGATGAGTGGGCTGGCCGAAGGTCTCATTACCTACAAAACTACTAAGTGATACGAACAAATTAGGCAGCTTTGCGTAAGTAGTACCAAGCCTGAATGAGGTGTGGAACTGGGTGGACGTGCTTTGTATCTTCTGTCCTCCTCTTCTATTGCGATAACAATTGCATGGGCAGTCTCCACAGGCTTTCGCCATCGCCATCATGTTGCATATAGGGTCCAAACTGATAAGATCCCCAGGAGCATCGCACGTTCCACCCTCGGGTAATAGTGCACAAGCGGGCGCAACGAATGTGGCTGAAGCAGAGAACAAACGAGCCTGCCCATCTCTGTTGTGCTGAGAACGCGTGTGAAAACATCCCCCTCCCCGCCTGTTACACCGGCTGTCAAATGCTCAAGCAGAAAGCAAAGGCCCCGCCTATATTTTTAACAAGCATGAGAAGATGCGACCGAGGGGGGGGGAGTTAGTTGAGCAGCAACTGGGAACGTAGATTTTACGGGCGCCGCCTCCTTTGCTAGCACGCGCACGCCATCTCAGCAAAGCGTGCGTGCTGCACTGCTCTTAGCAGCGAAGGGACCGCGCAAAAACTGTCCTCGAAGCAGCCGTACTCTCTTGCACCACTGTTTTTTAGAGCTGCACGAGATGGAATTCAGAAGAGTTCGCTGCCAGCCTCGCTTCGTATACATTAAAATTTGTTGCTTTCGCATTCATTGGTTCACCCTTGTGATGAAACTGTGGTGTTTGCATCCATTTATATATCTGTCTTTCTCACTATATTTCCCTTGCTCTTTATTCCCTTTCTCTCAATCTAAATATTTCTTGAAATCTCTCTATTCCTTGTTTTTCTCACTCTCTCTGTACTTGTTCCCACTCCCGTAAGTTATTGCATCCCATGCTGTCGGCGCACATGGAAACATTATCAATGAGAACCAATAAACAATGATGCGGGGAGAAATATAGGTAATGTTATTACAAGTAATTGAAATGTAAATGTGAAGAAAGAAAAGTGGACGAAAAGATAACCTTCGAGTATCACGTCCGTTGCTCAGCAACTGAGCTATGGTGGCTGTCATCTCCCTGTCAACTTTATAGAGTACATATCTGCATTTGAAGGGGCCCTGCGACCATTTTGGGACTGTTTTATTTAGCACCGGAATGCGTGCATCTATAATTACCTAGACGAATGGAACAAGAGTGATCGAAATTGGTGCATGGAAAGTCAAGTCATGAGTCCTCAAAGTTCAATACTCGAGCAGACGACGACAAGAAATGTTTTCTCTTGCATTTCACTCGCCTGCAGACGTCAAAGACTGCTACCAATCACAGTGCGCGTCTCAAACACCTTCCGGAAATGTCACCTCATGGTGGCCTTCACACAATACCTCGCTACCGCTCTCTTTGATGGGGTCGTTAGCATGGTCACTACGAACCACGTGCATTGGGTAGCAAACGCTCCCATGGCCACACTGTGTATGATACACACATACGCTTTGGGTGTGGTCACTTCTCGGCTTGCATGCAAGACGCGTTCTACGGCAACGCTGGCGCCCACCGACTGTCGCATTTTCGGTTCGCTAAAAACTCAGGACGCGTTTACACTTATAGTTTCTGGCATACCATAGCCCTGTTCACAGCCTAAGTGTTGTGTTCGTTGTTCTGAAAATACACTATTTAGAACCAGAAATGATTTCTTTCCGAGTCGCTTTAAAAAATTTTTTGCTGTTCTCAGCATTCACTCGTATGGCCTAGCTACCACCATATGAATATTGCACGCTATTTCTCATATCAAGCCAATCAAAAGAGAGTGATGTTTGTCGTCCTGTCACATGACATGACGTCACTTCCCATAACAAAAATAGTCGACGTGTGTCGCCGCACTCTGAAATCAAGGTAGTATGTCCCATGGATTAAAATTATAGCAGCGTCGATTTCGGTGTTGCCGTGTGCGCAATGACATCGGCGCGTTCCACAGCACCAGAAAAACCGATGAAAAATACATGCTCAAATAGTGTCTCAGGGCCCTTTAAACGTGGTAGTGTCAGTAGACCTTGGCTGTTACCATTACAGCGAGTGTGGAATACTCTTTTTGCTTGTTGGTGTCACGTAGCATGTGATCTTATTGATGTCCAGAAAGTAGGTTTTTTGCAAAGATATCGAAGAATTGTTCATGTTCTCTTTTGGTAAAGAATATATGATGGCCAATTTGAGCATTATATAGATCTGAAGTTTTAATTTATTGATTTTTTCTAACCTAATGTTTTGCTTTACTAATGTTCCTTTCTAGGAGTGAGGCTATATTTCTAATGACACAATGGTATTTGATTTAGCATTATGCGGAATCACACTGAATGTTTTAAAAAGGACCAATGTTTAAAAATGGAGTTTTTCTTACAGAAAGAGATGGTTTTTTCAAAATTCTATTGGTACCAGGGGGAAACATCGAGCAATAGGTGCACTATAGTAATTAACATGATAGTTAACTGAACTTGCCATATACTAATGAACCATAATCCATTATCAACACAAAATTTTCACATCTTGTAGAATTAAAAATTAGCTTGAGGGACCCTATCGTAATTGAAATGAATAACAGCTACTTTAGCAAATGCTTGGACAACAGGACTAGTCTTCATCAGGACAATTGGAAGGAATGTCAAAATGTTAATGCCAGCATTCATCGTTTCAAGCCTTAATTTTCAAAAGGCTTCATTTCAAAAGGCTTGACTTTCAAAATGCGTCAAAAGGCTTCAAGCTTTTTGATGCATTGAAGGAGTCTATGTTCATTGTCACCACGAACTTCTCTGCTTGTGCGCAGATAAAGGGGCCGCTCAAGGGCAAAACGGCAATCCAGCGCAACAGCCCTTCTTCTAGCTTGTGATGCGCTGCTGTTCGAAGCATCTTCCTTTGGTCACCAAATATGTCCCCGTCATACGCTTGCATAATCTGCTCTTCGTTCTTCATTTAAGTGCTCAGCGTGCTTTTCTTCACATTGAACTTTTTCATCTTGTTACGACAGCCGGGTGACGCCGACACAGTCTCGAAGGCGCCACTGCTCCAATCTCCGCCGCGCTCAGCGTGCTTTTCTTCACATTGAACTTTTTCATCTTGTTACGACAGCCGGGTGACGCCGACACAGTCTCGAAGGCGCCACTGCTCCAATCTCCACCGACACGGTCACCAGTCGTTTGGTAGCGTAGGTTTCTCAGCTCTACCAAATGCAGAGCTGATAGACCAGCGGACGAGACGATGGTGGGTTAAGCAAGGTTTATGTACAACATAGAAAGAAAGGCGTTGCAAACTCGGCACTGAGGCAAACAGTTTAGAGACTCGAAGAGCCGAGCTGTTCACGTCAGGTGGGCTCACGTGCTGGCCTTGACACAGACTGCCTTTTTCAGAGGCATGGACGCTTGGTGTGGACTCACAGGCATAACAGCACCCCCGCCACCAGACAATGTGCCGGAAAGACGAGCTACTTCCACGTGGCTCGGATGTCAGGCGCGCTCATTCGCCAGGTTCCTCCAGGTTCGCCTCCAGGGCCATGGGGAGAATGCAGCCCCAGACTCCGTTCCGTGAACACATCCCATTCTTGAGGACGGATCCCAGCTCCACTGGCTTGTCGCCACAACTTGCCGGCCAGCTTCGCTCGTCTCTTCTGACGATTTTTGGTCTCGGCACTTGTCGGTGATTTTGCAACTTGCCAAGAACGGTTCCACAACAGACAACACATGACACAAGCAAGTGCCTTCGGTCACCCGACAGAACACCAAACAAAGTATAGTACAACATATACCTAGCTACGTGTCTATCGAAATTTCGTTCCCTCTACATCAAGAGGCACATGTGGGACACATGACTCTTAAAATGAGAACTCAAATTTTTACACGTACAACAACGTAACGAATAGAATACAACATAAAGTTGGCCCCTCTGAACGAGAGCGCTCAGCTAAGGCCATGATGAGGACAAAGTTTTGCCCCGAATCACCAGCGAGAAACCGAAAGGTGGAGAAGGTAATAACTAAACGCAATGCTCAATGCGTCTGCATTAGCGTTTAGCTTTCGTTTTTTGTAGCTAATGTCAAAGTTCTGCTGTTGGAGTATCATGCTCTACCTCAGTAATCGGCCACTTTTAGGCGACGTATTATTTAACCAAGTTAGAGGACAGTGGTCCGTTTCGACCACAAACCTCGAACCGGAGACAATACAAGCTAGCTTTTGAATGGCCCACACGAGGAGAGCGCATTCCTTTTCAGAGGTGCTGTATGCTTCTTCCCTGCCGCTGAGTTTTCGACTTAAATACAAAACTGGCCTTTCGTTACCAGCACTGTTTTTCCTGGCACAATATAGCTCCCATGCCGCGATCACTCGCGTCGCATTGAATCACAAATCTCTTGGAGAGATTGGGTGCCATTAGAACGACCTTTTCGCTTAGGGCCTGTTTATGGACTTCACTTAACTTAGGCTCTAGGTTCAACGCCTCCAAGATTCCCTCCGATCACCTTTCGATTACTGTTTACATCACCAGTTGTCAAAATTTCTGCTCCCTCTTCCTCCGAAGCATTCAAAAGCAGATGTACGACCACATGACGTTGAACGTATGGTTTTATCAAGTTACTGGGGTAAATTCAAGTTACTTTGGTAAAACTATGTCCTTTATAACTTCTATGCCCTCTAAGTCCCCAATGATCTCCGGTTTAGCTTTGTTTGAATTAGTGTATTTCTTCTTCAGTGCGTTAATCTCTTGTTTTACTGTTTACATGAGTCAAATTTATGGTTAAGTGTTTGAGCCTCTTCTCCGCATATACATCTGTCACTTACGGTTATTTTGAACCTCTTGAAGTAGAAAGGAAACCTACCATGTCCGGTGACAGCCTGTGTTAGCCAATAATCAAGTGGGAAGGTTTTGGGAATAAGTTTGCTGTTTTTTGATTCACTGATATGTGTATGAATGTTTCCCTTCCAGGTTCCAGTATTGGTTCCATTGCTCTGAGCATTGTCTGCGCAATTCTTGTTTAATGAAATTTTTTGACATAGGGATATCAAAATCGGTACCCTCTTTAGTGGCCTCTTTGGCCAATTGATCCGCCAATTTGTTTCCTGAGATTCCCTTATGTGCTTTCATATATACCAATGTTATTTTGAATTCTGCCAATTGATTTATTAGTAATCTGATTTTGTGGATAAATGGGTTGGTGTTGTTTGGGTTATTTAACGCTTCTAATGTTGATAAGCTATCCGTTACTATTTGATGTTTATTTTGTTGTTCTATTCTACTTAATTCTCTTAATGCCTCTAGTATGGCCACTGTTTCAGCTTCAGAGTTGTTGGAATATTCTCGCAGTTCCATCTGCTTATACCTTATGGCGTTACCACCGCTGTCAATAATAACGTATGCTGCACCGCATTTGTTTTCCTGTTGCGACCCATCCATATAAAAACTGTAGTCCGCTTCTCCAATTGTCTTAACCTATTCATATTTTCTTTTCTTTGCTGGGTGTATTCTTGAACTCCGAATTTCGGTGGCTATTTTCTCCTTTCCGAATCCCTTATTCTCAAAAACGAATTTTTCATCTGCGTTTAGGATAATAAATAGTCTATTTCTCTTTCTATCGTGAGATGTATAGGGGGAATGTTGCAGATATTCAATAATGCATTCGAAACAGTGTGGAATGCCTTTTGAAAGAGGGATCCTCCGAATCTAGCTATTTTTTAAAGAGGGATCCTCTGAATCCCTTTGAGTTGCTTCACCTTTTCCGTATTCTTCTTGTTGCGTTTACATATTGGGGAGAAATATATTTGTGCTCTGTAAACTATCATTCTTTCTATGCTCCCAAAGTAAATTTGCCTTAAATGCTTGGGAGTCATACCCCAATCTGTTCCCGTGAATTTTCCTAGTGCTGTAGTGATTTTCTGAACGTTTTGCTTTACTGCTTTAAGATGTGGAATGAATGACAGTTCATTATCGAATATTACTTCTAAGATTTTGGTTTGTTTTACTCTTTTAATTGGGTTACCATTTATTCTAATGACAGGTGGTCTGTTCTATATGCGTTACCTAAATTAATAAACTCACATTTGTTATGGTTGAAAGTTAGCTCGTTTCGAATGCTCCAAGTATGTATGATGTCCAGTGCTTTTTGCTGCTTCCTGTTCTAGGATCATTCTGCTTCTCCCTCTTACTAAAATTGTCAATCATCAGCAAATGCTTGCAGACTGACATTCTCAGGCATCTCCATTGCTAGGAGTTCCGAAGCAATAATGTTCCATAGGAACGGACTAAGTGGAGAACCCTGTGGTGCTTCCTTGGATAATTTAAGTTCTATACTGTGAATCTCCAAGTCATAGATGATTGTTCTGTTTTCTAGTATATGGAAAATTAGGTCTCTCATTTCTTTTGGGATGCTGAGTTCGATGAATCTTTGTCTTACGCGTTCAAATTTAATGTTTACGAAAGCATTGGTTATATCTAGGGATATTACTATTATGTTTTTATTGTTTTGAAGTGCTTCCACCAGTCCTGTTTAAACTTATATAATGCTCCAATTGCTTGCTTACGCATCACAGAAATCCCAATTGATTTTCTGAGAATAGTTCATGAGTGTCAAGTAATGGTTAGAAGTGCGATAATACAATCAATTTTTCAAAATTTTCCCAAGGGATGGAGTTAATGGCAATTGGCCGATTAATTGTTCACATTTTGGCTGTCCTTGATCCCTGGTTCTTTGGGATCAGAACTACTTTTGAGATTCTTCCAAGCTGATGGGAAATGACGAAGTTTAACTGTTGCCATTAAAGATATTAATGAAAAACTTTTTATGCATGTGGTTACACTCTCTGTATAAAAAAATTCAAGTCTTATTTTGCTGCGAGCCCTGGGCTGATATTTTTCCTTATGTTGTTCACACGTAAGCCCCACTTCAGTTTCGCGTGAAATTTAATGTGTTCATCGTACTCGTCATCATCTTTTTCCCTTCGTGTTCGCTATCTTCTCTATCAATCTCTCAATCTCTTCAATGTCCTCATTCGTTGCATAGAGCTCATTAAGTATATATCTTATCGTCTCTTCTTCGGTAGTGGTGGTCTCTCCATTCTCCTTGATTAAACCTTGAAATACGATTTTCTTTTTTTTATTGGCCGCAAGTTTATACGGTAGAGAAAATGGATTCTTTTCTTGCTTACTACAATATGTTTTCCACGATTTGGTTTTGGCTTCATCTGTTCATTCTGATAATTCTTTTACCTTCTTGACATGCTTTCTTGAAATACTCTCTGAGCTTGTTTGTACACCTTTGGTACCTTCTCTGTAATGCTCTTACTTTTTTCCTTTTAGTTCTAATTCTGTATTTCGCCATGGTTTCTGATTCTTGTCATCATTTCTAACATGTTTTTAATGTTTCTTTTTAAGCTCTTCAATCTTTCTGTAGAATTGGTTTACTATGGTTTCAAGCTGATTCCTATTTTCTATTGTCCTCTGGGCCGTGGTTCGAAGCCATCTGTCTTCTTGTAGCTCCTCTACTAATTTCTTTCCCCATTTTCGTTAAAGTTTTTTCTTTGTTGGTTTGACTTTGAAAAGTTTCATTTTAATGAAACGATGATCACTAAGGCTGTCCTCCTCCAATACCTCCTAATTATGAATGTTTTCACCCAAAGGAATCGAGCTTATAGAGAGGTCTATCCAGCTTCTGCCATTCGAGGATTGAAAAGTTGGTAATGATTGTGGGTCATTTATAACAGTTAGGTTGTTTCTATTAAGAAATTCTAAAACTTTTATGCCTCTTTGATTTGTTGTTTACCCTCCCCAGAATATGTTTTTCACCTTGAAGTACCCGATAATTAATATATTGTCCGTAGGTTGGGACTTGTTGAGGATCTCTTCTATTTCCAGTAATATAGGTAATGTATCTGATTGTGGCGGGAAATAACAGTTTATTGTGAGTAATTCGATGTTGTTTTAAGTCAATCTAGGTACTATTAATGTTTGTGTAATTTTTAAGGGAAAGATTCCCATTTTCTCATTATGTACTATTGTTGCCATTTTTGGATTGTCGTCTGCTTGTATAATTCTAGTTTTAATGGGGAACCTGATAACCTTATTTTTAAGTAATACAGTTGTTGTATGAATGAAACATCCTGGTTCTGTT